>CM050163.1:461055242-461070242 GCA_027410445.1 Discoglossus pictus | reverse complement strand
GTTACAGAGAGAGACACACAGACAGACAGGAGGGAGGGATAGAGAGACAGGAGGGTTACAGAGAGAGACACACAGACAGACAGGAGGGTTACAGAGAGAGACACACAGACAGACAGGAGGGAGGGATAGAGAGACAGGAGGGTTACAGAGAGAGACACACAGACAGACAGGAGGGTTACAGAGAGAGACACACAGACAGACAGGAGGGAGGGATAGAGAGACAGGAGGGTTACAGAGAGAGACACACAGACAGACAGGAGGGAGGGATAGAGAGACAGGAGGGTTACAGAGAGAGACACACAGACAGACAGGAGGGAGGGATAGAGAGAAAGATTGACAGGAGGGAGGGATAGAGAGAAAGATTGACAGGAGGGAGGGATAGAGAGAAAGATTGACAGGAGGGAGGGATAGAGAGAAAGATTGACAGGAGGGAGGGATAGAGAGAAAGATTGACAGGAAGGAGGGACAGAGAGAAAGATTGACAGGAAGGAGGGATAGAGAGAAAGATTGACAGGAAGGAGGGACAGAGAGAAAGATTGACAGGAAGGAGGGACAGAGAGATGAGAAAAGTGGAGTAAAAGTGACAGGGGAGGGAAAGCGGGATAGAAGAGACAAGGGAAGGGAGAGCAGGGTGGAAGAGGGAAGGGAGAGGGGTGGAAGAGACACAGGAAAGGGAAATGTGGGAAGAGACACAGGGAGGAAGAGAAGGGAAAAGAAACGGGAGGGAGGGAAGAGACACAAGGGAGGGGGAGAGGGGTTGAAGAGACACGGGAGGGAGAGAGGGGAAAGGGGACACATGGGAGGGAGAGGGGGGAAGAGATACAGGGGTGGAGAGGGGGGAAGAGACACATGGGGGAGAGGCTTGCAATGAGCGCCTTTGGCGCTCATTGCGAGGCCCATGATGAGCTTTAAAGGTGCTTAGTAAAGTAGAGGGGGGAGTGGCTCTCATTGAGCGCCTACCATCAAGTGGAGGGGGGAAAAGGTAGAGGGGGAGAGGCTTGCAATTTGTGGCAAACACCATTGCCAGGCTTCAAATTTTATTGCCGTCATTTTTGACGGGCAAGTGGCTAGTATGGAAATAACGTCCATTATGCAATACAAGTTACAATAGGAAAACACAGACCCATAAAGTAGTGGAACTTACAGATCCCATTTAGCAAACAAAGCAGTTGGCAAATAAGTATTGAATAAAATACTTAAGACTATGTAGGACATTTTAAGAAATAAGTCATAAGAATGTAACTGCAGGTGGAATGTATTCAAGTTTTTAGAATGAAATTGGGTGTAATTGAGCAGTTTGTAGTGTCATAACAAAACTGTGGATACTTAAAGGGTCACTGTAGTCCTAAAAAAAAATCATGTATTTAAAAGTTCATATTTTAAACATTACATAAAAGTATTTTCACATGAAAAATAAGTGGTCTATAGTGTAGATAGATTACCTCAAATTGAGACACTATGGGACTGTTTTCCTGCTCTGTTCTGACATATTAAAGGATACAAAAGGTGAATCTTATGGAGGTCTAGACTGTAATGCATTGTGCCCATAGTCCTATTCAGCTGAATGTGATCAGATAAGAAAACAATTAAGCCTGTCCATGAGACTTTGTTTACAATTCCTCTAAATTCTGTTCTAAGACACAGACTGATTAAACATATTGAATCTTCGCAGTTTTTATGATGCTTACTTTGCAATTTTTATTTTTATTTTACAGTGGATATAAAAAGTTTACACACCCCTGTTAAAAATGTCAGGTTTCTGTGCTGTAAAAAAGAGACAAAGATAAATTATTTCAGAACTTTTTCTACCATTAATGTGACCTATAAACTATACAACTCAATTGAAAAACAAACTGAAATCTTTTAGGTGGAGGGAAGAAAAAAAAAAAAAAGAAAAATAATGTGGTTGCATAAGTCTGCACACCCTCTTATAACTGGGGATGTAGCTGTGTTCAGAAATAAGCAATCGCATTCCAAATTGTGTTAAATAGGAGTCAGCATACACCTGCCATCAATTAAAGTGCCTCTGATGAACCCCAAATAAAGTTCAGCTGCTCTAGTTGGTCTTTCCTGAAATGTTCTTAGTCGCATCCCACAGCAAAAGCCATGGTCCACAGAGAGCTTCCAAAGCATTAGAGGGATCTCATTGTTAAAAGGTATCAGTCAGGAGAAGGGTACAAAAGAATTTCCAAGGCATTAGATATACCATGGAACATAGTGAAGTCATCATCAAGTGGAGAAAATATGTCACAACAGTGACATTACCAAGAACTGGAGCTCCCTCCAAAATTGATGAAAAGACGAGAAGAAAACTGGTCTGGGAGGCTACCAAGAGGCCTACAGCAACATTAAAGGAGCTGCAGGAATATCTGGCAAGTACTGGCTGTGTGGTACATGTGACAACAATCTCCACTATTCTTCATATGTCTGGGCTATGGGGTAGAGTGGCAAGACGAAAGCCTTTTCTTACAAAGAAAAACATCCAAGCCAGGCTACATTTTGCAAAAACACATCTGAAGTCTCCCAAAAGCATGTGGGAAAAGGTGTTATGGTCTGATGAAACCAAGGTTGAACTTTTTGGCCATAATTCCAAAAGATATGTTTGGCGCAAAAACAACACTGCACATCACCAAAAGAACACCATACCCACAGTGAAGCATGGTGGTGGCAGCATCATGCTTTGGAGCTGTTTTTCTTCAGCTGGAACTGGGGCCTTAGTTAAGATAGAGCGGATTATGAACAGTTCCAATTACCAGTCAATATTGGCACAAATCCTTCAGGCTTCTGCTAGAAAACTGAACATGAAGAGGAACTTCATCTTTCAGCATGGCAACGACCCAAAGCATACATCCAAATCAACAAAGGAATGGCTTCACATGAAGAAGATTAAAGTTTTGGAATGGCCCAGCCAGAGCCCAGACCTGAATCCGATTGAAAATCTGTGGGGTGATCTGAAGAGGGCTGTGCACAGGAGATGCCCTCGCAATCTGACAGATTTGGAGTGTTTTTGCAAAGAAGAGTGGGCAAATCTTTCCAAGTCAAAATGTGCCATGCTGATACACTCCTACCCAAAAAGACTGAGTGCTGTAATAAAATCAAAAGGTGCTTCAACAAAGTATTAGTTTAAGGGTGTGCATACTTATGCAACCATATTATTTTGATTTTATATTTTTTCTTTCCTCTACCTAAAAGATTTCAGTTTTTTTTCAATTGAGTTGTACAGTTTATAGGTCACATTAAAGGTGGAAAAAGTTCTGAAATGATTTATCTTTGTCATTGTTTTAAAGCACAGAAACCTGACATTTTAACAGGGGTGTGTAGACTTTTTATATCCACTGTACATGCATAACATGGTAACATAGGAGACTTTCTTGTAAATACATAATAGTACATTTTTAACTACAGCGGCCCTTAAAGGACCAGTGTAGTCGTATATTTGAAATATACTTATTTTTTGAAAACTACATATAAAAATACAGACTTAAATGTATTACCTTTTTCCTTGCAATTATATAGCAGTGGAATCTACAATTATGGTTTCTGCTGATATCTTCACAGTAAGGTGGAAGGATCACATAAAGGGATATGGAAGGTGCCCTGTTATTATATTAAAATAAACTAAGTGTTTGTTTTTATATTTAAAAAGCATTTTATGTTCTTAAAAGTTTTTACCTACTGAAACCTTCCAAATAGTCCGAACAAAGGTCTGCCCCTGTAAGCTCAAGCACACAGGGTATAGATGTACTAACTAATCACAGATTGCCACTCAGCAGCATTTCAAAACGTACTGATGAGAAACAGTCTGTAAATGGCTAGTACATCTAGTACCTATAAAAACACTGTGTGCATGAGTTGTGGGGGCAGACCTTTGTAAGGGAGTATGTTTTAGATATTAATATAGACCATCTTTCAATTGATCCTTTCAATAGATCTGGGCTCGGAAATCGAGCCTGTAACTTAACTTGCTATTCAATTGGTGACTTTTTTCGGGCTCTGATCGAGTTACGGGCTCTGATCTGTGATTGATTGCAATTTGTAAAATCACAAGTTAATGCCCCTCCAAGCCTTTGATCTTTTCACGGCCGCAATAGTTGCGACCGCTGAAATTGCAAATCACTATTCAATTGTTAAGATTCTCCCTCACGAACCACAAGTTATTTGTACCAAGGAGACCTCCTAAGTGCTTAATGACCTGTCCGCAGCACAGTAAATGCAAATATAAACACTCTACTGTACTTTTATTAAAAGGGAAAGTGATGTTCGGTCTTAGAATTAATAGCACAATATTCTCAAGCTCGCAAATTGGCCAAAACAAATACTTTATTTTATGTTTAATTTCCTTGTTATATCGATCCCGGCAATCCATGTGTTAATACATATAATGTAACTCGCATGTAATAGAATATAATTTTTACGGCTTTATCAATATTGCATATATCTGGTATATGGGTCCGATTGTAACTCTTAATTCACGCTTGTGGTTCAAGCACAAATGACTTTGAAATCCAACCTTTATTTTTCATTGAAGTCCTACGTGCTTGAACATGATCGCTGACGCAAGGCCGTAACACGCGGATAGAAACAGTTAATGTAATATGGGTCCGATCGTGACTCGTGGTTCAAGCCCGTAGACTTCAATGAAAAGTGGAGGTTGGATTTCAAAGTCATGCGGGCTTGAACCACAAGCCCTGATCGGACCCACATTCCATCGGCTGCTTCTTTCCACGCGTTACAGCCTTGCGTTAGCGATTGTGTTCAAGCTCGCAAATGCTACTTTTGATAGCGCACATCGCAAACCATGCTATCGGGCCGGGACTTGCTAGCCCAACCAAATGAATAGTACCATAAGTTGTGGCTGCTTCAGGCTCGCAGACATACACCCTAGTCCGATCGAGTTGCGGCCTCCGAATTGCATGAGGCTCTGTGTTTATTAAAAAGTAGTGTATATTAAAGTGTTTATTTGCATATTAAAACAGGGAACCTTCCATTTACATTTAAATATGTTTCTGCATAATTGTGTTGTGTAGTTTTTATAAAGAACTAATGGAAATGTCGTTGGGTTACAAGGACACGCTCCTGAGAAATTAGAATCAAGTCAGAAAAGAAAAGAAAATGCAACTACACAGAAATAATTGCATATTAAAGTGAAAAAAATGTAAAGGATTTGTTAATTATATTTTTTTACATTTCTGCCAATTACAAAGTGTAATTGTTCAAAAGACTATAGAAAAAAAATAGTACAGAAATCCGCACATTGCAGTTATTTTTATTAACTCAACAGAATTTTCATTAATCTTTAACATTATAGAATATTTTTTGTAGATAATGCCGTAGATGTAAACCTATATTTTTGTCACTTCTGTTTGTACCTCAGCTTTTGGCACTTGGTTTCTGTTCCTTGGTTGGGACGGGCTAATTGCAATGTGGTCGTGATTTTATGTGCTGCATGTACTAGAACAGAAAGTCCTGCTTTTGTTTTGTGTTTATATAGTGGCGGTGTCTGTTGTCAGAAAATACCTGTCAACTCCTGATTTTAGTTTCCACTTCTTGTACAAATAATTAAAAAGAATTCTGCATTTGACCACATACTTGCCTGGGATACTCCTCTTCAGGTCCGTTTGAGCAAATTAAGTTTTGCAGGTTTAAAAAAATAATAATAATAATAATCTTTTGACTTTTTCAAATATAAAAACCCTAAAAAAAACATATCTGTGAATAAGTGTAAAATTAGCATATTGCACATATGTTACTAAACTATATAATAAATTATTATTATTACAGTGCCTTGCAAAAGTATTCACCCCCTTGAACACAATAGTCTAAGTTGGTGAAGTGAAATGAGAAAATATATACATAAAACTATTTTTTGGAAATAGAAAACAGAAAATTGGCATTTGCGTATGTATTCATCCCCTTTGTTATCAAGACCATAAAATGATGTCCACCTGCGTGCAATATAAGTGTCACATGATCTGTCATTAGACATACACACCTTTTTGAAAGGCACCAGAGGCTGCAACACCTAAGAAAGCGACACCACTAACCAAACACTGCATGAAGACAAAGGAACTCTCCAAACAAGTAAGGGACAATGTTGTTGAGAGTCAGGGTTAGGATATATATAAAAAAAAAATATCCAAACCTTTGATGATCCCCAGGAGCACCATCAAATCTATCATAACCAAATGGAAAGAACATGGCACAACAGCAAACCTGCTAAGAGACGGCCGACCACCAAAACTCACGGACGGGGCAAGGAGGGCATTAATCAGAGAGGCAACACAGAGACCTAAGGAGACCTAAAGTTGCGCTTTATGGCATAGTGGCCAGAAGAAAGCCATTACTTTCACCCAAAACAGAATGGCACGTTTTGAGTTTGTGAAAAGGCATGTGGAAGACTCCCAACATGTATGGAGGAAGGTGCTCTGGTCTGATGAGACTAAAATTGAATTTTTCAGCGTCGAAGAAAACGCTTTGTCTGGCGCAAACCCATCACATCACCCAAAGAACACCATGTTTTTCAGCAGCCGGCACTGGGAAACTGGTCAGGTTTAAGGGAAAGATGGATGGTGCTAAATACAGGGATATTCTTGAGCAAAACCTGTACCACTGTGTGCGTGATTTGAGGCTAGGATGGAGGTTCACCTTCCAGCAGGACAATGACCCCAAACACACTGCTAAAGCAACACTTGAGTGGTTTAAGGGGAAACATGTAAATGTGGTGGAATGGCCTAGTCAAAGCCCAGACCTCAATCCAATAGAAAATCTGTGATCAGCCTTAAAGATTGCTGTTCACAAGCGCAAACCATCCAACTTGAAGGAGCTGGAGCAGTTTTGCAAGGTGGAATGGGCAAATCCCAGTGGGAAGATGTGGCAAGCTCATAGAGACTTATCCAAAGTGATTTGGAGCTGTCATTCCTGCAAAAGGTGAATTTAGTGGGTGAGGGGGGGGGGGGGGGGGGATAGATATGCACATTGACTTTTTCTGTTATTTTGTCCTATTTGTTGTTTGCTTCACAATAAAAAAACATCTTCAAAGTTGTGGGCATGTTCTGTAAATTTGTTAATTCTAGGTTGTGACTCAACAAAACACTAAAAATGCCAAGGGGGTGAATACTTTGGCAAAGCACTGTAGATAAAAATAAAATAAAAAGGCTTACTAGTTTGTTCATCTGAATTTCTCCATAAATTCTTGTTTTAATTTATTCCTTTAGTGTAAAACAATTGAAGTAAATACTGCGATCAACTTTTAATTTTGTAGTTTGTCATTTTTATTTGTAGCACAATCTTTGGGGTTGAGCAAATTAATACAGTAAAAATATCCATTAGATTCATACTAAATAGCGCAACATGTTTTTTTAACTTGACTCATTCACACATCTAAAGGCAAATTGTAAGTAAAGTAAAATGAAGTCACTAGCTGATAAGAAAAAAAGTAGTATTGTAGTCAGGGAAAAAGACTCCTGTTTATGAAGTATGCACCAAACTAACTATATTAGCAACTGTGTAGGCATAGACATAAAAACATGTTTAGAGAAAATCAGATTTTAAAATACACTTTGTTTTGGTGTTCAGTCGTTTCCGACTCTCTGTGACCTCATAGAGGTAACACACCAGAACATCTTCATGTCCACTTGCTATTTTATGGCAGAGATACCAGAGTGGGTTGCCAGTTCCTCCTCCAGTGGGCCACCGCATACAGCTCCTGGTATTCCTAGATGTACTGACAAGGCCTAGCCCTGCTCGGCTTCAGTGTGACCTCTTGGTTCCCTGACTTGGAATCAAACCCAAGTCGACAGCGGTGGAAGCACCAAATCCTAACCACTGGACCACCAGGGAATCTCTGTGTTTAGGAATAGAGGAACGGAATAGGGAGATGTCAGCAATATTGTTAGATAAGTGGATCAGATGGCGATTGATACCACACCCTCCCCCTCATGGGCCCAAAAGCAGACTGACAATTCTTCTCCAGTAATGTAAACGCCCATCTCGTATACACAACTTGTACTAACATAACATGGATACCTCAACATTTATTGCTTTCAAACTAAAAAAAATGGCTTTATGGATCCTTTTTTGCTTATTCCGGAAGATCCAATGTTTAACAACTTTTTTTTCATTGTACAGTGGTCCTTTTTAAAAGGACAATTTAATTTAAAATGTTAAAGAATAAGTTATGATAATGGGCAAAGCCTTTTTTAGGAAGGTAGAAAATCAAAACACCCTTTTAATGAGCTATTTATGCAACTGTATGGTGTTGTGGCCATCTTCTCATACCTCCCCTATCAATAACTATAGGTTTCTTGCCACTCATTGCACTTTTATGATCTAGACTTTGCTGATCTACTATTCAAGCTAAAAGGACATTGGAAATTAGTGACCTAACAGATATGGGGAAGTCTTTATAAGACACCTATGGAGCTAGCCAAGACTGCATATATTTGTGTATAATACATGTGACATTAACGGATGTTTAACATTGTAAAAACTTTTTAATCATTCTGCAAATATGGCTCTATGTCCCCTTTTTATATACTTCCTTGTGGTTCTGTGCGTTCATGAAATAACCCATTCATTTAAATAACAATTGATTTGAGCACCAGAGAAATAATAATGATTAAGAACAGGGAACAAACTCCAGCTAAAGGCTGTCATATGAACGTGAAGCTCAGGGGTGTGTTTGTGCCCAGTGCCCACGTTTTCAGGGGGCAACCGTTCCATATGTTTGTATATGCACAGAAATGTCTAAGTGCAGTGATATATCTGTAATTGTATTTGACATTTGTGACCACACACACATGCACACGTCATATTTGCAGGACTGATATGGCTGCTCTTAATATGCATAGCTCTGTGTGATTGTAACGGCACGAGGAAGTGAGAGCATTTTACAAGTATAGAGTGCCACCGGCACCTTGTCTTCATACCATTCTTTGGGTTATAAGAAGCATTACTTTCTTTGTTCTATTCACAACACCAGTCATATTCTTGTATGAAGAGGCTGAAGCTCCAGAAAAATCCTTGTTGGAGTGCTTTCAACTGGTTCTGTGTCCTCTGTTTAAGGCACACAAACACAAAAGCTGTGTTTTGCCAACATCTTAGGAGAGGAGTGCTAGTAATATGTTTTGTTTACTTGTAGAATTGCACAAAGATGGTAATTCATCTGAAAAGTAGAGAGAAAACTTAGAAATCCTCTGTAAAATAGGCTTCTTAATGTCCAAACAACTGCAAAGAGCTCTATAAATAATTTGTCAGATTAAGTCCAGAGTTGAATCCTTGATTGGCCTTGTATTACACTGTAGAGCTGGGGTCCACGGCCACTGTAGTTACAATATGGTCTTTTGAAGAACTACACTTGGTAATGGCTAAAATATTTTTTACATAAAAATACAGTAATGAACTATTGTTTGCAACTATACTGCTGATCTATACGGGCCTTGTATGAATAGAAGCTGTAATGTGGCAGTCCAATGGTTTCTAAAGAATTTAATGAAAATCTGTTTATTATACAAATCCTATTCTTACTGAGAAAGTAGCAAACACCAGCTGCTTTATCAAGGCAATGCCTAGGTACAGTAACAAATATTGCATATTTTGGTTAATAATTTTAAAGACTATGTAATATTTTTTTAAATGTTTATTTTACCTAGTCTGTCTGATAACTAATATAATTCTGTTTGTGTGAACATGGATAGCAAACTGAGAGACACTTGTTATCTTTAAAGGACCACTGGACTGGGCTAGTGAAATATATGCGTTTTTTGGCTTCCTTGCTCTATGTTGCCACTTATATTGCTCAGTTTGGGGGCAATTATTGTATCCCTCACATTCTTCCTCCCTGGGATACTCATCCACAGAGCTTCACTTACAACATGACAGGGGGAGCCTCTGTAGACAGCTGTGTGATTTATGCCCCAAACAGGAAACAATCACTTTATTAAAGAAAAAAATATTATACAGCACACAAAACTCTTCCATCAATAAATACTAATTTCATACTTTTATATAATGTATGCATTTAAATAATCTGTAAAGATGTTATATATAATTTACTATATTTTTTTGGAGCTTGTACGTCGTTTTTATTTATTGAAAAGTTTTTTGTGTGCCGTACAATACAATGTATTCTGCATTACTTGTCAAATAAAGTGCTGCCTTCCTGGTACAGAGATGAATTGGCAGCTATAATGGCTCCCCCTTCCCAGCTGTGTGACTACCCCTTTGCATGTTCTGTTGCAAGCACCAGCTAAAAAAAAGATAAAATGTGATATCAAAGAGGAGCAATGTGAGAGGCAAAATGGCTGCCCCTATACTGAGCAAGAAGAATGGTAAAATAAAGTAATTCAAAATATTTTATATTTCACTAAAATGTTTATGCAAAATATGGAAAAGATTCATTTTGATTCAATTAAAAAAAGTCAGTGGTCCTTTAACCTTATTTCTGAAGGCCATTTTGAGATCTGTATGCAGACATGGATATGCAGACATGCATAACTGTGCATTTCGGCTTGTTGTACAATAATTGTATAATAATTGGAGTATGACGAGCACTGTGTCTCCTACCATTTAACTTTGTATTTACAGTAGAGAAATTGCAGGAACCGTATAGTGATTAATGTGCTTTTGTGAATGGACATTGCAAGCACTATACAGGTTTGTAGGAACACCGGTTTTGACTACAGGTAAGGATAGATACCCCGTTCTGGATCGCTACCTTGTCGTGGTGAAGAGGCTTGTGTACTTAATGAAGCTGTGAGCTATACCATGTAGGTTCAGTTAAGCTGGACAAGTCATAGCAGAAAGGTCAGACAAATTGTAGTTCACTGGAGAAGGAACAGGCAACCCACCCCAGTATCTTTGCCATGAAAACCTTATGGATAAGCACAACATACTGATTAGATGTGCATACTGTGATCCATAAGGACACGGAGAGTCGGACACGACTGAACAACAAGAATTTATGAGCACATTCTATCTAACTAAAAAGTTTAGATTTGATCAATATTTATTGATTGCTTCTTTCATATACCAAACATTCCTGAGTTGCCTTATATAGAGTTCATGTATTGCCTGACAGGGGACCTAGCTGATGGTGCCCCTATAGTATCTCTACTCACTGGCGTTGGAGAGGATACATGGTATGTATAATTTTAAAATAGACTTCTCTATTTTTGTTTAGTAATTAGTTGGGGCATCATTAGTATAACTGTAACACAAAGGCCTTGTGCATCAAAGCACATGTGTAAAAGTACAAGAACAAGACCACATTGGCAATGATCACAAGCAGAATGTATGACTAACATACAGTACCTTGCAAAAGTATTCACCCCCTTGGCATTTTTCGTGTTTTGTTGCCTCACAACCTGGAATTAACATGGATTGTTTGAGGATTTGCATCATTTAATTTACAGAACATGCCCACAACTTTGAAGATGCTTTTTTAAAAAAAAAATTTTTTTATTGTGAAGCAGACAACAAATAGGATAAAATAACAGAAAAAGTAAATGTGCATAACTATTCACCCCCCCTAAAGTCAATACTTTGTAGAGCCACCTTTTGCTGCAATCACAGCTCCATGTCGCTGTGGATAAGTCTCTATGAGCTTGCCATATATTACCAATGGGATTTCTGCCCATTCCTCCTTGCAAAACTTCTCAAGCTCCTTCAAGTTGGATGGTTTGCGCTTATGAACAGCAATCTTTAAGTCTGACCACAGATTTTCTATTGGATTGAGGTCTGGGCTTCGAGTAGGCCATTCCAACACATTTACATGTTTCCCCTTAATCCACTCAAGTGTTGCTTTAGCGGTGTGTTTGTAAGGTGAACCCCCCTGGCCACAAATCATGCACAGAGTGGAACAGGTTTTGCTCAAGAATATCCCTGTATTTAGAACCATCCATCTTTCCCTCAACTCTGAACAGTTTCCCAGTCCCGGCTGCTGATTAACATCCCCACAGCATGACGCTGCCACCACCATGTTTCACGGTGGGGATGGTGTTCTTTTGGTGATGTGATGTGTGTTTGTGCCAGACATAGCGTTTTCTTTGATGGCTGAAAAGTTCAATTTTAGTCTCATCAGACCAGAGCACCTTCCTCTATACATTTTGGGAGTCTCCCACATGCCTTTTTCGCAAACGCAAAACGTGCCATTTTGTTTTTTTGCTGAAAGTAATGGCTTTCTTCTGGCCACTCTGCCATAAAGCCCAGCTCTTTGGAGCGTACGGATTATTGTTGTCCTATGTACAGATACTCCAGTCTCTGCAGCTTCTCCAGGGTTACCTTTGGTCTCTTTGCTGCCTCTCTGATTAATGCCCTCCTTGTCCGGTCCGTGAGTTTTGGTGGGCGGCCGTTTTGGCAGGTTTGCGGTTTTGCCATGTTCTTTTCATTTGGTTATGATAGATTTGATGGTGCTCCTGGGGATCATCAAAGATTTGGATGTTTTTTTTTATAACCTAACCCTGACTTGTACTTCTCAACAACATTGTCCCTTACTTGTTCGTGGAGTTCCTTGGTCTTCATGGCAGTGTTTGGTTAGCGGTGCCTCTTGCTTAGGTGTTGCAGCCTCTGGGGCCTTTCAAAAAAAGGTGTGTGTATATGTAATGACAGATCATGTGACACTTAGATTGCACACAGGTGGACATCATTTGACTGATTATGTGACTTCTGAAGGAAATTGGTTGCACCAGAGCTTTTTATGGGCTTCATAACAAAGGGGGTGAATATATACGCACATGCCAATTTTCTGTTTTCTATTTCTAAAAAATAGTTTTTGTGTTCTGATCCATCACATAAAATTCAGATTAACAAAACATTGAACTTAAGGCTGTAATGTTACAAAATAGGTAAGTCAAGGGGGTTGAATACTTTTGCAAGGCACTGTATATATGAAATGAATAGTACATTTGTGTTCACATTTGAAAAACGTATTTCCTGCCACAAGAAATACCAGAAATACAGTAATTGCACATATCACATATATAGTTGTTGGTGACGTTTGCAATGTTGGTAACAGGCAGGCTGCATTGTGAGGGTCGTAACTGCGAGCCAAGCGCGTAATTAATAAAAACCGTCAAAACAACCACCCATTTTTTTTACTAACATAATCAGAATCACACTCACAGACAGCACAGGGGGGGAGAGCCAGGAAGCCTGGGAGTGAGGTTGCAAGCGAGTTTGAGCCAAATTTAGCCAATTACATCAATACAAAATCAGCTAGCGAGGAAAAAAATGGCGGACGAGAAACGTAAAAAAATTCTGAAAGTGGTTTAAAACGAGGCTGAGCAAGGCACGCGCTACTTAGAAAATGCATGACGGCAAATACAGTAACACTTACACCAATAACGCCAGGCACGCGGGACTTAGAAAACAAAAGAAACAACCTTCTGTGTGTAACGCATAAACATTCAGCTGACACAACGAGGAGAAACACACAGGGTAGGGACGGTGGGAGATGGTGGAAAGAGACGCATGTCATTCCCAAGCACAAAACTTGCAGGTTAACGAAACCTGCAGTGAGCGGCTCGTACAGTAGACGGGAGGAAAGGCTCGCAATGAGATGCTCACAATGAGCACCTCGAGCGGGAGAGGCTTGCAATGATCACCGTAGCTCGCGATGTGCGCCATAGCTGATCAGTGCAAAGCAGGAAAGTTCAAGTACACAGGGGAGAGGCTCGCAAAAAGCTCCAAAGGTGCTCAGAGGAGCAAAAGCCTCACATTGTTTGGTAAACAGCATTGCTAGCCTTGCAATTTTAAATGGGCAAGTCGCTTGTATATATAATATTCCATACTTTGAATACCATAGGACTACCATGGCCACAGTACAAGGTTAATTTGGTTTTGAGGTTGTAGCAGAATTAAAATTAAATTGTTCTTATTCACAAAGTGGATTCTGTATGTATTTATATCTATAGGTATATGTATTGCATCTAAGGATCCAGTCATTGTTATTTGGTGGAATCATTTAGATAAATTATATGTTTAAAAAATAGAAACTAGTGGAAAAACGCTAAAGGGACACTACGCCCCTAAAGATTCCAACATTCATTTAAAAGAGCATGTAAATATAAAAAATATAATTATAATTTAAATGAAAATAATGCAACCTTTTGTAATGGATAAAAACATACTTTTTAAACAAATGTATAATAAAAATTGTTGGGTTAGAGTAGACTTTTAAGTATACTAGGAAACTGAGAATGGTCTAGCACTGAATAACGAGTCATAAATGCTATACATATTAGTTATAAAAATATAATTTGATTATCAACTTTTTGCTTTTTTTCTTATTATTATTTTGGCATGTAGTGTAAATGAAACTTAAAAAAAAAAAAACTCTTTTTTTTTTTTTGCATTCAGCTTTAATCGAAGACCGGTCCCTCTCCGTTTTTTATATATGCAAATTGTCCTTGAAGAGACATGGAAGGTTTCTAAAAAGTTACAATGTGTACCTGTTTGGAACTGTCCTCTGTAGCTCATGAATATTAAGACTGTGAAGAGTAGTGTTTCAAATTAGAAAATTGGTGACCTTTTTCAAGCAGCATGTTGCTACTGATTGGTAATTATGAGGCACGGTCTTCATGAGCTGCAGAAGGGAAAACAATTAGGAACTACAGTATTTGTAAGATTTTATGTAGAAAGAAAGGAGCTTTTTAGGTACGTCTTAATAAAATATAGTAAACCAAAACAAAGAGATAGGTATGTTAGATTCCTAGTAAAATCCAGAAGCCTTTCATGTCCCGTTTATTAGGCCAGCTATCCTGATGTCTCAACAAAATCTGCAAACACAAATGCAGTGACCTGGAAAATTATGTCAGATTCCCTGCTGTGTAATATTAAATCCACTTCTAAACAGGACCACACACGTGTGTGGATATTTGTTATTATTGTGATTTATATTGTAATAGGTGTCCCTGCTACAGTTTCTTATATTAATAACCTGTCATGCATTTTTTGGTCTTATTGTGATTATTGCAGTCTGTGTCTTTTGAATGCAAATGGACT
>CM050163.1:460992742-461052742 GCA_027410445.1 Discoglossus pictus | reverse complement strand
TATATATAAATTAATTAATTCATTGAATAATAAATTTAATAGTTTACCTATTTGTAATTAATATATGTAGCAATCAATAGCCTGAAGAGGTAACAATCTCTTTTTATTGTCCTGCAGCATATAATGTCCAGTTGGAGTGTTGCTGGCCTGTGGAGATAGTTTTATGAATGTCCCAACTGTGCATTAGGAATAGACGGCGTGCGCGTGGGCAAACCGTTGGTTTATTTGTGTAAAGCGCTAGTTTAGATGCGTAATGTTGTTAGTGGCAAGTTTGGATTGTTAAATTGCGTTGTTTGTGTGTGTGTGCAACGCGGTTCGCGAGCATTTGCCGTCCTTTGTAATAGTGTATTTTGAACCTCGTACGTTCCTGAGTGAAAGTGGTACAAAGTTGGAAGGTTTTGCAAGGTCCTGGGTCATGTAGCCTCATTTTCCTTTTTTTTTTTTTTTGCCGCCATTTTTTTTCTCGCCTAGCTGATTCTTGAGTGGCAAAATTGACTTAAATTTGCGTTTCACCTCGCTCCCAGACGTCCTGGCTGTTCCCCTGTGCTGTGTGATGTTTTTGTTGTATTTTTTTTTTTTTTTTTGTGTGTGTGTTTCATGTTTTTTGCTTTGCGCATTTCGGCCATTAACTTTGTCAAGTGCTTGCAGCCCAAGGCGATCCTGCATTTCCTAAGTGTTTGAAGACTAAGTCCCGCGTGTTTCATTGCCTCCACTGCTCGCCTCGCTTTATGAGGCTCACAGGCAATGCGCGCCTTTGGCGCTCATCGCCCAAGTGCTGCGAGTTTTAGTGCCTTAACAACTCAACCTCGCTATACGAGGCACATAGGTGATGAGCGCCTTTTGTCGCTCGTCGCGTAAGTCGTATGCATGATGCTAAGCATGACGACGTCTCGTAGTTCGACAATTAAAATATGTGATTATATGTAAGTAGTTGTGATGTCTGTGATCCTTAACAATATTTTACCTATACCTTTTTAAGGTTTACCACCTTCGGGTCTACAGTCTGTCCTACTCTAGAGACTGGTTCAAAAGCCCTATGATGACACCACTGCAGGGAAATGTAACCTTGCCAGACCTGTTTGTGGTAGTCATAACGTACTCAAGATTGCCTATCAGACTTATTTACCTTTTTTTTTTTTTAAAGGAATAATCAAAGATATCGGACTTAATTCAAATACATATTACAATATTTTCAAAAATATTATTTTGTTTCCCTTCCCTTTGAAACGGGGTACAATTTTATCTTTTTATAGTTAAAATATTTTTTGTCAGTAAGATACTTAATATGAAGCAAATGCTATATTCAGAAATGGAGAATGCATAGAGGAACAGTTGGTTATCATGGACATATATATTCTGGGAAATTCTGCAATGTATCCGTCATGTAATTGCATTTTTAAATGCATCATTTTTTTTATAAATATTTAAAATTCTGATTTCTCAGCAAAATGTAATTTGTAAAAATAAACCAAAACAATGTCTGAGCACCCTGTATTTGTTTTGGCTCCTGTCACAACAGTGATAGGGCAGTAAGATCAATTTGTTTTAGGACTTAGTGGATTTATTGTTAGGGATATAACAACGGAATATGAGGAGTTGTATGTGGGGCTCGGGGGGTGCACAAATCTGAATGGGACTAGGGCAGTATAAAACTTACATAGGACACTGCACAAGATACTAATCTACTTTTTCACTTCGATTATAAGCTCTTATGAGAGCAGGGCCCTCTACACTTTATGTGCCGGTATATAACTGTTGTCATGTTTGTCTTATGTATTCACTGTATCCCTTGTACTCGGCGGTACAGAATATGCTGGCGCTTTATTAATAAAGCATAATAATATTTCTTTCCATATAAGAGGTCATACGCTGTTTGCAGACTGCTCTGTTAGTAGTGCAGGTTTGCACAGAACTATTGTCCATCTTCAATGGATTGTCCTTACAACAAATTACAAGTGTATAGTGTTCTCAAAGTCTACCAACAACCACTACTTCTCTCGCTTCATTATAATAAGCCAGACAAAAAGATTTATAAAGCCATTTAAGTTGTTTTGAAACATAAATATAAACTAGTACAGCATTTGTTGATATTGTGTATATTGTTCATTATTTTGATCTGTTGTGGTTATATCTTTCTTTTAGCGGCAGACAATGCTGGATTTCTGTAAACTGAAAGCAGTCTGAGCAGAGCCATTTTGCTTTTGCTTTGGTTATGACACTGTACCATGTTATATGTTGGCACTTTATAATATTTTTGTTGCATTTTAATACATATATTTTTTTTTCTACAGGCTTACGCATCTGGGTGTGATGTTGTGATTTTGGGAAGTGATTTTGAAAGGTTACAAGTAATTCCTGGAGTGCAACATGGAAATGTTCTGGTGGGATGTGTGGATTGTTCCATGCAACAAGGCAGAGTAAGTGCAACTTCTGTTTGATCCTCATGCAGGTACAAATGTAATGTGTGTGTGTGTGTATACACCAATACGGGGGAACAAAACACTTGCATTCAGCACTAATCCACTCATAGCTAATTACACAACTGTGTTGCCTTGATTGGCGAATATTTATTAAAGGATCACTATTCTTACAATTTTCAGTGTTCTCTTCAGCAATTTTTACTAGCCGCATGTTATGATGGTGTATCCGGATGGGTATATAGTTCCACAATGTGTTATTTGCTTCTAAAGCCAGGTGGCGCTTGTAATTAGGTCCCGCCTAAATCAGGTTGGGGAGAACACCGGTTTTGTCTTCGTTATACATCCTACCTATTTCATAAGAAAGTCCCAAGTCGTCTGTATATGTGCAACCTCCTAAGAGCTCAGGCCATGAAGAAGTTGCAAGTGGCAATGATAATGACATCCTGCCAACAGCATAAAGCCATGTGCATAATCATCACTTTAATATTGAAGTAACATCATAAAAACATAGAAAATGGTCTATTTAACGTGACTTATTTCTATTACACTTCGTTATTTGGCAGTATTCCTGTAAAACAGGATGCAACATGTCAATTTATTTTTGCCTTTTTATATACATGACAACAAAGTTTCTTTTTGTAGTCCTTTGCACTTCATTGGTTGCTAGAGAGTGACCTTGTTGATGAGGAAGCTATTAATCCTATTGAGTCTCTTGCCTAAATTAGGTTTTTTTTTGGCCATGTTACTTCCCCAAATAATTCTCTGAAAGCTTCCTGTTGCCTTTATATGGCATATTTCATGGGTTGTTACTATCACATCAACTAAATTACAGTCTATTTAAAATGCTAAATTTATTATCCACTGTATGAGGCTAAATAGTTTGTGTATCGATTATACTTCAAAATACATTTTGAGACGCATGACATAATTTTCCTTTATCAAATTACAGATACATTTTTATTTTTCCAGTAGTTGTTAGTTAAAAACAAAAAACGAAATGAAGTTACATTTCAGAGATGCATATTTTGCCTAAATGAAACCCAAAATAAAGAAGAAACTAGTTTAGTGCTGCTTCAGTTTAAAGCTTATAACACATTGATCAGGATACATTTAGTAGCACTATTGCTTAAAAGGATTGCTCTTATATGGATATTCCCTTCATCTAACTGTCTGTTCAGGAATTGATCGTGGGTGGCGTTTACATTTCTGGATAGCTAAGATTGCATCTATTGATTCAACTGCCTGCTTCTGGGAGAAGGTGTGGTGTCCATTTCACTCCTATTCTATTATCCAGTAAAGGCTCACCCTCATAATCTAGCTCTCAGGACTTGATATAACAAACACAAAATGGATTCCTGTACTCCATAAACTTCTGAACTTTTAGACTTTTCTCCAAAAAATGTTTTTTACATCCATGATTTACACAGCTGCTGACAATGTTAGTTTGGTAAATTATTAAAAAACTAGTACCTGTTCTATTGAATTACAGTGGTCCTTTTTAAATAGTTTGGCAACACAAGAATTAAATTAACACAATATGGCAATACTACATATGTTGCATTCTTATGAGTATCCTACAGATACATTTTGGATACTTTTGAAAATCTACTAAAAATAAGTAATACTTCTCTATGGCAGATAATCTCCTTTACCACTTCCAGACCTATGTCTCTTGGATACATTGGGGTAGTTATAGTGATCCAAGTTTGTTATTACAGCAATATATTTCCTTTTTCATGCAGAAAATAATAAATATTTATGAAAGGGTGTATTACTTTAAGTACTATAGCTTCTTTGTATTCTATTAAAACAAGCCCATTTCTGGTGTGATGTTTAAGATCTCCTAAATGTCTTTAAATAAAGTGCAATCTTTCGACTTTAACTTGTCTGTTGGATTCACTTTTAATTTACATATACTCATGTGTTTTTGTTCCTGTTTGTGACTCGTATGCTTCAAGTATATTTCCTTACTATTTTAAGTATTATTTATTAATCTTTTGCTTTTAAAATGTCTGTTGGTCATTGACCATCTGCCCCACCCAGGTCATTCACAAATCAAATTTAAAAAAATGATTTAAAGACCAGCGACTTGCCCGTCAAAAATTACGGCAATACACAATGCGAGGCTCTTCCCCCTCTAACTTGTGGGCCTCGCGATAGGCGCCTTTGGTGCTCATTGTGAGCCTTTCCCACCGACTACTTTTACTGGCCCTGCGATGAGCACCTTTTGGTGCTCATCGTGAGCCCTGCATTGAGCGGCTTTGCTGCTCATTGCATGCCTCGGCCAACCCACTACTTTCATGCCTCACAATGAGCACTTTCTGCGCTCTTTGCGAGCCTCCCCCCTTCTTTACGGGCCTCAGCGCTCATTGCAAAGTCTTGTGGGCTTCTCGATGAGCGCCTACGGGCTTCAGCCTCGTTGTGATCCTTTTTTTTCTTTTTCTTATTACCTCTTTACGGCCACCATTTTTTTCCCCTGACTTGGCCGATTTTCAGACCTCCCAAAAACGTCAAACATCAAATTAGCTTGCAACCTCACTTATAGGCTCCCTGACTCTCCCCTTGTGCTGCCTGTGAGGTTTTAATTTTTTTTTTTTTATTATTAATTGGCGTCTTTTTTGGTCTTCCGACGGCTTCAGAGTTACGGGCTTGAAAACATTTTTGACCGGTAAAGCCGTAATTTTTTCAAAGTCTTGTCTGCCTCATGATGAGCGGCAAAGGCCTATGGCCTTCGGCGCTGATCGCGGGCATCGCCATGAGAGCCCATGGCGCTCAAGTTGATCCTTTTTCAAAGTCTTGCGGGCCTCGCAATGAGCGCCAATGGCCTGAGTCCGTCGCACATCGTGGTCCTGGCAATGAGCGCCTTTGGCATCTCTCTCACCTGCATCCTCTAAATATTTAATATTAAGCTTAATACACACTATATCTTGAAGTCTGAGAACTAATTGTTTTGATAGTATTTTCTGCATCATATGATTGGTGCGTTTTTTTTTAATTTTTTTAATTATTATTATTTTTTTTATTTGCTTGGATTTTTACAACCAGACGTTTTAGAAAGTTGAATTGCTTTTTTTTATATTGGAGTAGTTTGAGTAATCTAAAGGTTTTGTTGCTTTAATTAAACTCTTTTATTTTTTCCTTCAGATTGCAGCCTCATATGGTAACTTAATTTGCGTCTTTGAGCCAATAAACTTGTTAAAACAAAAGAATTCTCATTCACATGTAAGTATTTCTGAAACAATCTATGTAAAATCGAGTTTTTTTTTGTTTTTTTTTTACCTCTTTTCAGTGTATTCTTTGAAGATTACATTCTCATATATAAGCAATAAACATAGTTAAAATGTGTCTCTAAATAATGTTTTACATTGAGAAGCATACAGAAATCAAAATGAAATATATTAACCAAATAAATAATAAACAAGGAATGTATTAAACTTTAACATGTAACCACATCAAATAAAAAGTCCTCTTAGTGATGATTACATTATATTGCCATTTGTTACATTGCTTTATACTGTATGACAGTGGAGATCATGAAAGTGAAAGCAACTGTGGATCTAGGTCAGGTTCAGTAACCTCAGTAATGCTAGTACCACAATGGGCAATTGGTCGGATCATTTGTGGGATTGGGAATCCAGATCTGCTAAGTGGGGATGTGGTGAAGTTGGTTTAATGAAATGGTGAAGAGGGGGGACATGATGAGTAATTGATTGGGGGTGGGGGCATCAGATGAGGAAAATAGGGCATAACGGAAGCAGTGGTTTAAAGGGGACATATAAAGTAGGTCATTTGACGGGATGTGCATGTATGTCATAGGATTGATTTGATGGAATCTGTGTAGGACAAAATGTCATGGGGATGGACTTGATTTCATGGGGATGGAATATGAATGATCTGATGCAATGTCTGAATGAGCATCTCAAAGCTCCTTGGTAAAGTGTGCCAACATGACTTACCTTTACGTGAATAACTTAAGGAAAGGCTACGATAATGTTCAACATGTTCAACTAAAAATGTAGAAAGTTATCTGCACATTTGAATTAGATAAAAACAAATGTACATGTTGTAATTTCTGTGTAAATGCAGTAACATCAAGAGTAAAAATGAAAAAAAAAAACACAAAAAAAGGCAATTAAAAGAAGGTAATCATCCTCAGGTCATAACTTGTATACTGTAGTTATTATGTCAGATAATACTTGTTTTTATTTATACACTATATGTACGTCTTCACATTTTATGTTAAGATTGTGTTTAAATGTGGGATTTTTTCATTACTGTCTTTTATGTATTGCTTAGTTGTAAATCTTAGTTTGGATTTTTGTATGACACAATTCTTCATCTTCTGATTTAAAGCTACCGAAATTTAACTGATTATGATTAATGAAGTAATTGTGAGGAAAGTTGTGGCTTAGATTTTTTTTTTTTTTCAGTAATACCTGAATTTCTATTTACATTTGTATGCATTTATATGAGTGAATTTATATTAACTGGAACTTAAACTGCCATGTAGTCTATTAATATATATTCTTTTGTTATTAATGCACCAGCTTTTTATTTGCTACTAAATAGGGAATTCGGACCCAATGGCAGAAGAGTGCCCACATTGTGCTGGACTCCGTAGTACACAATTTAACATGGGACCCAACTGGTAAGCTATTTATTTTTCTCATTTATTCCGTGTTGCTGATTAGTAAACATTTCCCAGTCTCTCCAGGCAACAACGTTCACTTAATGGTCTGGGGCTGCATTACACTTAAAGCAACTTGTCTTGGGAATTTCATTACAAGAATTTAATGGGTTTAGGGGCCAATGCTTTCTGAGCATCAATGCCCAGTAGTGATTCTTGAGAATGTATTGCAGTAGTGTTTTTTTCCCTTTTTTATGTAAATATACATTTTTCTGGGTTTCTCACTAAATGTTTAGAAAATACCTGGGGTGTATTTCAGCAATTTGAATATTTGCCCATTCTGTTTCTCGATTACAGTCTATAATTTATGGACCATGTGTATACAAATAATTCTAACACTTCTGTTGGCATTGCAGTGCATACCAGATAAAATGCATGATCATAATTTTAACTAAACATTTTAGGTACTCGTCTTTTAACGGGTTCAAACACCCTACAACTTTGGTCTAACATTCACATAGAGAAGTTGGCTGATGATGAGAGCCATGAGAAACCAGATACCGACTTTGCAAATTGGAGGTGTATTTGGCAGTGCAAGTAAGTAGACAACATGTCTTTCCTACAATCTCCATCTTACTTTTAGTAGATTTATTATTGAAAAATGTGTTTGTATGGCGCTGCATTTATCTCTATATCTCTCTCTATCTAAAGCTTCCTTCACAATTGTTTTTTTTTTTATCGAGTACATTGACTATCCGTTTTAAGCAATTTTAACTAAAATTCTCATAGCTGCTTTGATTTTTTTTTTTTTTTTTTTGTCCTCTGTGGTTTTACTTGGAATTTCCTACCTTGATTTTTGTATATTTTTCTGTACTTCAAATCACTTTTTATCTGTGCACTTTAAAGGGACACAGCAGGGTATGTAAAGCTGTAGGTAATAACAAGGACTTTATCAAATGAATTTATAAAAAAAAAAAAGTGCTTCCTGCAGTAAACTTACATTGCAGTTTGTAATTATTACTTTTTAGTTTTTCTGATGCACTGTGGTCTGAGCAGGCCCATTGTTTTGTTTTACACTTGCACTGAAGACGTTCGATTCAGATCCATATGTGTAATCAACATTTTTGCAAATGATCAGCTATTAACAAAAGATAGTGTGCTTAAGAAGTAGATCAGAAATGCTGACTGACAGGTAAAAATTGCAAACTTCAAGTTTTCTGTAGGAAAACCTATTTTTAACACAGCATTCAACTAGTAAAACACTTTTACATTATGCTATATGTCTCTGTTTAAGTTTTGCAATAGTGGCAAAATGATGGCCAATTTCCTGTTTATATTCAGCAAACCTGACATCAGTCCGAGACCTCTGCTTTCTCATTTGGGTTGTGCATGGCTTTAATGATTCTATAAGTTAAATGTTAAAATGTTGATGCTTTTTAGAATAGAAACTGTTTGAGACTGTTAAATATATACCGTAAATTATTTCTTAGTTTATATACATTGGGATTTCCTAAGTATGGAAACAAATATTTGTTTAACTTTAATAATAATAAAAATAATAATAATATACCCATGTAGAAATTTCCTTGAAGTCAGGACTCCTAAATTTGTACTTCTGGTTCCTAAATATGTTTTCAAAGTATAATCTCTGAAGGGTAGAAGCATACTGTCAGGCTTTTATAAAATCCTCCTGGCTCTGAAGTATTGCATATTGGTGTCCACCCCTGAATATAAAGATGATTCTTACTATGTGTGTGACATAAAAAGGTAATCTTACATTTTACTGAAGCAGCAGTGTGTAATTGTTGAATAGATTTAGCAGGGTTTCTTCTCTACCATAATAAAGTGGGAAACCTTTTTATGTTGCATGTAGAAAGTTATGGTTTCCACACCCTTGTGAGTTGCCTTGTGTTGATGCCGGGTCCCTTTTTTCTAGAGGACCTCCTGAAGTCCCAAATTTACAATGCATACCCCACATAGCGCTACATCTTTGAGAGCTGTCTTCCATGTAATTTACTGCTTAGCGCTCTCTGATTCGACATACAGCTGTCTCAGTGATATGGAGATAAAATGCCCCATTTAGCTCTCTTTTCACATACAGCTCCTTGCGGACGAACATGTTTAGATAAACAGGGTGTTGCTGTATGTTCTTTTGGACATCTGAGCTTGATAAGATTTTTTTTTAATTTTTTTAATTCATTGTTGCAAATTTTTCTTCACAATGTGTAGCCATTATCTTGTTTAAGCTGCTTGATTTAGGGCACGTAGACTACTAAGATCCTCATTAGTCCTGTTGAAAACTACGGAACTTAAGAGTGGCTCCTTTCGTTTTGAAGATGATAAATGCTTCTTTTATTGCAAGGCCACCACACACGCAAATAAGTAAATAAACATTTTACCATAGTGTATCACTTTAAACGAGTATATTGAAAATATGGAACAACCGTGATCATTTAATCTCTCAAAATGTAACCATACTTTTTATAAGTTATAAACTTTCTATATTAAGGTAAATAACTTTCCAAAAGTAACTTCCTATATTAAGGTAAACAACTTTCCAAAAGTAACTTCCTATATTAAGGTAAAAAACATTCCAAAGTAATGCCCACGATATAAAGTAGAAATTCTAATTTCTGTTAAATTTGTCTTGCACAATAAGATTTCAGGAGGTTACAGTAAATAAAAAATAACAGCAACATAAAAGGTTTTGAAATGTATTGACCTTATTCCTGAAAATTTCAGATTTATGATAAAGATTGCTTCCTTCATAGATCAAAAATGTTCTGGATAAAATATTAAATACTATTTAAGTATTAATTATGTTTTACAGGACTGCATTTTCAGTGCATTTAATGAAATTTTCTCCAGATGGAGAATTCTTTGCGACTGCCGGAAAGGTAAGCGATTTATCTGCATAATTCGTGCTGCTGGAGCAGAAAGTGCCGGGGTTTAGTTGTAATTCTGTACATGTTGGAGATGTTAGAAGTACAAATGCTTCAGGGAATGATCACTGTGTTAATTATCTGTTAAGTTATCTCCAAGTGAAAAGCTGCCTGTTCCTATAGGAATAGATTGTGGCAAAGCTTATCACGGTGTCTTTTACATAATAACTGTAGATCAAGGACAGGATTTCTATACATTTTTAGCAGATTTGAAGGATAACTAAACTTTATTATTCTCCTTATACTTATTTTACTTCTATGCAATTATTCTTTACTGCAAGCTTCCATTTAACTTTACTGAGCATGCTTCTGGCAACAGTGTGTCTCCTTAACTCGTGAGAGTTTGTTCGTCCTCATGAGTGCACTGGCAGTTGTAACTGCTGTATTATTATTTTGCAGATAGAGCTCCTCTCTGCATTACCTCAGGAAGTAGCAGCATAAGTAATATAAAAGTAATACATTAATGAAATAACATTAAATAAATTCATACTTTAAGTTTATTATTGCAGTGGTCCTTTTAATGGAGTCTATGCCTAAAATATTGTCATTCTTTTTTATTTATTTATTTATCCACCAGTTTTGCATATATTGTACTTTTTTAGGTGAAATGTGTCAGTATTTTGTACAATACATTAAAACTGCTTTGTCCTGGTATTATTATTAAAGTATCATTTTAGTCCAATATATAATGTACAATATAATCTTATGAAGAACTACACTTTAATAGTGGGCAAACTTGTTTTAAAGAATAAAAAAACATAAATATTATGTGGGATTATTATTATTTGTAATGGCAAGTCATTGTTTTTCTTAACTGATTGCTTTAACTACTGTTTTTAGCACCGTGTCATTTTATAATCTAAGATTTCATTGAGTTCTATTAAAAGGATTGGCACATTAAATGTAGGCAATGGCAGCTTCCTCCCTACATATAGAAGTAGATTAGCATAATTCTATATGATCTAGAGTCCTGTATTGCTAGATTCACTTAGGTGTGGGGTTTCTTATTAGCGATCTTTGTTTAAGTGGTGTTGCAATGTTTATAAAAGTTAGAAATGTAAAAATTCTATAGAATTCAGATACCTCTTTTTCTAGCCCCAGCAGAAAACCCCCCATTGCTGTCTACATTTAATAATTGTAAAATGAAGACTTTTGAGAAGTGCTTATGTCAGTCTGTGCACAGTTGTATAATCTGACGGGATTACATTAGGATATAGAAACATTGTTTATAACATGAAGGTCAGAAGTAAAAAAAAATAGTTGTGGCATATTTTTCTTTAGGAGTAAAATATAAAATATGATATAATATACTTCATTAGCAGGTTATAGCACATTAGGATATCTCTCCTTCATTTTGAAAAATATTTCCTTTTGCAATATCTTTCATGAATCCCTTCTGGTGCTGTTATAGCATTGCAGGCATTTACAACTATAATTTAAGCAGTGATGGGCAACCAGTTTTTCCTTGAAGGGCCACGTTTGTGCCCCAAAGTCTTTTGCAGGGTCTCAGTGTTTTAAAACGGTTTTATTGTACCCACAGCTAAATACCATAATTAATTGGAAATCGAGGAATTGATAGTGAGAAGTATTAATATGGTTTGATTTTCTAGTTTTAGAGAGCGACAATGAACTTTGTATTATTGAAGAGCAACATGCTCTGGAGCAGCATGGGGAGTCTCTGAGGGCAGCCCCCCATCACAAGACTGAGTTTTGCCTTCCACATATGTTCAGATTTAGTACAAGATATTTTGAGTCACGATCTGACAAATACCTAGAATTTGTTCAAAGTATTACAAACACTGTTGTCTTGTCTCAAAAATTAATGCGCACCATATATACTTTATATATATATATATATATATATATATATATATATATATATATATATATATATATATATATATATATATATAGTCTATAATTCACACTATAAAACACGCTTTTATGCACACTGATGTATTTATTCTGTATTAAACAATATTAATTACCAAGCTGATAAGTTTTTTTTAAATACGTTCTCCTTCCCTTTTTCCAAAGGACGACTGTCTTGTCAAGGTGTGGTACAATGCTGAAAGTTGGCATTCTGCGGTTACAACTCCAGTTATAAGCCCAGAAAAACAGGCTCAAGGGGAAGTTGAGTTTTCTTTTATCTATCTTGCCCACCCTCGAGCAGTAAGTGGGTTTTCTTGGAGAAAGACCAGTAAATACATGCCAAGGTAAGTGCAGTTGTGTGTGTCTGTGCAATACCTTTTTTAAAAGTCCAATGCTCTTGTCTTGTAAAAATCTGTATAAACACTACTCACTTGTTTGTAATTATAACATTTTGTTTGAAAAAATCCATTGAAAATAGCTGTTTTCCCCACATATGTAGGCCCGGGGATCCTCCCAGTTTTTTTTATTTTTACAAATTGCTTAGTATTGGTTTTTAGAGTGAACTTCAATTTTCTACAATACAATCTAATTATTATGAATGTACGATAGTACTAGGGGTACATAATCACATTTTATAACATTTTTCATTTATCTAAAGACTGTACAAATATGGCAAAGAGGCAGATTTATAAATATGTAATGGTACAGTAGGATATCTAGGCCCTCCTCTTGCGAGAGTTTATAATATAAGAGATGGCATTAGGTAAGGGCACTGTCTGATGGATAGATGTTTAAAATATGTATGAGCACTAGAATAGCCTTTTTCCAAGTTAATAGTTAAGGAGGTAAGTGGTATGCTTCTCCCAACAGGTGTATTTTGAGAGAGCATCTGAATATCTGAAGACTATTAGGTAGTGTAATGGAGCAAGGTAGGGAATTCAAAAGAGTTAGGCCAGCTCTTGAGCCGTTCTTTAGGGGAGGAGGTTATGATGGGAGATGAGAGGCACAAATCATGGACAGAGCGGAGAGTTTGGAGGTATTTGGAGGCAAAAGAGATCTAGGGAGGTGCAGTGCAGTTCAGGGCTTTGTAAGTTACGTTAGGTTTTTGAATGTTATCCTTGATGAGGTAGGGAGCCAGTGTTGGGACTGGTGAGATGGATAAGCAAAAGCATTCATGATAAATTTGAGTGGAGAGAGGAGGTTGAATGGAATGCAAACTAAAATGGTATTGCAATAGTTGAGCCGGGAGATGAGAGCAAGGGTTACGGTCTTTGTAGCCTTGTTTATTCGAAATGGATACATTTTGCCAATGTGTCAGAAGTGGAGGATGATGTAGAGGCCCAAACCAATTTGTCACAGAGACAGTGAACATGCGATGTTGGGGTTATTGTGGAGTTGTCTACAGAAGGGAACATTTTAGGTGTAGAAGGGTATAGAGAAATTACCTGCAACTCTGTCTTAGAGATGAGAATTTATCTAGAAGGAGATATTCGAGGCACACAATGTGGCATGGGTTAGAATGGGCGTGATAGGTCTGGAGAGGAGATGTAAATTTGATGGTGTTGAGAGCATAAATGTGGTACTGAAACCCAAAATAGCTGATTAGTTTGCCAGGGGAGGAAATAAATTATGCTCTGCCACTAAAACTAAGCAGATTGTGAAAGATGGAAAAAAATCAATACTACGAGATTTTTCTTTTTTTATTAATCTATAATGTTATGTTCTGTTCCTGGGAGAATAAGTTACTTCACATTTACTACCCTTTGTTCTCAAGAAGGTGGACATATTTTTGTACTTCATTCAATTTTTTTTAAATGTATTTTTTATAGAGGTTCTGTATGTAATGTTCTTCTGACCTGCTGCAAAGACAATGTTTGTCGCCTCTGGGAAGAAACATTGCTGCCCAATGACAGTCTTCTATGTGGTGATGGATTCAACCAAAAAACGGAGAATGGCAGCTTAAATAATAACTTCAAAAGAAATCATTCAAACAAAGAACGTGTACAGAGTGCTTTGGAGGTGAGCACTGCCACAAACTTAATTCCCTCAACTTTGGCTTTAAATGGACTCTACATCATCAATATTTTTTTTTTTAAGTACATTTTAAAAGCTTGACATTGTACTAGCCATTTATTTATATTGTAAGCCATTGCGGAATTACTCATTGTTGTGCTGCATTGTTATACAATGTGTGTCTTGCAAATAATAGTTAGCTGCTTTGATGTAATAATTTGTGACATACTGTTTTTTGCAAACATATAAACAAGCAAGCACATCATAGATATATCAGTCCTTTTTTCATCTTTAAACAATATTGTAAAGTAGCTTGGCTGCATTTTTTTAAATGTTATTTGGTTTTTAATACTTTTTGTACTGTTTTTGTGCACAGTTAAATCTGAAGCCGTTTCGTAGAGGAAGGAGCCGATCTTTGGCACTAGTGGCACATACTGGATTCCCACCTCATCTGCAAGATCCTCATGATGTTCATCGAAATACGACATTCCATGGCAATGCACTTTGTCACTTTCATATAGCTGCCAGCATCAACCCAGCAACAGGTAGGATAGAGGATCAAAATACAGATAACCAAATGTATTTATATACTGCCTTCCAGCACTTTCATTTTAAAATAGTCTGATTGGTCCCTGGATGTAGTACTTGATGAACAAAACCAAAAAGATCTGTATTTCTTCAGGTTTTTTTTTTTTTTAAGCTGAGGTGTAATGTAAGCTACCTTTTGAAGTACATCTTTATATGGTAATATGAATTGTTATGCTGCAGTAGGCAGACCTATAAAGGGACTATTTGTTTTATTTAAGACCGTAAAACTTCTCTCTTGCATGTCTTAATAAAACAAAGTACATAAAAGTAAATCAATTCACATGTATAGTGCATTCCTAGTGATATACAGAAACCTTCTATAGCCATTTAATGTAGGCATGGTGAAACTGGAAAGCAAACAATCTGACCCATAAATTACTTGGGTTTCAGTGAGGGCTCTAGCTGCATTTCATGATTATACACTTGTGATCCGATAAATGAATAGTAGCTTTATTGAAAAGGAATAATGACCTTTTTATTAACTTTATATAATAAGTAACCGTTGCCATTTCCAAACATGATTTCCTTCTTGCTAAATAGATCTGCTAGACTCCCACACTTTTAAAGGGTGTGTGTGTGTATAAAAACTGATTCAAATGTTTAACCTTTGTGGGGGGTTTTACTTCATATTGTGTTCCATGTTTCTTTAACAGTTTTACAGTACATTTATAGTAATTTTAGGAGCCAAAGTGACTTTTAGTATATATTGTCTTTCTTCAGACTTCTGATTCTCTGCAGTATGTGATCTTTCAGTTGAAAGATCAGTTTAAAAAAAACCCAGAAGAGAAGATTTTTGATCCTAAGCTAGAAATGTGAAGTTCAGGAGTGCTGTGGATGTCTTGGAGCCATGTAAATTGTATATAAAATTCATAGGTTTGTTTTGTGAAGTGAGTCAAGATGGGATTTGTTAATATTTAAAGCCAAGTTTTAGTAATTTTCTTTTAACAATTGTACTTATTAAGCTGGTCAGGTTGTGATTATATCATTGACTGCATGATACAGTATGTTATTTTAATGCTAAATAGATTTCTGCCAAATTATGTCTGTGGGTCATGAATCTGGGAAAGACAATATACAGTCCACCCACTGTTATACTTGAGGGGTTTCCTCATTTTGTGTTTTTACTCACTTGTTCACTTTTTAGCCCCAGACTTTTGAAAGTTGACATTTCAGGACATTACATTTGTCTATATCGAGGTATCATTTACCATTATTATTTGTTTTAATAAATTGACACGTTGCTCGATGCATTTGGAAAGTCCATTTATATTTTTGTAGAGCATATATGCAGTTGGAATATTTGTACAAGACCTAGGCCAAAAATAATTTCAAAACTAATTTATAAATTGACTATTACATTACAAAAATGGTGGGTGTGTGTGTATGTATGTATATGTATTGTATGATATTGCAAAAAATGGCAATTGGCAATAAAAATACACATACATAAAATCTGTATCTGTGACCATTTTGGGATTATTTTTTTTCAGTTTTGTTCTTGTACTCAGACATGATATTCTCCTTGCTTACCCTTGCAGACATCCCTCTTCTTCCTTCGATTTCATCGATGAGTCTCAATGAGAATGAAGAAAAAAGTGGCCCTTTTGTAGTTCACTGGCTGAACAACAAAGAGCTGCATTTTTCTTTGTCTATGGAGGTCTTCATTCAGCAGCTAAAAAAGAACGTTGAACAGCAGTCCTCAGAAGCCAGCACGGACGAAGCTAATCTTGCAGAAGGGAATTCAGATGAAGGTATGTTGTTATGTAGCGCGTATAAAATCTTATCAAGGTAAAAATGTCAATGTCAAATTCTACCTTGTCATTTTGGTTGGGAAACCAAAAAATCTGATTATACATGAATTTTAGTGAACACTGATAATACATCTGTTGCTGATCTACACTATTTATTGTTGTAATGCTCTATGAAAAGGAAAATTGTGGTTTCTAATTTATATTGTACTTTAATATTATCCTTCTAAGAGGCCTAAGCATTTTCTTATGTGTACATCTGGCATTATACACAAGACGAGTGACAATATGCAAATGGAAACACAAAATAAGCTCCGCACTCTGCTTGCAAAAGAAAAAAAAATTCTAAAGGGATATAGCAGAATTCTTAAATAGTATCAATTATATTATTAATTGAACATTATTAAAATTGTAATATCTTGCATACGTACACATTGATTTTAAAAGGTGACTAGTGGATGAGAAAAATATCCAGCATTTCAGCTGCTATGTACTTTAAATACTCTAAGCACGCTCCACACAGACTAATTGGAGCTGTTTAGATTCCAAGACAAACATTAGAAACTGAGCCTCTATACCCTGATTGGCATACAGTCATGTCAATCCTTAAGTAAACTGAAAAACAATGCCTTAAAAAACCTTTAGAAGATACAGCAATTATTGCTACATTTCATTGTAATTTATTTTGAACCATTGCTATGTCTCTCTTGCATGGAAGTGCAAATTATAGTTTATGCAGTGTGTGGCATAATCCTCTAGTTGGGGACATGTTTTTAATGTAAGAAAATTTTAAATCATTGTCCATTAACTAAATAAACTGCAACAAGATATATACCAATAAAATATGATTTTGTTGCAAATGCTGAGCATGCAACATAATAAGTTATGTATACGTGTATTTTTTATTTTTTTAGGTAACTTTAAATACCTTTATTATTTCTGTTGCAATTTTTAGAGGCAGAGGATACTTCTGACAAAAAAGAAGGGAATGAAGAGAAGGGATCCTTGAATTCATCTGTTATAGCATTGCCCTCATCTATAATTGATCATGAAATTGAAACGCTACTGTCTGAATGGAACAGAAATGCTGACATGCTTTTCAGTATTCATCCTATGGATGGTTCCCTGCTTGTATGGCATGTAGATTGGCTGGATGAATACCAGGCTGGCATGTTCCGTCAAGTGCAGGTAGATATTTATCCCAAGATCCTGTTTGTAAAATTCTATAAATCTAAAGTTTCTGATAATTTTTTTTTTTTTTTTTACATTTTAGGTGTCTTTTTCCTGTAGGATTCCTGTAGCTTTTCCTACTGGTGATGCAAACTCACTCTGCCGTAGCATAGTGATGTATGCTAGCACTAAAAATGTCGATTTGGCAATTCAGCAAGGCAAACAGAAGCCCCAGGGCATGGCACGCTCAACATCTATGCTCATTTCTGCTGGTCAGAGCAAATCATCCAACAGTTTAAAACTAAGCATATTTACTCCAAATGTATTGATGATATCCAAACATGCTGATGGGTCTTTAAACCAGTGGCAGGTCAGCTTTGCAGAGGAATCTGCCTTTTCAACTGTTCTTAGCATCTCTCATAAATCTCGTTACTGTGGTCATCGCTTCCATCTCAGCGACCTAGCTTGTCATTCTGTGTTGCCGTTGCTTCTCACAACTTCTCATCACAATGCATTACGGACACCAGAGGTCAATGGCAATTGTGCAAAACACAACCTCTCCGAAGTTGATGAGCTTGTTATGAGTAATCGGTCGAGAGAAGGCTCAGTAGAAGAGTGCCAGGATCCCAATGCGGTGTACAGTGAACTAATCCTTTGGAGAGTGGACCCAGTTGGCCCCCTGTCCTTTTCTGGTGGAGTTTCTGAACTAGCTCGCATTAATTCTCTTCATATCTCTGCTTTTTCAAATGTTGCTTGGCTCCCTGCTCTTATACCCAGCTATTGTTTAGGTAAGTTTATGTTTTACTTCCAAAATTGATAAAATATTGCATTAGCAGATATTTCATGACTAACCTATTTTACAGGAACCTACTGCAATTCTCCAAGTGCTTGTTTTGTTGCAAGTGATGGACAGAACCTTAGGTTATATCAAGCTGTGATAGATGCCAAAAAGCTGTTGTGTGAGCTGTCCAACCCAGAGATTTCTGTAAGTATTGGGTTAGTTTACACATATTAAGAAACAAAATCCATGTTCAATTTTATTTATATACCAGCTACACGGAGACATGTTAAAAAAAAATAAAAACAGTATAGGCACTGTCAGCTTCCTCTGCAGATGATGCCCCAGTCTCAGGATTGTGCTGCCCAAGGACAACTGGCCCGTAGTGTCTGCAACTGATATATAAGTGGCTGGTTATGATGGCAATATTCTATAATCGTGATATTATTGTTAAAAATATATAGTACTTCATTCATGGGGATTGTCACATGTTTTTCTAGACTATATATTTTATATTTTAACAATACTTAAAAATGCACTGATTAAGGGCCATATTAAATTCCAGCCCCATAAGTCCAACCTGAAGCCCGGAACGGCTGCGGGCTTGAAATTTGGTTGAGTTAAATTGCTATTTAATTGGAAGGGGCTGCGAGCTACAGGTTTGAGACGGAAATCGTAGCTTGTTCGTAGAACGATAGATTTGCGGACGATCAATTAGTGTAGACCGTAGTTACGGGCTTAGACTGTACCAATGGAAAAAGAGATAGTTGGCCTACGTGCTGCAATTACTGTTTGGGATCGGACCGACATTCCAGATTAATACAATATTAATAAAGCCGTAAATATGATATTCTATTACTTGCGAGTTACAGTATACTTATTAACACATTGATTGCAGGGATATAACACGGAATATGAACATAAATAAAGTATTTTTCATGGCAGATTTGCGGGCTTGAGAATGTTGTGCTATTCAAAGACGTATTGGACTTTACCCCCCTTGCAGCTCCTCTCGAGCATAGGGTGGGCTTTGGGCTCCATTTGCCTTCTTGTGACTTCTCAACAATTTAATAGCTATATTGAACAAGTAGTGGTTATGGGCTTGACGGATCAAAGGATTTACGGGCGCGAAGTTCCACGTTTCTCAACTCATAGCCTTTTCTTGGCCTTGCTGCGTTTTTAACCCGCAAGTTGGCTGCGTTACGAAGCTAATTTAATAGCCGTAACCCGTAAAATTTGAATTACTGGCTACGTTTTAAAACGTAGCTCAAATTTAATGGGGCTGTAAATTACTAAATAGCCAGTAATAGTTAATAAAACCATTGGCTCTTAACTTGAGGGGCTTACACTACAAACTAATTGGCTTTTTGTTGACAATGACATGAAACACACGGAAAACATTCACCTGAGCGGAAATGCAGCCGATCAACCCCTGTCACCAAGCTTTAATTCAGGGTAGACTAGTTTCTGTCCAGAGCCCTTTTTGTGTGTGCATGATATCCGAGTTTGGCTCACATTTCTTTGCCCTACTTGGCACCTGATCTAAGCTTAGAATGCAGAGTGCTTGTACTTGCTTTTTGGTTTTGGATGTATTATTCAGATCACCATTAAAGGAACACTGGAGTCCCGTAATTTCTATTTCACATTTAATAAAGCATGTATTAAACCTGAAAACACTTTTGTATGAATCACTTTTCCTATACTAATTGTCTTAGCTCTGAAGACACTTCCTGTATGAAATATACCGTATTTTTCGCCCTATAAGACGCACCGGCAGATAAGACGCACCTAGTTTTTAGAGGAGGAAAACAAGAAGAAAAAAATCTGAATCAAACACAAATACACTTTACACACAGATACACACCTACATTACACACAAATATATATATATATATATATATATATATATATATATATATATATATATATATATATATATAGATACACATACATACATATACATACACACATAAATATACATATATATATATATATATATATATATATATATATATATATATATATAGATACATATACATACACACATAAATATACATACACATACATACACACACATACATGCAAACATACACACACACATACATACATACACATACATGCACACACATACATGCACACACATACATGCACACATACACATACATACATACATATACTGCAGCATTTGGGAGCCCTTGACCCTCCCTGACCCTCCCTGACCATCCTGATCCTCCTGATCCTCCTGATCCTCACCTTCCTTCTGATCTCTGCCATCTTGATCTCACCCCAGCGCTTCCTACCAGCACTCCTCGTGTACTGCAGCGTTGCGTGTGTGACGTCACTAGGACGCACCGGCCGACGCGATGCTGGTAGGAAGCGCTGGGGTGAGATCAAGAGGACAGAGGCAGTTTGAAAAGGTATATTCGCCGTATAAGACGCACCAACTTTCCTCCCCCAGTTTTGGGGAAGAAAAAGTGCGTCTTATACGGCGAAAAATACGGTATGTGAAACTGCAGCTTTTTATTATTTTTGAACATTGTCCATTCTCAAATTCACAGAAATACGTTGGAGAAGTTTTTAACATCATAAGTCAACAATCAACTGCTAGACCTGGCTGCATTATAGAACTGGATGCCATTACCAACCTGGTAAATAAATAAAAAAAACTATGTTCATACTTATATTATCAGACCTTCAAACTTTTATTTTTTACTGATATTAATCTTATTTTCAGAATGGTAGAAAAACGCAGCTGCTTCATGTCTTTCAAGAAGACTTTATCTTGGGTAACCTTAAGAAAAATGAAGCTTCTGGAAACAGCGGCCATCTCTCAGATTCTTCTGGTAAAAGAATGTTTTTATATAAATAAGAAATAAGTTGTTTGTAGTAGCATTCATCACTTAATGTGACTTAAAAGCCAAGATTAATTTATAATTGTTTAGTTTGGTTATGATGTAGCCGTTGCCACCGGATCCATTACAACTGATAGAACAGGGGTATAAACAATGGCTTGTGACAATGTCGCTTCTATATATCAACATATGGCTCTTTTATGATGACCAAATACGGGAAGTTGGCTAGACAGCTATATGCTGCATGGTGACAAAAACAATTGCACCTTTTAGCCTACTGAACCAATATGATTTATATTGTTTATTTTCTACTTCAAATGTAAATTATCCTTCTATTCTGACTCTTCAGATAACACTTACTCTGTGGTGTGGTATATTTTGGGCCTCATTAAAAAAAGGTTAGAGTCACCTGTGCTACTGTATATTTATATTCAATCACTCATTTCTAATAGTTTCAGAATAAATGTATAATTTCCTCCTCTCTGTTCTTCAGCCTCCATTCAACTTGACAGTCTTTAAATATATATGTATATATAAATATATATGTATGTGTGTATATATATATATATATATATATATATATATATATATACATATATATATATATACACATATATATATATATACACATATATATATATACACATATATATATATACACATATATATTTATACACATATACATGTGTATTTATTTTCATGACCTAGAATATTCGTAGCTGAATTTGGATACAATGGCTTGAAGTTTGTGGAATGCAGAATTCTTCAATTTCATTTTTCTTTTTTTACATTTGAAAGTTGTTTTTTCAGACTTTTGGTGTTTCTTCAAATTTTGTTCCAGACTTGTGTATGTACCGAAAACAATGTTATAAGAATGTCACATCTAGTATGCAATATGTCATGCACAGTACAGACAGTTAAGCGGTTACATGATAGAAATATGAAATCTATTAGAAAGCTAAAAGTTTTCAATTGTGTCATTGGAAGGAATACAAGACTACAAGCCCTTACAGACTTACTAAAATACTATAAAGCTACCAGATTGGCTCAAATAACCAAATAGTTTGGGAAAGAGCAGGTGCCAGTGTGGGTAGGGCCAGTTATTATGGCTTAGCCTACATCACAAACTAAACATCTCCTCCCTTCCCAGAAGTGTGGTTCAATCATTAGCTGTATGGAATCAAACAAACAAAAGAACACCATTAAAAGAATCAGGCTTGTGGCTCAGCCCCCTATGGTTATATCAGAAGAATCCACCAATTAAGAGACTCTCACAATTAAAATGGTGGATAGACAACAAATATTCTAGTTGCTGATTTTTTTTTAAGGGGAAATCACCAGTGGTCCCCCTCGACATTCCGAAACGATCACCACTTACCATCAAAGGAATGGCTTAACCTATCTCAAGTAAACACTATTCTTACCAAGGTATTAAAACTTAATACCTCAGCCAGGAAAACTCCCTTTTAAAAATGCTGCATAGATAATCCCAATTGCAATAAAAATATATCCATTATATACAATTACCTCTTAGACCAGACCACGCCATCAATATTCATGGGAATCAGAACTTGCCATCACCCTGACTGACGTGCAATGGAACAAAACGCATAAACAGGCTCCAAGCTCCTCCCTCCACACAATCCTTAGAGAAAACTCACGCAAGGCCATCATGAGGTGGTAACTGACTCCAGCCAGGCTGAAACTTTCTGATCCATCCATAGATGGCAACTGCTTCAGAAGATGTGATTCCCCAGACACCCTAAAACATGTTCTCTGGAACTGTCCAAAGATTAATATATTATATGCCTCTAACCATATATGAGCAGAGAGACTGTGGGGTCCGAGGATCCCCCCCCCCCCCCCCCCATAACCAGAAGATGCTTTATTAGGCCTTTCCATTTCCCATAGAGGGTCTCAATAAAGAAGCTCAACTTTTATCAAGTCAACTGATTTTAGCAGTTAGGATTACGATAGCTAAAACCTGGAAGTCGGCAATTGAAAAAAACTTACATTTATACATTCTATGAGCACTATCTCAGCTGACCTAGATAATAACCACAGAAAGTGGGTCTCATGTTGGGATATTTGGACCCAACGCATTGGGTGGTAACACAGAAGGAGAGGACAATAAGAAAGATATAACCTCCAGTGAACCCACTACAATATACCCCACCCCTTTTCCCCTTCTCTCCCCTTCCCATTAATCTATCCTTTCTGCTTCCTACTACATTCTATCTCTTATTACAACGGCACTTAGGACGTGCATAAATGTGAAAAATGCTATAAGGAGAAGAGAAGAAAAAAAAAAAAAGAGTTAAATGGAAATAAGTGTATTTTGCCACTCTTCATATGTTATGTCCGCTCTGGTTATGTTTTACCTGTAATGTTCATGTAATACTGTTATAACCCTGTTCCCTTCAATAAAAACAATTATTTTTTTTATTTTTTTTAAAAACACGCAGCAATTGGTAAATATAAAATGTTGTACTTAATCTACAATTTTTTTGCATACTTTTTTTTATTTTTTATTTTAGACTACTTGCATTTAATATATAAGTATAGATGTGAACAAATTTCAATTTCTATTTTATATATTAGAAAATTCCCAAACTGGATTCTCAGAAAAATTCTACTTGGTGGTAATTGAATGGACTAAAGAAAAGCGGTCTGTGCTGCATATGTGGTATTTACACTTGAAATCTGTACCGGTTTCTGTGGGTATGTAGTCTTGTTTAACTTCTTCTTTATTGCCTATGTATCCTGAAGCAACTTAATCGCATTTGATATGTAATTCCCAAAAGAAAACCTGGTCTGCAATAATTAGATTTTGTGTGTGTATATAGTAGCAGTTCTATTTCTCTGGTTGTTTATACCTTATGTTAGGGGTGTCAAGGCTGTTGCACATTGGCACCCACTCCCTCACAGAAGCCAAACTTTTAGGGGCCACTGACTCACAGAATGATTAATGGCTACACATAAAAATACATTTTAATAACAGCTAACTATTACAAGGACTCGCCACAGAATCAAGTTTTTTAATATTATAGATATAGATATATTACCAGAGATATTAGGTATTGTTTGTGGGGCATAATTATGCAAATGAGAAGCTTTTGTATACTAATTTGCTGCTTTAAGATTTTAATTTAATAACACATTTTCCTTTTGCTTTCTGTAGTGGCCGGGGGGGGGGGGGGAACAATGTACTCCTATCAAGCATTCTGCAACAAAAAAAAATGAACATATGGAGCCATAACCATTGCACACTATCTCAGGAATTATTTACTTAGGGAAAAATGGCTATTACTATATATACACAATTTTCAGTACAATGTCCCCTTAAACTGGCCCATTTTTACATATAACTTTGGCCTATTAGTCTACAATATTCTTTCCTTGAAAAATGCAGTTTGTATATGTAATGTTTTATGAATCTATGTAAAATTGCATGATATATTTTATAATAATTAAAACTTGATTTAAGATCATTTGTCGATATGAATTCTATAGTTACCCCTTGTATGAATTTTTCATTGTATGTTTTGTTTATATATATTTTTTCTATTGAATACTTACTACAAAACTAGAAGCACATTTAGGTAACTTGTTAATGGTTTCTGTTGTCTGTATTTTTTTTTTTTTTTTTTTTTACTACTTGGAAACTAACTCAAGTACTGATACTGATCAGAAAATGTGAAATATAATTATGTGATAGTTTACACTAGGCCTTGTAAACTCCAAATAAATCCTTACTTTTACAATGTTCAGTTGTCCTAGTAAAATAAAATTTGCTACAAAAATGACTAAACTTCCTTTTTAGACATGCAATGAACTATAGTTTTTTTTTCTTGATATTCAGAGGACAAATCCGGTTCAAGCACGTCTGGAAGTGGTCAGCCACTAGACGAGTCCTTTAGTTCACTTTCTGGAGAAAAAATTCCATCACCTCTCACCCAGAGATACCAGACCTGCAAAGCAAATCTGCAAAGTACCAGCAAAATGACACTTTCTTCTGAACTTGTATACAGCCAAGAACTGGACTTGCCTGATGGAGTGGAAGTAATCAGTGTTAAACCATCTGCAGGTAACAATTCCGAAGTCAAATACTACCGTCCAAATGAAAGCATGTTAAGCAAGAAATAAAATAATTTATACATTAGCTAATCTCAGAATGTTTTTTAGAAGTAGATTCAGAAATTACATTGCATGATATTGACATTAACTGTCATCTGAAGAACATTAAAATCATGTATTATGACTGTATTAAAGGCATATCTAAGTTTCCTGGATTATGAGTGCACCGGAGGACAATTCATATTGTATGAAAACCATTTTTTGCATGAATAAATAGCAAAATAAACATTTAAACACTTAACCTTGATGTTAGAAAATTGTCTTGTATTTTCTGACAGTTGCAAATTAGCGTTAACACCCCCTCCAAACCCAGGTTAAGTTATAATTATTTTCAGAATTTGTTTTGGCCTATCAGGTTAGCTGAAACATTTGGTTTAAACTCTGGGGTTCCTGTTTGTGTTGTAATGCAGCCTGGCATTTGTAGTGTGGCACTATGTTACGTGCGTTGGCAACAGTACAGGCAGGAAGCAGCAGGCAGTCCTATCCCAGCAGTGACTTGGGGGCTGACACCAGTGCTCTCCTATTGGCTGAGGAAGAAACAGCATACAAATAATTGGTTAAATTGATCCCCTAATGCTGCATGCTGATTGGGTGGGGATCAGGGGCCTGTGTAGACCCCCCCCCCCACCCCAGGGGTGTCAACATAATCATTAGAGGGATTTTTAGATACTAATAAAAATAAAATGTTTTATGAGATGTGATGCATACATAAAGGCTGCTTTTGGCCTATAGAGTGCAGAAATATATTGATCCATGAAACTTAGTTATGCCTTTAAGTATTACTACAATACTAAGGAATTATTGCCACTCCTTCTACAATCTAAACATAATTAGAAATTATCCTCCTTAAACTGCTAATGGGTTTTTGGTTCACTGTGGCCAATACTTTATACTCTCTGCAGGGGCTCCTTCAATGGATATGGAAGGTTCCCTGTAGTTAATATTAAAATGAACTACATAAGTGTATGTTTGCACAGGTGCATAAAAACAGACCTTCAAAGCACTTATTAATAAAATTATGTTTTGGTATGCAAACACTTAAGTACTTTATTTTAATATTAAAAACCGGGAACCTATCAATTCTCCTTTTATAGAATAGTCGAATTCTGAAACTTTTTGTAGTTTTAAATATCTCTGTGTTCGCTTGTATAGCACTCATACCGTTTACTTACTTTGAGTCTGCTGCTAATCTGCAGAGGAATTATATTGAGTTTATTATTATTATTATTATTAACTTTTATTTGTCACACGCAGACATATTCTGTAGCGCTGTACATGGGAGAAGAACAGGGAAAAATACAATATTAACAACTGAAGACAATCAGGGCCCTGCTTAGAATCTTTGTAGAAAATTACTTTTTTCCCAAAGCAAGATTGGAAACTCGCTACTGACAATTGAAAGGCAGTGGAAGAGGCAGAAACCTAGAAAGAAAAGATAAAGGATATCAAGGGTCAGGAAGAAGCTTATGTGGACAAACTCAAGTCCTGAAAGAACCATAAATGACAAGCTCCCTCTCTAGGTTTATTCACTCTCTTTACTTTAATCGTAAAATCCCAAGTTTTTTTGCAGAAAAACAAAATAAAAAAAGCTAACAACTGTTGTTCCATCAAGCTTTGTCATTTGCAGGGAGCTTTTGATTTTTTGGTCTTTTCAGAACCTGTAGAATCAAGGATTAATTACGGTATTAACAAAGTCATAAAACAGGTGTCCTGCTGGGAAAAAAAATCCTCCATGGGTTATGACCTGTTTATGGCTAAGAAAACATGGATTCTAATTGTACCAGGGAAGTAGCAGAGGGTGTAGGAGACACATGGACCGGATTGACCTAAGTGACCACTGTCATTTTCCAGCTTTCAAAACTTTTTAGTAGTAAAGCTCAGTATTAACAACTTCCCATTATATTGCAATTAGTAAAAAAAATTATCTTTAGCAAGAAAATGTACACTGACCGTTGACTGTTTTTCTAGCATACTTAATGTAGGGCTCCATCCGTCTTTGTTCAATTGTGTCACAGCCTGCAATAGACTTCCTGCAGCTGAATACTCACAACACAGCTTTACTGGCAATCTGGAGAGGACTTCCAGCCCAAAAAATGCTGAAAAAACAAGCCATTGTTTTGTGTTAGTTCTCTCATGAATGATCAATTAGTAGTTACATACTTGATCAATACAATGGGTCTTTTAAGGTGTACAGTGAGCTTACAACAACTTGAAAGTGTTTATTTTTGCTTTAATATACTGATCACTGTATTTTATATGCTTGTGTTGAATCTGTGAATTAAGAGTTCCACTAAATGCATTATTTTGTAGTCTTTTTTTGTTTGTTTTTTGTTTTACACTTGTATTTGTATTGTGTTATTATTGTATCTACTTTTTGTTTGTCAAGTTTAAAAGCAGTTTTCTTGCACTTCATTTGACCTCAAATTTCATGTTTAAAGATGCCATATAGGACTTAAAAATAAATAACAAATCCGACACTTTAAAAAAGGGAATAAACAAATAGCAAAGCAATACATATGTATTCACTTTCCCTTTTTTTTTTTATACATTTTTAAGGGCATCTGAGTTCTTCTTCAATATATCCAGTGTGCCGAGCTCCATATCTACTAGCAACCTCGTGCTCTGATGGAAAAGTGAGATTCTGGCACTGTAGAGTGGATACAGGCATGTTACTTACTTCCACTGAGCAGGAGAAAAGTATTATATATGCCTGGGAAGAATGGCCTTTGCTGATTGAAGATGAATTCCAAAATGGTGCTGTGAGCATACCAGGCAGGCCGATAGAAGTAAGCTGTGCACATACAAACTGTCTTGCAGTAGCTTTCAAGCAAGCCACAAATAGGGCAAGCACATCTTCTCAAGAGTTCTTAATGCACGTGAGCATTTTTGAATGTGAATCCACAGGTGGTTCCTGTTGGATTCTGGAACAAACCATTCATCTGGATGAGCTGAGTACAATTTTGGAACCTGGAATTAGTATTGACAACAACCTTGTAGCTTACAATAAGCATGATGTCTTTTTATCTTCTAACAAGCAAATGCAGCCAAACACTAAACATTTAGTTCATTTAGACTGGATGTCAAGGGAAGATGGGTCACATATATTAACGATAGGTATTGGGTCAAAAGTTCTAATGTATGGTCAGGTTGCCAAGAAACGACAAGAAAAATCCTGTAAAGATGATTTTGCTTTGCAGCTATGGGAGACTGCCAAAAACACATCTCATCCTAGGTTTGTACTCCTACGATGTGTGGATCTGGTGTCTTCTGTTGAAGGGTCACTTCCTTTACCAGTTTCATTATCATGGGTACGTGATGGGATACTTGTAGTTGGCATGGATTGTGAAATGCATGTCTATTCGCAGTGGCAGCCATTTTCTAAACAGGATTCAGCAAGCACAGACTCTTACAATGGAAGCACTCCGTCAATCACTAATCTAATTAAACAAAGTCAGTCTGTTGCATCTGGTTTATATCCTCCAAAGAAAGCCATGACCAGGTCAATGACAAGTTTAGCACAAAAACTTATGGGGAAGAAGACTGCATTTGATCTTCCAGTGGAGATGGAAGATTCAGGTCTCTTTGAAGCTGCTCATGCACTATTCCCAACTTTGCCTCAATATCATCCTGTGCAGCTACTAGAACTGATGGATCTAGGTAAAGTACGAAGAGCAAAAGCAATTTTGGCTCATTTGGTCAAATGTATTGCAGGAGAAGTGGTGGCTGTCAATGACAATGAGTCCAATCATGAACGTAGACTCCGATCACTTTCCATCAGTGCCAGTGGAAGCACTGCTCGAGACCCTAAGACTTTCAACAAGACAGAGAATGCTGATTATACGGAAATTGATTCGGTGCCTCCTCTCCCATTGTACGCACTCCTAGCCGCTGATGAGGATTCTATATTCACGTCCACAACAGACAAATCCAGCAATCACAGTAACGCAAACAAACTGAATGAAACGGGTGTAAATGATGAAAGCTATGATACACTTTTCCAAACTCCTACACTGGCCTCTGATGAGCTTAGTACCCTGGATTCTGAGGAAGAAGAAAATACAAAACCTCAAGTGATTGATTTGTCCCGGTACGGCCCCACTTATTTTGGTCCTGAGCATTCTCAGGTTCTCTGTCGACATTTGCTTCATTCCAGTCTTCCAGGCATGACTCGCATGGAGCAGATGTCTTTGATGGCTCTAGCAGATACAATTGCTACAACTAGTACGGATATTGGAGAAAGCAGGGACCGCAGCCAAGGTAAGATGTCACAATTTGAAATTCTCAAATTTATAGAATACCCTAAAGCCACAATATGTACCTACTATGTTTTTACTTTTTTAAAGGAATACAGAACCATTTTTTTTTGTTGCATCATATAAAGATAATTAATTTTACTTTTCAAATTAAGTTTCCAGAGATCAAAAGAGTTATTCAGATGTTTTTAACTGTTCTTGGGGGTTTGCCTATTGTCAACCAATGAGATCTACAGACTAAAGTATACTCTCCACATTTCCTATTAGTTTCAATGACGTCCAAACAGGTTTTTGCTTAATATTTTTTTTCATTCAAAGCAACTTTTTGTAATGTTTAAAATGTGTTCTTTTTAAATGCATGAAAAAAATAATTGTGCTCCATGCCCGTTTAAAATTATTATTGTTATAATAATAGTAATTGTTTTCATTAATTATTATTATTGTTTCTCTTATAATTTAATATCATTCCCTCCTCTACATTGTTTAGTTATGTCTTTATATGCACATGCATGCATTCAGCTAGATTTTCTTCTCTCGCTCCTACATATTTCTGATGCCCACTAGTATAGATACATCTTTCTCCCTGCACACCTTTTGTCATTATTCATGTCACTGTTTTACATTTTATTTACCATATATTTTTCTGTGTTTGTGACAATATTTATGTATCTTGGAGTTTGTGTGTTTCCTTTTATTGTAAAGGTGTGTGGTTTACAAAAAGCTAATTTATTTTTTGTTCTTCCATCATATGCAAACACTGGATTTTGAGTAGATGTTCCTTCAATGTTGTTTTTCTGTGTATTGATATGTTTTTAAACCTTGACACAAGGCTTTTGTGGGCGAAACTAACAGGAAATGTTGTCTGTATAGACAATACATAGAATTAGAAATCTAAGCACAAAGAATGATGTTGGTGTCATTCTGGGCCTTTTTATGTCCATACATTCACAGTAGATCAATAGCTTGCTTTTTCCTTTTAGGTGGAGAGACTCTTGATGAATGTGGGTTGAAATTCTTTCTGGCTGTTCGGCTTCATACATTTCTAACAACGTCTCTTCCTCCTGCGTATCGAGCTCAGCTTTCTCACCAAGGTAACTGCCTTTCTATTGATAAGGATTTGTTGTTGTTGATAAAGATAACCGTACATTGTTCTCTTTATACTCCTACATTGTCCTTGATAAACACAATCTCTGAATTTATTTTTTTGTTGCAAACACAAACTTGCTTATCCATATTATCACAAGAAAAAGTATTTTGATAATGAAGACTTATTTTTTATTTATTTTGCCTGAAGTCTTTCTTTAATGCATAGAACTTCAGATATATCCCAGCGGCCCCCCCCCCAAAAATAATACAAAAATAAATATATATATATATAATTTCATATTTTGTTGCTTGTCTTTTAGGATTGTCTACTAGTCATTTTGCTTGGGCATTACATTCTGTGGCAGAGGATGAGCTGCTTGCTACACTTCCAGCTATGCAGAAAAAAGATCCCACCTGGCCAGATTTGAGAGCTATGGGAGTGGGCTGGTGGGTGAAAAACACACACAACTTGCGCAGATGTATTGAAAAGGTAAGCATGGTACTCCTTATTAACAGTGATATAAGATACCAAAAATGTATTACTGGTGATACTCTGTCTATATCCACATGGTACTAAAAAAAGAGGTGCAACTGAATTATCTTGTTAAATGCACAGGTGCCTTAGGGCTTCCTCCCATTCCCCCCACACAGGTTAAGCGGGGTGAGAAACCAAAAAACAAATATGAAAATGATACCCAACTAGTCCATCCTCGACCCTACTAGGCTGTTTGATTAGCTAACCTAAAAGAGCCTCCACCTATCCATGGGAAAATTCAGCAGTGCTTTTTGCAGTCTGGTGATTTTCAACTAGTCCTAGTATGGAAATATAAGTGTGCAATCTCTGATAGGCTGATATCCGCTGTTTTAAATATTAGAATGGCTGCATATTTTTAAGTATATATTTCATATTTTTAAGTATATATTTCATTCATGTTCTTTGGGGGGAAATACTGGTGACTTTAAGTTTGCAGCAAAAAAACATTTAATTTCATACATTATTATTATTATTATTATTATTATTATTATTATGTAATAGCTTATAGAAAAGTGACCTTCTTGAGTATTTATAAAGCCCTGACTTCATTTGCATCTCTGTATGATAAAATGTGACCCATATACACAAAAACTTACAAGGCTTTTTCTCTTTACAGGTAGCTAAAGCGGCTTTCCAGAAAAATAACGACCCCTTGGATGCAGCTATGTTTTATTTAGCAATGAAAAAGAAAGCTGTAGTATGGGGATTATACAGGTAAGACAGAAGATGCACTAGTCAAATACGTGTTTTGTTTTGTTTTTGTTTTGTTTTTCCTTCTGTTATTAGAGGAGTGGACTAATTTTTAAAGGACCACTGGACAATGAAAAACATCTATGTTTGAATCTAAGCGCATAATAGCAGGAAAAAAAACATACAGATACATTTTAATTAGAAATACATGTTGATGGGTCTGTAGCCCCCTAGAGGGATCTGTGATACTTTGGTGGAAGGTATGTTGGGTATGTACATTTCTGCAGAGCTGTAGGTCCATCATTTGATGCAATGTCCTGCTTCTGGGCCAATAAGAGGGAAGGAGTGTGATGTCAATTTAATTTTTTTCCAATGATCAAACAATGACTCTGAACTTCTGCATGTTCCTCCCTCCCTCCCACTGATTAAATACAGACCCACCCCCCATAATTAAGCTTTCAGGATGTGATGTAATAAATAGAAAATGTATTCCTATACTCCTAATCGGAGGCTTTAAAAAAATTAGATTTTCTAAAAAAAAAAGGATGTCCATGGATTACACAGCTGCTAATATTGTTAGTTTGGTACATACTTGTCAAACAAGTGTCTTTTTTTTTTTTTTTTATTGAACTGCAGTGGTCCTTTAAAGACAATAAATGGAATTGATCTGTTCCCAATATTTTAAGAGTCTCTGTAAAAGCTATTTATTAAATATAAAATGTTTTCTTTGACTTGTTAGTATTTTAACAAATAAAAGTATTACTGAACATAAGGGAGTTATTAATAATGATTGTTTTTATTGAAATTAAAGGTGTTTATTAGGTTACCGTATTTATCGGTGTAAAACATGCACTTTTTCTCCCTGAAAATAGGGAGCAAATGATAGGTGCGTGTTATACGCCGATATTCCCTCCCCCTCCTCATCCTCAACCTCCCTCCTCATTCTAAACCCCCCTCCGCATTCTAAACCCCCCTCCGCATTCTAACCCCCCCTCCTCAACCTAAACCCCCCTAAATACCTCCCCCCTCACTTAACTGCTTCTGCTCCGGCCTCCGCTCCGCTCCTTGACCCGGCGCGCATGTGACATCACATGCGCGCCACGTCATTAGCATATACCGGGTGCCGGCACCTGATTGCTTTTTTTAATTATCATAGCAATTTACTCATTTTAATGTTGTGAGTTTTAAAATTATCTGTGGTATGTTTTGAGGTTTAAAAATATTTGTTTTTTGCTAATAAAAATAATATTCTTTACTATAGCTCTATCTGATAGACTAACCCTTTTAGTGCATGTTCAAGAAGTCCAATCACTGCTGAGTTTCCCACTTAATGTGCTCATTATGACTGAAATCACCCACCTGCATGTCTCATACAGGCTCTGCCATAAAACACAACTCTATGGAGTGTACGGCTTATTGTCGTCCTATGTACAGATACTCCAGTCTCTGCTGTAAAACTCTGCAGCTCCTCCAGGGTTACCTTGGGTCTCTGTGCTACCTCTCTGATTAATGTCCTCCTTGCCCAGTCAGTGAGTTTTGGTTGGCGGACGTCTATTCTTTCCATTTAGTTATGATAGATTTGATGGTGCATCTGGGGATCATCAAAGATTTGGATATTTTTTTATAACCTAATCCCTGACTTGTTTTTAACAACATTGTTCCTTACTTGTTTGGAGAGTTCCTTGGTCTTCATGGCAGTGTTTGGTTAGTGTTGCCTCTTGCTTAGGTGTTGCAGCCTCTTGGGCCTTTCAAAAAACGTGTGTGTATATGTAATGACATATGACATGTGACACTTAGATTGCACACAGGTGGACATCATTTCACTAATTATGTGACTTCTGAAGGTAATTGATTGCACCAGAGCTTTTTATGGGCTTCATAACAAAGGGGGTGAATACATACAGTATATTTTTCTCATTTCACTTCACCAACTAAGACTATTGTGTTCTGATCCATTACATAAAATTCAGATTAACAAAACATTGAACTGTAATGTAACAATATAGGTAAAATGTCAAAGGGGGTAAATACTTAATTTTAGGAAACCTTTTAAGTGAAATATGTGTTCTTATTTTAGAAACGCTTTTAATATTAACTGATAGTTTTTATGGCATGGCATAAATTAATTAATACAAACACAGATTTCTTTTAAAAAGGGGAACCTATATATGTATCTTCTAAAATATATATATATATATATATATATATATATATAATAAATAAATAAAGAGGACAGACACCAATCTATTTAGCTTTACTCTCCACCTTTGCAAGTGTCTGGTATTCACATCCATATATATCTATTGTAGAATTCTTATGAGTGATAGCAGAAGGAGCGGGCCTATGGCCTCGTGGGTCCTCCTACCTAAAGGGCACTCCAGCTGATGTCCCAGTTCTAACTTGTAGTCTCTACAGTAGATAGGTAGAAAAAGAGAATTGTGGCTTTGGAAAATATATAGTACAAAAGTAGGTAAGACATCCCACAACACTGTATAAGCAGTGCTAATTATACTTTCAGCTTCCTCGAATGATTGCTATTATTATTATCGTTTATTTGTAACGCGCCAACATATTCCGTAGCGCTATACATAAGTTGAGTTACAGGCAATGACAAGTTAAAGATTCACACATTGCAAAGAGTGGATGGCCCTGTCTTTGAGCTTGTCCATAGCGCTTTCCCTAAAGCACCTTGTAGGATTGAAACTCGCAGACTTAAAATCTTAAGTTTGAAGTGTGTATGTGGTACAGTAGGAAGAGAGTAGCGCTGAGCATGTTAGGGAGGAAGGTTATAGGCTTCTTTAAAGAGGTGCGTTTTTATTGATGTTTTGAAGGATTTAAGGCAGGAGGATAGTCTGGTGAAGCGAGGCAAGGAGTTCCAGAGAATAGGGGCAGCGTGAGAAAAGTCCTGGGAGGCGGGAGTGAGAGGAGGTGACAAGAGTGGTAGAAAGAAGAAGGTCGTTAGCAGAACGAAGAGGGCGTGTGGGGGAGTATTTGGAGATGAGAGCAGAGATGTATGTGGGTGCGCTGTTGTTGAGGGCTTTATAAGTTAGGGTCAAAATTTTAAACTTTATTCTGGAGGCTATGGGTAAAATCTTTAATCAAAAGGCCATGGGCTGTAAAATCTCTGCTCTCTTAGCTTGTTTCGAGATGCTCTTTCGGGAACCTCATGACCTAAACCTTATTTTAATCTATAATGATTCAATTTGATCCCCCTGGCACTGCCTAATAGCCATTTTCCCATCTGTATAGCTTACTCAAAGGCAAAGTCTTTTCTGGTTTTGCATGAGAGGAGGTCCTTCGGTCCTTATTGGATTGCCATTTTAAGTTAGACAGAGGTACAAAGGTGGTTCGTTTTAAATCTCATTTACATGTCACTGCCCAGAATCTTTAGCTATAGTGGAAATGCTGGATACTGAGACATTCTGTGGGGAAACATTCAGCAAAATAAAATGGCACATTTTGAGTTTGCGAAAAGGGAGACTCCAAAAATGTATGGAGGAAGGTGCTCTGGTCTGATGAGACTAAAATTGAACTTTTCGGTCATCAAAGAAAACGCTATGTCTGGCAAAACCCCAACACAACACATCACATCACATCACACAAAGAACACCAGTAGCCGGGAAAGTTGGATGGTGCTAAATACAGGGATATTCTTGAGCAAAACCTGTACCACTCTGTGTGTGATTTGAGGCTAGGACGGAGGTTCAACTTCCAGCAGGACAATGACCCCAAACACACTGCTAAAGCAACACTTGAGTGGTTTAAGAGGAAACATGTAAATGTGTTGGAATGGCCTAGTCAAAGCCCAGACCTCAATCCAATAAAACATCTGTGGTCAGACTTAAAGATTGCTGTTCACAAGCGCAAACCATCGAATGGGCAAAAATCCCAGTGGCAAAATGTGGCAAGCTCATGTAGACTTATCCAAAGCAACTTAGAGCTGTGATTGCTGCAAAAGGTGGCTCTACAAAGTATTGACTTTAGTATTGACTCTACACATATCTTTCTGAAGTCTGTACTAAAATGTAGTTTTGATTTATAATAATCCCTTACTTTTTATGCTTTTTTCACTAAGATTCCATTTTTAAAGTGTTTTCTTCTAATCAGAAAATGTAAAGTAGTTCCTGTTGACACTAGTATATCCAATTAGATGTTTGAGACAGAAACACCCCTGAAATGAACTTTATTCTCATCATTATCACGTCAATAAACTTTCATATTAATACATTACCCTGTATTTTATTTGACCAGTTTTGCTTAATATTTCAGGTCTCAGAGAGACAAAAAAATGACAGAGTTTTTTGGAAACAACTTTAATGAAGAAAGGTGGAGAAAAGCTGCTCTAAAAAATGCTTTCTCCTTGCTTGGCAAACAACGCTTTGAGCATTCAGCAGCTTTTTTCCTTCTTGCCGGATCATTAAAAGATGCAGTGGAGGTGAGCATATCCTAAAGGGACTCACAATTTGTGTCATACTTTCTGGAAAAATAATGTACTCCTTCTAAACCACTAGTAGTCTGTGATTGGGTGCACAAAGGAGGCCTTCCTGACCTGTTTGGCAGAAGATGGAGGTTGTCTATCCCTGCACCCAATATGACTGACTGGATCATATATGTCAAAACATTTTTTTTAACTTGTTTTAGACTTTCAAATTTGAACACAAAATGTACTATTTATTTACTGTACTACTCTACGGTTGAGGGCTTCTATCTCTCTCTTGCACACCATAAATTAAATGATTGTTCGGTAATGATTGATGGTAAACTACCTCCTCAAAATATCCACTACACAATTACAAGAGTGTAGCATTTATGGGCACATTTGCATGTCCCTGCCAAGGTTCCCAGAATGCAGTGTAATAACTGTATTTCTTGGAATTCTGGGCATGAAACAATTTTTTTAACTTCTTTTAGACATTCAAATGTGAACACAAATGTACTATTTATTTACTAAACATCTTTTGACTACATGAACGTTCATTTGTTATCTCCAGTTAAAGTTAAAAACTGTTTTCATTGTTGGGGTTTTGTTTTGTAAGATAACATTTCCAAGTTAGTGATATGATATAATAATATATATATTTATATATTATTATTATTATTATTATTTTTTTATTATTATTTTTATTTTAATTAATTAATCAATTTATATTTTTTTAATTTTATTTCATTTTATTTGTTTGCAGGTTTGCGTTGAAAAATTACATGATCTCCAGCTAGCACTTGTGTTATCAAGGCTTCATGAATCTGAATTTGAAAGATCTGCAGCCTACAAATCCATTCTGCGGAAGAGGGTACTGGGCATAGACTCACACAACAAAGAGCCAAATCTAGCAGTCATGCATGCTGATCCTTTTGTGCGAAGCATGGCTTATTGGATGTTGGAGGATTATAGTCAAGCCCTAGACACTTTACTGAAACAGCTAGTGAAAGATGAAGATGGTAAGCAAATCTTGAAACCCGTCTTTAAACTTGGTCTTAAAAATAACTTGACCATTGAAATAAAGAATTACAGGGAACAAGTCATCAAAGAGTTTTTAACAGTACACAGTTTTGCATTCATGCTCTAAAAAAAGGTTTCTGGTTTTCTTTGGTTGGTGTCTTTTTTTTTTTTTCTTCGTTTGTGTGTGATATACATTACAGTGTCCTTATGTGAAATCATTTTAGCAATCATTCGAGGAAGGTGAAAGTATAATTAGCACTGCTTGGTTGTATCTTTGGAACACTGGTTTTAAAACTGGGCATCACTGCACAAGCATGGCCCTGTCCCTAAAAGACACATTACTACATGGGAGTACAACAGAATCTCATTCTGGTATCTCTCATGCCTACATATTTATTTGGATATTTGGAGTCCTGATATGTTCATTTCAAGTTATAAACAAATCTTGCTTGTTAGGAGATCTCAATTGAATGACCCCTGTAGATTGAGAGAAACTTCAGATGTTTTTAAAGTATGTTACAAGCTATTTTATTTTTTTTATATTTTTTGTAGAACCTGCCTGTTCATGAAGCATGCCATCTTTGTGTTTTTCACACTTCCTGTTGTCCTGGAAACTGAGAGGGTGTATTCTGCATTTTTTTTGTCTTTTCAAGAATGGGAGGAGGGAGGGAAGAGTGTGGGAGATTTGTTGACCAATTGGATTTTGTGCACTGATCAGATTTGAGTATTTCCGGACTAGACAGGCAGTTCTCATGTCTAATATATAACCAGACCTCCAAAAAGGAGTTAAAACATTATTAATAATTCTATAATGTACAGTGGGTAGATATATAAAAAAATATATATTCCTAGAGTTTTATATAGATCTATTTCCAAAACTGTTTATTGCTGCAAATGTTTTCCTTTGAGGCATTAGCGGAAGAAAATTACTAACGTGTGTTTTTTGTTGTTTTTTTTATATTATAGATGCCACATGGAGTCTGTCTTCAAGTTGTGATCCATCTGTTTTTAATTTCTACAATTTTCTGAGGACTCATCCTATGATACTTAGACGTCACTTTAGATCTTCTGAATCGACCTCTACCAAAATGTATCTAACAACTGAAAATACATTGGCAGACAAAATTAATTTAGGAGAAAGAAGATTGTTTTTCACAACAGCACATGCTCATTTAAAAGCTGGTTGCCCAATGCTAGCACTTGAAGTGATGTCAAAAATGCCAAAGGTTGTAAAAAGGTCAAAACCTTTGCTTCATTCTTCAAGTTTAGTTGATACAAGTAAAGTAACCACTCCATCATTAGAAGCACCAGCAGCTGGAATGTGTGACTTTGATTGGTCAACGCCTGCTGTCAATGGTTTGGGGTCACCTGTTGATTTGTCTTCAGGTAAACAGTCTAGCTCTTCTCTTGTGTTTGACTGGAGCCAGCCATCGATGGCGATTGAAAATGATCCTTTGGAATTAAAATGGGATAGTGATAAAGAGGATGAATTGGAGGAATCCGGTTTATCAATGAAAGATCTGAAGCCTTCTCAAGACACAGGAAGTGTGAAACCTGGGACAACTAGCACTAGCTGCTCTGATACTTTAAATATTGATGAAAATGATATCATCAACCCCTCTGATGATATCATAGCTGCACAATTAAAATTTAGAGCTTGCCTTAAGATTCTCACAGGAGAACTGCGTACACTATCCACAGGCTATGAGGTTGATGGGGGCAAACTACGATACCAGCTTTATAGTTGGCTTGAAAGAGCTGTAGTTGCTCTTCAAAAGATTTGTGATTACAACGCCAACGTGGACGAATTAACTTCAGGAGGAGCTACTGAATTTTCTTTTGATGACAGCTCCGAGGACTCTCTTGAGCAAATTAAGTCAAAACAGTTCAAAGAACTATTACAGAGAAGACAGTGGCTTTTAAAATTCCAGTCGTTGCTACGGATGTTTTTAAGTTTCTCCGTCCTTCATGGCTCTCATGGTGGGGGGTTGGCATCTGTACGAATGGAATTAATATTGCTTCTTCAAGAATCCCAGCAGGTATTCATTTATTATTAATTAGTTGCACTCTTTCAAATATTGTATAATTTGATAAGGTGATTTTTATTAGATTGCAATGTTTTTTAGGAACGCAAACATTATTGATTTATAAAAGCACAAAAGTAACAAATGGATTATACATTTGAAATTACCTCTTCTTTTAAAACTGAACAAAATTATTTGGTAGCAGAATCGTCTGGCCCAATTATTTTCCTTATCTTTGGAGTTACATAATGTTCATGATTTTATAGTTATTCTGAAATGGAGATGAAACCTAAAATAAATTGCTTATGATGCTTTTACATGTGAATTATCATTGAGGTAACATGGTAGATAATGGTCTTAATGCAACACTGAAGTTCCATACTTCCATATTATGTGTTTTCATGTTTCCCTTTTATCACACTTGAGTTAGCCATCCTTATTGATCCACCTGTGCTCAGTTGGAGTGATTTGAAACCCTGGACTTTTGGAGGCCCTTATAGGGCCAAGTTGCCCACCACTTATATAGACAGAGACAGAATGACAACATTAATGATTCTCAGCAGATTGCTAAAACAAAAAAACAATATTTTACTAATCCAGGACTCAGACCTTTAGCCCATTAATCTCGGTGGATGTCCATGTTGGATGAATTACTGGATTTCTCTGTGTTGCTATTAGATTTTATAAAACTACCTACATTTTCTTGTCATGTTGTAACTTGCTAAATGTATTTCTTTTACCCTTCCTTAAGCTCTAAATCTTAACTTTGCACGCCCTAGCGAATCTGTTCTGGATCCTAAAGTAAATGGACCTGTTAAACTACCCAGTAGAGAAATATTATTTAAAGGGATATCTAAGTTTGCTGGATTGATACATTTCTGCTCTCTATAGGCAAAAAGCAGCACATTTCATAAAACATTTCATTTTTATCCAAAAAATCTCTCTAATGATTATATTAACACCCCCAGGGAGTGTCTACACAACTTCCTGATCCCCACCCAATCAGCATGCAGCATCTGGGGAGCAATATTAACTTACTATTTACCTGCTCTTGCTTGCTCAGCCAATAGGAGAGCAGGGTTGTCAGCCTCCCAGTCACTGCTGGGATATGACTCATCCCTGCTTCCTGACTACTCTGTGTGGTGTTGCCATAGCAACTAACATAGTGCTATGTCTCGAATCTTTCATCTAACCGGATTGGCCAAACAAATTGGAGGGGGTGTTAACCTTAATTTTTTAACTGGCAGAAATTACAATAGATTTTGCTAACTTCATGGTAAGTTGGAGACGTTACTTGCAGTAAGAGACATTTCAACTGGAAGAATGAATCCTAGTAGCTGCAAGGAGGCCATTTTGTGATGGAGGTGCAGAGGCAGTGAGACATCTAGGTAAAATTGTTTGAATGGGAGCATGAGTAGGTGAAGTGTAGGTGATCTGATGTTTATTTTTAAAACTCTGCATGATTATTCTATTCAGATTTGTTTAGTATAATGTACTTTTTGTGTCTTTGCTAGGTGTGTTCATAGTTATCTATTAGACTTTAAAAAATGGGTCTACTTGTACACAGAACTGTAGACTCAACGTACTTATTACACCTGTTGTTTGTTTTTTCTTTCTTTCAGGACAGTGCAGTCGTTTCAAGTTCACAGACAGAGCAGACGTCTATTCCACTTCTTTTTGCCTGCACTGCTAGTGCCAAAATTGTTGTGGCCAATCCCTTATTGCATCTCAGCAATTTAACCCATGATATCTTACATGCCATTATCGACCTGGATTCACCTCCACATCCTGATTTCCACAGTAACAAGGTATACATTGTTAATACTTAAATATGGTTGAAAGGAATCTATTGTTTATAAAGTTATGTTGGTTTAACTACTTTTAATTCGATGTTTCAAATTTACAGATCTATGTAATGCATTCTCTGGCTGCATCACTTTCTGCTTGTATATATCAGTGCCTTTGTGGAGGACAACCCAACAGGTACACATTTGTTAAGGAAAACATTTAATTTTGTTAAAGCAGAAATATACTGTTATCAAACACATTGGGCAGAAATATAGTAAATACAAAAAAAATCATATTACTACTATTTTTTTTTCAAAGCTGCATCCTACATAAATGTTACACCCATATTATGGCATTGCCAATTTGCCCTCCCATTTAATAAAGGTGGGAGAGTGGGGGGGGGGGGGGGATAAGATACTTTTCTGACACTATTTTACTTCTTTTACAGTTTTTCCATGCAAACGAACCCTTTCACTGGTATGGTGTACCAGAGTGTGCTGCTTATTCAGAGACAACCAGTGAGGACAACAAGCTTAGAGGAAGCAGTGATTCCCAATACATCACCCACTCAATGGCCAGGTATTGCTCTAGTACATTTGTGGTGAAAGATTTTTTTCAAGTTTATTTTTTTACAGCAATTGAAATGTCACCAGTTTATAGTAAGACCATTGATGCAAAAAGGGTGGTATAGTAGTAGGCAAGGTGAATATAAAAGACTATATAGGTACTTTTGTAATAATAAAAAGTGGTGTAAAAATAATACCTTTTTAATGGTTAACGGAGGAGTCAAAGCAAGGTTTCAAGGCAGAATGGCTCCTTCATCAGACTTGGGTTAAAAAAAAGAATTTTGAATTTAAACACCATATTTATGTACAATTTTCTTTTGGTTACCAGAATGAAAAAAAGATTGGAGGAAGAAAGTTAGATTATCCAGTAGAGGAAAAAATGTTATTTAAGCAGAAGGTGTGAAAAGTCTGTGGTGTAGAAAGATTCTTAGATCAAAGTAATGAGATGCACATATGAAAGGTCACATACAGCTAAAGTTGACAGGTATATAAAACTCTATAGCAGGGGTGGGCACGTCAGTCCTGGAGTATCGAACACAGTCTTGGATTACTCTGCTATGCACAGGTGAGTCAAGCAGATGGTTTTAGACCGTGATTTACTCATCTGCAAAGTACTGCACCACACTCCAGGGCTGATGTCTTTTATCCCTGTATTGAATGCTGTGTAATCATGTTTTATATTATCTGAATGTAAAAGCAGGGTTTATTCATTCTATAAAATTGTTTGCTTTAGTTATTTTTTCAGTAACTTTTCTGACTGTTTTAGTCTCAACATTTTCCCTTGTCCCACAGGAATAAATGCTTTAATACGTCTACTAAATTCTGCTGGAGAAGAAGTCCAGCCCGGTCTTACAATTCTCTTGTGTGAGATTCTTTCTGCAGTGTATCTGAGCCTTTTCGTCCATGGCCTTGCTACACATTCCAGCCAGGAATTATTTTGTATTGTTGCCCATCCTCTCACGGACAAAATGTGGTCTGCAGTCTTTGGAGGAGGCGCACGAATTCCTGGCAGGGGACAGATGGCTAACAAACCAGTAACAGGTTAGTAGATAGTGGATTATTTGAGTACATTAGGGGCTATGCCAGTGAGTAAGTGCTTTGAATAGCTCTCAAACATTATCTCTATCCTTTAATATTTATGTAATAACTATTGTTGGTTAATACCCAGAATACCACAAATTCCATGCTTGTTGGGAAATAAAAAAGGTAAAAGTTCTTGTGTGTTTTGTTTGTTACATATTCTGAAATATAAAGTATTTTTATTACTGCATATTCAAAGCAGTATGGTATGCAAGAACAGAGAACTCTCTAGTTAATCACTACAATGATACATGCCCAGTGGAATAACTGGTAAATCTGTTATATTGAGTTCTGTCTTGTTCTTAACTTCAAAAAAAGAGTTAATTTGCCACGTTAAGCAAAAATATCCTTAAGTGTTTAAAATTTAACTTTTAATGCTATAGAGTTCAAATAATCGGAGATAAAAGAAAACTACCCTTGTTGCATTTTTCTAATTTATAATATTTAACATTTTATACCTTTAATTCAATTTTATACTTTGTCACATTTTGTTTTTAAAAGTCGTGCTCCCCGCCAGTGGATCTATTTACATTGTAGTTCTGGTGCAGTAAACTGTATTTCATTAATAGTTAATAATGTTATCATCTATCAATTAACTACCCATATGTACATTATTCTTCCATGCTATTCTAAAAGGGTTCTAAATAACCTGGGAATGTTGTCCAAAACAAGAGTTACTTTTGTATTTCCATAGCTACCCCTAAAACATTAATATTTGACACTCTGGAAATTACCTTTTTAGTTCTATTTTATCTATACACTGTGGGCCTCATTCTATTAGCGGCCGTAGGAGATGCGGGGCCGCAAGGACCAGCCGCAAGCTATTCTGCTATTCTATTCCCCTCCGGCCTGGGACTCCGGCAGGCTTGCGGCCGGCGCCTTGCTATCTCTTGCGGCCGCACGCGCCGGAGGAAAGCCTTTGATCTAAAACGTCCGCAAGAGTTTCGGCCGCAAGAAAAGCCCAGTTGCTATTCTATTGCTCCGGGAACCCTCTCTGCAAGGCTAAAACCGAGCCGCAGCTTACTTGCAGGAAAAAGGTCCCGCTAGCACCAATTAAGCACATAATATAGCCCAAATAAAGCCATCCTGCACTTTGAGGAGACTATAAAGTGATTGTAGGTGTTAGCAAAAAATAGCACAACATTCCCCTATACTCAAATCCGTAAAAAAAATATTTTATTATATATGTCAAATATGCATGTAAAAAGTCCAGAGGGCTTGGAGCACCTCAGACACGCCCACGCTGCGGCCGGAAAATAAACAGTTAATGTAAACTCGGATTTGGGCTGATGTGCAAGCTTGAGAGTGGGTTACTATTAATCCTCATGCCCCACAATATGATCCCTAGCATTTACAGAGCTGTACAGTGCTATCTTGAATTTATTTTTGACTTTAAAAATTTTGGAGCTTACGGCCGGTTCCAAGATATGCGGCCGGCCGTAAGAGGAGATCCTTGCGGGGCCGTATAATAGAATTGCGAGTTAACAGAACCCCCGCAAGGAATCGCAGCCTTACGGCCGATAATAGAATGAGGCCCTGTGTGAGCACACATGATTTTAATGAAATGGGTATAGAATGAATGTTTTAGCTTGAATTAATTGACATTTATGCAAGGTCTCTAAACTTGTAGTTTCTTATGTCGCTTAGTCCAATCCCCTTTACAACCCCTCATGTTTTCTTTCTTTCTCTCTTTTTTTTTCTTTTGGCAGGAAAATACTTTTCTATTCCTAGCCCACACCAGGTAGTAGTGTTCTCCATGGAATGTGTTGGCTTTTCCAAAGCCCTTACTGCCCTCAGTACTCATAGTCCTCCCAGCCCTGAAGGCAAGAATCTAGACTTTAGTTTAAGGCCTTCAAACCGATCATGTCTACTTCTGATTTTACTTATTCATGGTAGAAGATATGCCAGTTTTTTAAGTGGTTTTATTTTTTGAGGTTGCATTTTATTTTGTGATTTTTATGGATTTCTAAGAGTTTATTTAAAATTACATATAATATATGGATTTATAATGTTTTACCATTTCATGTACCGTAGTTATAATAAATTACATTTTATTACATACTTTAACAATGAAAGTACTTTCAAACTATTAGAAATCTATATTATTAAATACAAAATATTTTTGCCTATATATTCTCTACTAACATCCATTATGATTAGTTTGCCTTGAAAGCTGTGCGTGTGTAATGCTTACCTTTTTTGTTTTGTTTGAATACTCTAATCTATTTGAAGAGCTATCAACATAAACTAACCAAATTGTTTGATGCATTTACTAGCTCCATTGGCAAATTTATATTCTTCTTGGACATAATAATATTATTAGAAGCAAACAAGTTCCTAGTAAAAGCTCCATGTCTACCAACATACCTTTAACTATTATGATGGTAACATTATCAAACAAAATATGGTTTTCTCTTTAACTATGATAGGGAAATATGAATGATGTTTGATTGTAGTTGAGTTGATTAAAGGGTAACATATCTGTGATAAAGAATAATAGCAAAAGTTTCATGTTTATTGGATGCTGTCATAGCAGCATGAGGTATTTGTAGGACTAGCATTTTACGCAAACATTTTAATTTGTTTGTTTAATCTAATGCATTCAACCTTGATTGTGATGGTGTAGATCATTTGTTGTAATACAGCTTTGTCTACATTCGGATTACCTGGCTTGTTTAACCTCTAAATTTTGAGCAAACCACTTTGTTTGTGGACATTATAGACACCGGTTTTGAACTAACTTTTTATAGCATTTCCTAAAGATTTAAAACTCTTTTGGACCTCAATAAACATAGTATTTAAAAATAGTGCTTGCATAAAAAATGTTGGCTAGTTGATGAAGTTGAGATTTAAAAGTGCACATTGTTGTTAAAACATGTAATGTTTGGTTTTCATAACAATTTATATCAATGACTCGAAATGTTCTTATACTTGAAACTAATATTAAATAATATCATTATCATGTAATTTTCTGACTGACACAAAATGTTTGTTAGTGGCCCAATTGTGCCAATTAGTTTCTGTGGTCGTCAAATATGATATATGCCTAGATTATCATTTAGTTCATGCTGTTAGATCTGTTGCCCCACACTATTCAAGCACATATTCCATTACCTTTTAAAACACACCACTATAACATCCATTCTTAAGAAACCCTCATCTGATCCTGCTTCCATCTAATTACCGCCCTGTCTCTCTACTTCCCCTGGTTTCCAAACTGCTTAAATGCATCATCTACAATAGTCGCTCCCAATTTATTTTTTCCAACTCTCACCTTGACCACTTCCATTCTGGCTTCCGGTTCCAGCACTCCACAGATAGAGCTCTCACTAAAGTCACTGATGACTTGCTAACCAAATTCTCCATTCTCCTGGCATCTGTTACTCTGCTTTCTTGGTCCCCTTCATATCTAGAAAAATTAACATTTAATGCCACCTTCTCTGTCTCCGCTGCTTTGCCTCATCCTCTGACTGTACCTTGCTTGGTACCCTAATAAATTATTTTGGATTACAATACCATCTATATGCAGATGCCACCCAAATCTACCTATCTGCGCCAGGCCAGAACTATCCCTCTCTCATATAACTCAAGTTGCCAACTGCCTCTCAGACATATCCTCCTGGATGTCCTCTAGTCCAACTCAATATGTCAAAGATGGAGCTCCTAATCTTCCCACCCTCTTCCACAGCCAGGACGTCTGGGAGTTGCACGCAGCCATTTTATAACACTACAAACATTACCAATCTAAAATACCGCATTAGACAACTATACAACCGGTTTAGCCTCTGGCACGCAGCCTATTTACTCCACACTTTCAGCATTGCTGACACTTTCTCCTCAGATCACTAACAGTCCAAATGTACATTGTATGCTGCAGAAAAACAACAGTGATTGTTAGCTCTTTAGCATAATGATTCCTGGATATATTCATTACAAATAGGTAAAGTATATTAATTTATTATTTAATTTATTATAAACAAATATAATTATATATATATTTTAAAAAAATGCACAGGAGACACTCGCTCTGCCAAAGGCGCTCAGCGCGGAGATCACAATGAACGGCCAGGTTGCTCAGAGGAGCAAAGTACACAAGGGGAAAAGCTCGCAATCCACTCCAAAGGCGCTCATTGCAAGCCTCCCGATGAGCACCAAAGGCGCTCAGCACGGGCCTTGCAATGAGCGCTGAAGGTGCTCAAAGGACTAAAAGCCTTACATTGTGTGGCAAACGGCATTACCTGCCTTACAATTGCTGTAATTTTTTGAAGGGCAAGTTGCTAGTTAAAATATAACCTCTCTGAATCAAATCTATAAAAGAGGGGTGCTGATATGGTAGATTAATATTATAATAGTCTACATTGCCTAATTAGTTCGGTGGAAGAACAATTTAGTTTTAGTGGATGATGTTTTTCTAGATGACCAGCTGTAAAAATCTTTGAAGAGAAGGTATAGGTCTTTTATGACCAATTGGTTGGTTGTTGTTCAGATATATTTTATATCCAGTAGAATTATCAACTGCTTGAGATGTCCTTGCTGCTTTCTCTGAGTGCAAAAGTTTTAAAGGGCCATGGAACTCCACGCAACTGATGTTTTACATCTAGCAGAGGCATGACGTCCATGAAGGAAAGCTGTATTCTATTTTTAAAATTGATCAAGAATTGTCTTTGCTGTAGGATTTTTTGTTATTGCTTATATAGTTCTTGAATCCCATCAATAAGCAGCTGCATATACAATGAGGATGGATTCTTAGCCGTGCAGCCAATACACTGCTCAATATGGTCAGCGAGTTAAGTCAATGTTGTTGTGTTGTCCGCCCTTAGGGTAGACAAGAAACTCCAGGGTCTGGTTGAGCCATCATTTTTGTGCAAGAGATTTTAACTGCTTTCCGGTAATAGTTTGTTAGGAAAGTTTAGCTAAATATGCAAATGCTACAAGTCCTGAGAGAGGGCTTGTTTATTATATATTGTGAATAATTTGTGGGAGATGTTGGTACTCCATAGTTTATTAATTATGTTTTTTTAAATCCAGTTAGAGAAATAAAAAGGAACATGCTGACAAACTTGGTTTGTGGTGTATCCTAGTCATATAAAAAACAAATACATTTCTGCACATTTTAATAAGACTGATTAAAGATTAAAAAGTCACTATTAGGCTAAGGAAATTATTTTAATGGTTACCCACTAATTAATGTATGAATATTTTTCTTTTGTTTTATCCATAATTAATCCAGGCACATTATATTATTTTTGGAAATTAATCATTTTAAGTCTTATGCTTTTTACTAGTGTGAATGATTTATTATTATTATCTCAACTTGACATTGCACTTTTAGTTGGGCATGTGCATGCAGTTTGTGCATGTTAATCTGGTGTTTAATTGATAAAATACAGAACATATTGCATTGCAGCTTAAGTGTTTACTACTTTAAGCAAGGTAAGTTAATTCACATTATTAAATTAGGGTTTTGTTTGAAGCTGGCAATTGTGGGTGATGGAGTGCAGTGTCACTGTTTTTTGGATTTCTTTTAGACAGTTTTGCACGTTTGAGAACGGTGATCAAACAGGTTTGCATTTTATGACTGATCACCAATAATTGAAATTATATATGGGATAAGCTTCATACTTTATTATGCCCAATGTAGGCATGAGGCTGTCCTGAGGATTAATTTTATTATGTAGGTACAATTATCAGTTTAGATGTGTCCTCTTTTTGATTGACATATGAAATAGAATCCATCTCGTTTCAGCCTTGATTGAAAAAAAAAAAAAAAAGATAATCCTGATTATAGATCTTTTTCGCATATGTGATGAGAATGTTCTTTAATCGTTAAAGTTCTGGATTAGTCGTACAATGTTACATGTTTGCTCTAATATTTTAGTACTACTCCCGACACACCGCACCAGTATTCCGATTACTGGCAATAAATCCATGACATATTTTGTCTTTTTCTAACAGTATCTACTCCACTTGAGGAAAATGAAAAACCTGGAAAACGTTTTAGGATTTCTACAAGAAGTCAGCAAAGGGAAAACTCACCTGTTTTTTCTCCAGTGGTAGATCAAGGAACCTCCATTTTCCGGGAAAAATTCATCCCTCCTGAACTTAGTATCTGGGATTATTTTGTTACAAAGGTAACACAGGGATATTCTATTTTGGTTGTCTAGATATAAACTTTTGACTTACTGCTGATTAGAATCAATTAATCATGGGGTTATTCATCAATCGTATGTTGAATGACTCTTTTCAGATCACAAGTAGAAGAACAATACATCTAGTGGGTCAATGTTTTAGAGTGGTTAGAAGCAAAATGATTTATAGTAGAACAATGTCATTTGAATTTCACTAACCAGCTGCAGTGTAATCACATTTTTTATTTGCTGCTTCTGAAAAATGAAGGATTTCACAATGTGGTTTAATTTTTTTAAAATTCCACTCAAGATCCTGAATAAATCACTTTGAATGTATAAGTTCCCAATATGCAGGGAGAGGGATGTGCTAGCCATAAGCTTCAGCAAATAATGCAACATAAAGGTGTATGCTCAAATAATTTCTTTCAGGTATCTAGCAGGTTTAAGCATGTTTTAGTAATGTTTTTTCATTATTTCCTAGTATATTAAACCATAACAAATATATGAATACTTCCATGCCTATTTTATGGGAAAACTGCATTCTGAGTATCCTGATACATGTAGAAGCAACTTTTTCACTCCAACCCAGCCATACTTAAGTTACACATATGTTTATGATTTTGATTGATTTGCTTATTTTGGTAATTTTCTTGCAGCCTTATTTGCCATTTTCACAAAACAGACTGGAGTATGATTCAGAGGAGAGCCTAGGAAGTGATGATGAGGAAGATGATGATGTCTCATTATCAGATGTCCAGATACAAGAACACTCAAATGCCCATTCATACAGGTGTGCTATTTTTAAAGCTTCGCCTTATGCATTCTATATCATTTATTTAATTACTTTTTTAAAGAGCTTTTGTCGAAAGAGCTTGTCATAGAACATGAAGGAAAAGCTAAAGCAATGTTGATGATCTTGTATTGTGCAAGATTCCCTTGGTGACAATATAGTACAATACATTTTCAGAATTGTGGTTGGGTGCTACAAGCACCAGTAGGCCTTTCTCTTAGACTGATATACCAATCCAAAGTCCACAGGGAAATGTTAAGTAGAACGCGTATTTCCGATCCACCCTAAACACTATACAGTGTGATAAATACAAATTACACACTTACTGCTGCATTGAATTTAAAGCACCTGATCTGGAGTGTAAGTTAAAAACAAAATATTGGCACATGTGAAAAAAAATATTAGAGGCATAATGGAGGAAATCAAACACTTATCTCCGAACCAGAGTTCACCAACAGCTTGATATGTTTTGTGCCTTAAACAAACTTTATCGGAGACTTTAAGTGTTCTCCCTACTTTTTATTGATTATTGAAACCTGCTGACTTCTGGAGAGTCTTCTGGATGTCGTAATGGCAAAATGCATATCAAGCATTGATTTGGACTTGTTTATTTGTAACATGTTAATTGTATTTGTAATATTCTTGGATCGTTTCAATGTATGTGGACAATAAGAGATGAACTAGATGGTTGTTAATGAAGAAGTAAAGTTCTTAAAGGACCACTGCGGTTCAAGAAAAAAGACACAAGTTTGTCAAATACATCCCAAAAAAACAATAATAGCAGCTGTGTAAGCCATAGACATATTTTTGTGGGGGAAATCTGAAAGACTGTGCTCATGAGTACAGAAATCTACAAAATCTAAGTTTTCAAACCTATATTTGTTTTATTGTGCAGTGGTCCTTTTAATGTTATCAGTTAAATTTGAATAAATTACTTAAACTGTCTGTTTTATTGCAGTGGATTACTATCATTTTCTCTGCTTGGTAGCATCCAATAAATGGGTTTCTGAATCACTCTTGCCTCTGGTCTGTGTTTTATCACTTGGTATTTAACAATAAAGTTAATTTAATTTGTTTTTATAGAAGAGTAAACTGTCAGCCTCAGGCTTTTAAGTAACTCAGTTTTGTTTGAAAGGTATTTCCACATAAGCTCGAAATAATTGTTGCAATGAAACAGGTTCTTTGCCATTTTTATAATGCACCCAATAGAATTATACATTTTATTGTAAGAAATAGTCTTGAAAGAACCAAATCCAGAATGATTTACATGTGCTTACACCTATTTAATACTGCACTGAACCACTTCTAGAACAAGAGAAGCTTTGAATTAACTATTAAGTTTTAAGGCTATCACATTGTACATCTTAGATTTCCTCAAATTTTGCTACAGAAATATAATCATTTATTTATTTTTGTCTTTTTTTAAATTTGTAGTTGGGCGTTAATGCGTCTCACAATGGTACAGTTTGTGCTACAGAACCTCAAGTCCTTCTATCCACTGGCTGGACATGATCTTTCAGGTAACATTAAGGTTTTAGCATTATGGCTTTATATTGTAATGCATTCATCAATATTACATCCTCTAAAGCAGAAGCGGAGATCCTTTTTCCCACGGAATCACACAAGAAAAATAACATCTGCATTTTTTAGCTGTCTCACTATTTATTTGAACTTGTTTTCTCTGGCTTTTTTTTGTTTTTTGTTTTAAATATTTATTTTTCAATATTTTTTAAATGCAGAAAAAACACAATACAATAATAACATAAATTTAGTTACAATCATAAAGTAAATACAAGTCATTGCTCAAACTTTAAGTAGGAGGGAGGAGAGAGTTTAGTTTTCAGAATTACCAATTACTGATGTTTATCCCATATTGACCAGTTGTTAACATCCAAAATATTTATACCTAAATAACTGAAATTTTTTTAATCTCTGTTTTTACTTACTAATATCAAAACTTTGTTCGGTAAAGGAAGGTAAGGTTGTTTCCAGTTTTTGACTATTAGCCTCTTAACAACCATAATTATTTGGATAATAAAAGCCTTTTCTATGCAAGTTAAACCAACTGGGAAGAGGTGAAACTGTGCTATCTCTGGGGAAGGGTTTATAGTTTTCCCCAGTGACCTCGAAATATGATCAAAACGTAATAACCACATTTTCTTTACTATTTGGCATTCCCACCAAATGTGTTTAAATTATCCTTTTTGATCGCATAGTCTCCAGCATCTATCCAAATAGCATTAATAATGAAAGACTGCAATCATGGGGGAGTCGTATACCATCTCTAGATAGTTTTTAAGTAGACATCTCTATAGGCCTGATATTTAATAATCTTGTACATGAGTGTAAAGGCTTTGAACCATTTATCTGAAAAAATTTAAGTTATTAATTTTCCCATTTTTCCATTGCTCATATTTTCCCAAAGTAATTTTCTTTTCTTAACACATTATAACCTTTTAAAATCATATGTTTCCCATCTTTAGCTAAGGCAAGCATTTCAAATGGAGACAGTTGCCTAGTTTCCAATATTCTATATTTAGATTTTTGAATAGTTTCATATTGCAACCATGTCTCTTTAGGGAGCCAAAATTATGTATGTAATATATCTAATGTTTTAAACCCAGTGTTGTCAAAATAGGTCTCCCTATTTGCATATATTCCATTTTCTCCATTCATATAAAAAGGTTGTCAGTCCTCCTTCTTTTTGATGTGATTCTTGACTGCAATTCCTTCTTTCTCTCCCATTCCTCAGTCCTTTCTATGCCAACATCAACATTTCTGTATAACTGCTTGTGAAGGATACCATGGAGGCTACACGTGCTTTCTATTGGAAATGTGCAAACAATGGAATATTATATATATAATCATTTGTACCTTTCTTATGAATGAATTGGTGACAAAATATATATGTTTATACAATAAAGATCAATACATTAGAGCAGAGTTTAGTAAGGTTGGTAATGGAGAGCCACACACAGACCAGTATTTCAGAATTTTCCTGCTGCGCTGGTGAGACAATCACTGCCTGCAACCCCCGTGCACATTAAAGAAATCCTCAAATAATAACCTACCTATATTTTATAGAGTAGGGTGATTTTTCTAAAACAAATTTTTTTGTGTGACATGTAACTCATTGTTGAAAAGCCTAGGCCACATGATTTGTGTTCCCACCACAGCACTAATATAATATTTATCATATGCTCCTCTGTGTTTCCTGAAATTTGTATTTTACATATTTGCAGAACTTCCTGTAGCTTCACCTCTGTGCCATGCGATTCTAAAGACTTTACAGCGATGGGAACAAGTGCTATTAAGACGACTTGAACTATATGATGGGCCACCACAAGACTTCATCAACATACCTACCTCAGAGGAGGCTATGTCTGCAGGTCCAGCAATACTGAGACACAAGGCATTGTTGGAGCTGACAAATACCCCTTTCAAGTTAGTGTTGCTATTTAATAACATATCCTTTGCTTAAAAAATTGTACGTATGTTTCTAAATTGGTTAGGTCATTGTACCTTTGATATAGATTGCTTGATAAAGAGTCGGAAAATTCACATTATCATAAAATGTTTACCTGATTTTTGTTCCATCTTGCTGCCCCCATTTGTTGTTCCATTAAGAATTCAATATGAATACAAGTACCTAGGTGTCCACTATACTCATTGATACTGTATGCAATAGCTGTATGTCATTATCTTGGCTGTGCCTGGTCCATCCTGTCAACCAATGGCCTAGTTACATTGCTTATCCTTCAAAGCTAGTTTAGATGAGTCCTTGTAAATTGTTTAAATGCCTGCCCCAGGGAGCATATCTATCATATCAATGTCATATCTACCCAGCCATTAGCTATTGTCTTCTTCACTGTTAAAGATTAAGAGAACAACAAAACAAGGATTTTTTTTATTTACGGTATTTTACTAAATACCATTTTATTTCAGATGGAATTACCACTCCTCATATATTATTAATTTATAAACCAAATCCAAATGTTTGAGGTTACCTGCTTTGCTTAATTTTATTTAAATAATATGTTGTAGATCAAAGCATTCGAGCACCTTACCAGTAAAGAGACTTTGGCAATACCTGGTAAAACAAGAGTGCATCCAAGAAACATTTATAAGAAATATATTTACGAAAAAGAGATGTCTGAATGAGGTAATTATAACTTCAGTCCATACTTTTAATGTCACGGAGCTGAATTTGATGTTTATGGGCCCATTGTGGTCACTTTTTTTATCTATATTGTTTTTTTGAATGGTGAAAATGTTTTTAGAAAGCATAAAAAATTAGTAAGAGCAACTTGTATTTTGCAAGTTTTATGTGCACTGTTTTGCTCAAAATAGTATATTTTACTTACAGGGGACATAATTTTAAGTGGAGCAATACAAGTTATACAATCTTAAAGGCATTGTATCATGTAAGAATTCTAATAAACTGAAACATAAACATATTGAGGACAATAGCAAAAGCCATGGTCCACAGAGAGCTTCCAAAGCATCAGAGGGATCTCATTGTTAAAAGGTATCAGTCAGGAGAAGGGTACAAAAGAATTTCCAAGGCATTAGATATACCATGTAACACAGTGAAGACAGTCATCATCAAGTGGAGAAAATATGGCACAACAGTGACATTACCAAGAACTGGAGCTCCCTCCAAAATTGATGAAAAGACGAGAAGAAAACTGGTCTGGGAGGCTACCAAGAGGCCTACAGCAACATTAAAGGAGCTGCAGGAATATCTGGCAAGTACTGGCTGTGTGGTACATGTGACAACAATCTCCCGTATTCTTCATATGTCTGCGCTATGGGGCAAGACGAAAGCCTTTTCTTACGAAGAAAAACATCCAAGCCAGGCTACATTTTGCAAAAACACATCTGAAGTCTCCCAAAAGCATGTGGGAAAAGGTGTTATGGTCTGATGAAACCAAGGTTGAACTTTTTGGCCATAATTCCAAAAGATATGTTTGGCGCAAAAACAACACTGCACATCACCAAAAGAACACCATACCCACAGTGAAGCATGGTGGTGGCAGCATCATGCTTTGGGGCCTTCTCAGCTGGAACTGGGGCCTTAGTTAAGATAGAGGGAATTATGAACTGTTCCAAATACCAGTCAATATTGGCACAAAACCTTCAGGCTTCTGCTAGAAAGCTGAACAGGAAGAGGAACTTCATCTTTCAGCATGACAACGACCCAAAGCATACATCCAAATCAACAAAGGAATGGCTTCACCAGAAGAAGATTAAAGTTTTGGAATGGCCCAGCCAGAGCCCAGACCTGAATCCGATTGAAAATCTGTGGGGTGATCTGAAGAGGGCTGTGCACAGGAGATGCCCTCACAATCTGACAGATTTGGAGTGTTTTTGCAAAGAAGAGTGGGCAAATCTTGCCAAGTCAAAATGTGCCATGCTGATACCCAAAAAGACTCCTACCCAAAAAGAGTGCTGTAATAAAATCAAAAGGTGCTTCAACAAAGTATTAGTTTTAAGGGTGTGCATACTTATGCAACCATATTATTTTATTTTTATATTTTTTCTTTCCTCTACCTAAAAGATTTCAGTTTGTTTTTCAATTGAGTTGTACAGTTTATAGGTCACATTAAAAGGTGGAAAAAGTTCTGAAATGATTTATCTTTGTCTCATTTTTTTACCTCACAGAAACCTGACATTTTTACAGGGGTGTGTAGACTTTTTATATCCACTGTATATTAGTATATGGTTAAAAGGTAATGGTAAACTTCAGTGGTCGTATTATAAACAAAATATTTGGTGCATTTATGCTCCGTAACTCTCCCTAAATTTTAAGGTGCTTTAAAGGGAATTAATATTGTAGATTGATTCTGAAAACATTAAGAGGCCTCCACATTATCTTTATTAAAGTGACCTCGGAAAGACTGAATTTAATTTTAATTTTAATTTTTATATATATATATATATATATATATATATATATATATATATATAGTGTAATTTGTTTTCATTTCTTTTCTGATTTCCAGACTGAAACAGATCAGGGGGCTTCAGGAGGAAGAGCAAGAATCATTCATAAGGAGTCGGACATCATCACTGCTTTTGCAGTAAATAAAGTGAGTAGGGGGCTTATCAAAGGGAGTGTATGCTGCTTATGTTTTATTTTATTTTATGAATGTGATTTTTTTATCTTTTGATTATTTCTGAAAATATATCCTAATAAACCTTATTAAAAAAAAAAAAAGAAAAGTTAGAGGAAAGCGTTTCATCCTCCATCATACACATGCACACATTCCTTTTTAAATAAAAAAAAAACACTTTATATCTATTTTTATCTTAAAATACATTTACATTTTAGTATTCTTTGTTTTAAACGTTGACAGTTTAAAATCTTTCTATGTGAAGCAGTTTATTATAAACATAAATTGAAGTTTGTCTATTGTGATCCATATCTGTTTTTCCTTACATTTTAGGCAAACAGGAATTGCATTGCTATAGCTTCCAGTCATGATATTCAGGAACTTGATGTGTCTGCAATCTTGGCTACACAGATTTATTCCTGGATTGATGAGGATTATGAAATGGAGAATAAAGGGTATAGGTTTTTCTTTTGTTTTTATTGCCTTATAATAATCTATCTTTTAATCTTCATTACCTATTTTTAAAGAGAATGGTACAAAAGTTTCATTGAATAACTACATTTTAAAATCTGACCTCTATCCAGCTTCCTCGCATATGCTCAGCTTGCAATAATAAAGGCAAGCGTTGCTCCTATAGAAATGTAAACACCCCTCTCACACATCCTTCACCAAAATAATATGGATGCCTACAAAGACCAGCAGAGGCATAATTTGTTTTTTTTATGACCTTTTCTCTGTCTGGACTCTAAAAAGTATATCCAGAGAGACCAGTTGAAACCTATACAATTGTTTGTACTCTTGTACTTTTTGTTTTGTATTTGGCTATAAATACACCATCTGTTAAAGTTTTGGTATTTTACAGTTTTTGAAAAATAATATATAGGTTATGTTCTTTCAGAGCTGATGATTTCTTAGTTGTGCACACCCGTGATGACATGACAGCCGTGCAAGCTTCAACCCCTTACACACACAGTACTCCAGGTACACCCATCAACATGCCATGGCTTGGTGGAACTCAGACTGGAAGAGGTGCATCTGTGGTAGGCAACCTCATTCATTGATATTTATGTTTTCAGCAGATATTTTAAAGCTTGTTCTCTGTTTTTTCTGCATTACGAAATTACTTGAATGGAAAAGGAGATAGCTAGTGATTTAGTTAACCCATTAACACGACTAGTATGTTATTGGTGAAATAAATCTTCCCTCATATTGAATTCTAATGTGTTACATATTTTTTTTTCTTTTTGCATCTTAGAAACACAGGCAAAATTTTGCATGCAGGTGTGCTTTGTGAATTACCACTAAACAGGGTATTTAAACTACAAGCGCTAAGCAGGGATTTATACATGATTTGGTCCTCAAAACCGAACTCTCACAAGATTTTGAACTTTTAGGGATTTTGACCAGAACGAGTGCTATAACCAATCGGCGCTCATCGGGGTAGTGTTAAGCGGGTTATACCTGTATGGTGTGTCATATTTTGTAATTAATTGCCCTGCAGTGATATTGTGATTTTTTTTGGGGGGGGGGGTTTTAAAAAACAAGCACATTTTACGTTTTACCAGAAGCATACTGAATTACTTTCACTATACTCTCATGATAAGGTTTTATTTGCAATAGTATTACTAAAGTTATTTAAATATGGCCGATTATCTGTTTCTAATAGTTGATAAAGAAGACTATCAATAATGTCCGAAGAATGGCATCCCATCCAACACTACCGTACTGTAAGTTGTCTGAACAGTCTTTGTTCTGATCATTATGAAATGGTGTTCGCTTGTTATAATACTGGTATGTTTTTGTTTTTTTCTAGTTAATAGTTCCAATATATCTTCTCTGTTAGTTCTCTGTAATATGATGATCACAAGATTGTATTGCTGTTGGTTCTCTGTTATATGATGATCACAAGTTATTGAAAGATTGTATTGCTGTGGTTCTCTGTAATATGATGATCACAAGTTATTGAAAGATTGTATTGCTGTTGCAGTTAATGCAGTTTTGTGAACACTTTTTATAAATAAGCCAAATGTCTCTTTCAAACTAACATCTGCCTAAACAATTGCAATCAATATTTGTCAGTGCTAAAGAATTTGTATAAATTTACTATTCCTAAAAAAAAAAACAATTAATACATTTCTTTTTATTTGGGCATTATTCTTCTACAAAATGTAATATGTTTTTATTATAAACTGCCACTTTGACAGATTTTACTGCATGTATTGTTCTAGATCTAACTGGTGCTCAAGACGGCAGCGTGAGAATGTTTGAGTGGGGCCATAACCAGCAGATAACGTGCTTCAGATCTGGTGGGAATTCCAGAGTAACAAGGATAAGATTCAACCATCAGGGAAATAAGGTATTTATTGAAATAAGGTATGCTTGTAATATTGTGTGCAAACAGCGCCACTTGAAATTTAAGGTTATTAATAAATTAATTCATAAATTCTACCGGTTGAAGTGGCAGAGCGTATAAAACAGACTTTTTTTAATAATGCTTGAACTCCTCTTTTTTTCCAAACTGTTACAATGTTTGAAGCTCAAGAGCCTTCAGCTGCTTATTAATCGCACAGCTCTAGTGGCAAAGTCTGAAAAGTGCTTAGTCTGCTACATTTTAATAAAGATCGTAGGGGAAAACCAATCATTTTCATAGCATGCTTTCTCCCAAAAAAATAAATATATATAGATATATATATAGAGATAGATAGAAATAGATTTTAGAACAATGAATTGAGAAGTTGTTTAAATAGGCCTTAGACGGCCAGTTGATTCAGCACAGTTTGGACCACACAATAGGAAAGATTTCCTAAAAGCATGTTGAAATACTTTTGAATTTTTTTTAAATATGTGCATTTTTTACTAGAGATAACCACACATTTTAATGTTAGTGGATTTATTTGTCTGCCAGTCTACTGCCTGATTCAGAGCTCAGAGGGAGTGATGTTCCTCTTCCTAAATTATTTCAACCAATCAGGTTGGAGGGGCGTTTCCCCCATGCAAGTTTGAGAAGTCACACACTAGGATCTTTTCAGTTAATAAAGCTCTTTATTTCTTTTTCAGCTTGTGGTTTCTAACATTGTGTTTCTTTTGTTAGTTTGGAATTGTTGATGCTGATGGGTTTATCAGTCTGTATCAGACAAACTGGAAATATAGTGCAACTACTGGAGGCCCAGCCAAACCATACTTGGTATGTATCACTCTGTGTGTTTGTTTCATTTTATTTATGATAAATCCAATGCGTGAGCCTCTTAATTGTTCTGTTTTTTACATTTCAGACATGGCAATGCCATAACAAGACTGCCAATGATTTTGTGTTCATCAGTTCCTCCTCTTTAATAGCAACAGCCGGACAATCAAATGATAACCGGTAAGATATTATTGTGCTCCCTGATGAACTATTTTTGAAGAAGTAAATTTGTGGATGTGTATATATATATATATATATATATATATATATATATATATATATATATATATATATATATATATATATATATATAATTAAGAAATTGCCTGGCAATAAAATTTGAAGCCTGGCAATGTTGTTTGCCACTCAATGCGATGTTCTGCCCCTCTGAGCACCTTTGGTGCTCATTGCGAGCCTCTCCTCCCATCTACTTTACCGCTCGTTACAGGCCTCGGCAACTTGCAACTTTTGTGCTTTGGAATGCCATGTGTCTCTTTCCACCATTTCCCCCTGTATCTTTCTCCTCTGAATCTTTGCGTGGCGCGCGCTCACTGCCGTTGGTTTTCTGCTTACCTGTTGTTGTTCGTCTGTGTCCCGCTTGCCTGGCGTTGTTGGTGTAAGTGTTACTGTCTTTTGCGTCTTGTATTTTCTAAGTTCTGCGTGCCTGGCCTTGCTGAACCTCGTTTTCATCTTGTTTCAGAATTTGTATGGTTTTTTTTGGGGTCGCCATTTTTTCCCCTCAAATTAACTTGCAAACTCACTCACTGGCTCTCCCCCTGTGCCGTGTGTAAGTGAATTTGAGGCATATTTGTGTGGTTTTGCCGTCTTTTCCACTTCGGTGGTTCGGCCGTTTGAAGTCGTATTTTTGCAAGCTCGTGCCTCAACGGCTCGCCTCGCGAGGCTCTCAGTTGTGGCCCTACAGGCCACAAAGCATGACAACAAATCGCAGTTTGACAACTATTATATGCAATAAACTTGTTTAATGCCCAGAATTTTGAGAAATACAGTTATGACACTGCACTCTGGGTACCTTGGCAGGGACAAACCAATGCTTCTCTCTTGCAATCCATGTCTTTCCTTAAGCATATGCCCCCTGTATCAAACAGCTTTGAGCAAAGCTAGGGTTGGGTTATACACAAGCTGAAAATCTCCCCCACACACACAAATGTTTTT
>CM050163.1:460747742-460987742 GCA_027410445.1 Discoglossus pictus | reverse complement strand
TGATAATGGGAAATTGTCTCCTTTGAAGGACAAAAGGCAAATCACTCTGAGCCAAATCAATTCTCGGTATAAGAACTGGTTCGCCTTTATGGATACCACTCATAATTTCTGCATGTATAACATGATCCTTTAAGTCCTTCACAATTAATCTGGTCCCATTACAAAGTCCTTTTTTGGGATTCATATTTCTCAATAGCATGACAATTGCCCCTTTTTTAAGTTGCAAAACATGTGGTGGTATTCCAGAGGGAGTTAAAGAATTTGCTTCACTATCTTTGTCATCAGCCAGAACAGAATCTGCACTGTAATAGTTTTTTGGGGGAGCATTGATTAATTTTAATATTTTGTTGTTTAGATTCAAGGCATCTATATTTTTGCATATCAATATGACTTTGCTTGCAATGTCTGAGTAATCCTCATTATTGATGGTATTGAGGTAGATTGTTGAAATTAGTGGTTCTTTTGAAATCATTTCTGGTGGAATTTGTACAGCATCATCAGGTAAATTATTTATTTTCGGCTTTTTCCCCTGAATTTCCACTAATGCTTTCAATTTTGGTTGCCATCCTGGCTCACCATCTGGAAAGAAAATGGGATATGTCATAGGATCCAAATTACTGCTTAAAAATATTTATGTTTATAAAAGGTTGTTCTTGATTGCGTGGATATATTCTAATATCCCGCTCAAATGGTGGTTCCCCATCATCATTTTTAAATACCATGGCAACCTCATTTGCTGTTGGTAAATTATACCGTCTTTGATCAATATGGCAATCTCTTTGGAGAACCATATTTACTCTTGGCATTGGCAATTGATGTCTTTGCGCATGTGCCAGTTGTTCTTTTTCAACCTCTGCAAATATAAGGGTTGTTGGCCATAATGTTATCAAGCTGTTCAGACTATGGGTAAGCATTGTTTATTTTCAGGAAGCATCATTTGTTGTTTAACAGCTTCCATTGTATCAAGTACATATAACTGTGCAAATTTCCTTTGTTCTCCTGTTTCTGGGCGTAAATGTGAAGTCTGGTGGTATGTTTGTCCTTGCATTTTAAAACATTAAGGACCCTGTCCTGGAACATTTTCGGCTAATGTTGCACCCATTGAAGCAAATTAAATTGCACTGTTATAAGACCGAATGTTTTTCTTAAAATTGGTGTAATTTGGAAATGTAGGATCACTCATGATACTTTTTAAATATTCTGGAAATATGTGTGTTTCTGGAAGTCTTACCTTTCTTTTCTGACAGCAACTAATAAACTCTCCATCAGTTGGTCCTTTCAGAAAATGATAGGCCCCACAAAACTGACAAACCACATTCATTAATCCACAATAATGAGTATCTACTGTCATGACCTTCCTCAATATATACCTCAGTTGAACTTTCTATATCTACATTGGTGTCATCTCTATCAACATTGGTGTCAGGAGGCAAAATAGGTTCATTAGAGAATGTTTTACAGACATTTTTTTGTTTACTTTTTCTTTTCTTTGAATCTCCAGCAGACTCATTTTGTGCTTTTTTAGCCATTTTTCTTTTATTTAGAAGTCTCTGTCGATCTTCTTTTCTTAAACGTTGTGAAGTCTCAGGGGTCTGTGCATCTCTCCATCTCTGCTTCCTTTCCCTTGCCATTCTTCTTTTATATTCTTTCTTATCTTCTGCATTGTCCGTCATTGTAATCTGTTATTGGAAATAGAGTTGTAAGAATTGCATTAGTTTAATTATACATATTTTTTAACCTGTCATATATTTCTCAAAAATTTAATAGTAATCTGTCTCTGTCTGTTTCTCTGGGGGTGGGTCTGTCTCTCTGGGGGTGGGTCTGTCGCTCTATGTGTGTGTCTCTATATCATGAATGCAAAAACATCAACAGTTATCATGTGTTCCTAAAGAAGAGCTATGCAAAAGAGCTATTGGCAAACTATAGATTGACATGACTAACCATCTGAAGTGTAATTCTCATTCATGTAAACATAAATGTGTTTTCATATATGTATTTTTTTAATAAATGACAACCTATGAATAATGTTGATGAAAAAACAGTTATAGACTTATTATATAGCGTTTTAACGAATTCAATAGTATTTTAGTATCATTTTTTGGTTATGTAAGTTTGTAGTTAGTTATCTTCTATCCAAAAGCAAGGTCTTCAGTAAGTAAGTATTTGTGTTCCAAAATATGCTCTGTGGTTATATTGAGCTCTATTTCATAGGGCATGTGATATCAACTGCAATACTGCAGACGTCACTTTGTGTGTTCAGGGAGGTGCAGAGATAATGGATCTGTAAAATGACATATAAAGTTTTTTCAAATATGCATTTTAATTGGCATACATAGCAAACGTAAATCCTAATCATAAATATATGTTAAATGCCTATTAAAATGTTAAAAAGTGACCTAATATAATACATTAAATTAAATATTTAACTGTTTCTAAGGTGCTATCCCTGACAATGAGCAGTAACATAATGATGAATGAATGAAAGAATACACATGAATAAAATAGCTAAGTAGATATGTATTCCTTTTTTTTCTGTTCTAATTATTCAATATTTTGTAAAATAAATGACTTAAATTAATTAAGCAATATCCGTCATCCATGGGCTGTAACAAATACTTAATCCTATATTTGTAAAGAATGTCATCACAAAATCACATACCTGTGTAGTAAATGTTCTATAATGTAAAATGCTTCAGAGGCGACTCCTGTGTTGAGGCAGGTTGCGACGTGAGAAATCTGTGAAAACATGTAAAAATCATATTTAATTTTTTGATTGAGTGGATGTATTAAATAAAATTTTCTCAACTAAAATCAATACTTAATGCTATATTTGTAAAGAATGTCATCACGAAATCATATACTTCTCAATTTGATGTTCTGTAATGTTAATTAGTGCAGAGGCGACTCCTGTGTTCAAGCAGGTGGAGATGTGAGAAATATGTGAAAATATGTAAAAATCATATTTAATATTTTGTTTGAATTAATGTATGAATCATTGAAAGTACTTGTCCTGGTCATACATGCATGTAGTAAAATATTTAAAAATGATAGACCTGTGAAGGTGATCTGATTGCAGATGAAATGCTGCAGACGCCCCTCTGTGTAGTCAGGTGAGCAGATGATCAAACTGTGAAAAAAAAAAAGTAATTGTTAATGTTTTTTTTTATTCTAATTGGCATAGATGCAAAATATAAGTAAATGCACTATAAAATGTAAGAAAGTGATGTAAATATTTAAGCAGTTTGAGGATGCTATACCTTTTAAGACAATGAGCAGCAACAGATAAATATGATGAAACTGTAAAATCTACCCTTTTTTGTGATGCATTGTAGTACATTTAATTTAGAAATCTTTAAAATAAATGACTAATTAAATAATTAACCATCCACACACGAAAACAATTGCATTAATAATGAAGGCTGAAAACATAAATATAACAGCAATGTAATAATGAAGCAGCAACACTGAAATTTTAGTTCAGTGCAAAATGTACATGTTTTCATGCATTTTTTGCGTAAAAAATTGTTCTTTGAATGATCAATGAAGTAATTAATGAACATTAATAGTTGAGCAGCAACCACGAAATGTAAGTCCACAATGAAATATCCATATTTTTTTTACTAAATTTGTTATTATGACTAATAAATAATTAATGAACATTATAATTCTTAATGATTAATAAAGTAATAAATGAACATTAATAGTTGAGCATAAACCCCAAAATGTAAGTCCAGTGATAAATATATATATATTATTACTATTAATAATTAATGTACCTTACTAATTAATAAATTACTAAATATATTATAAAGAGCTAATCAATAATGTAATCCTAAAGTAAAGGTAGTGACAATTGTATATTTTTTTTTAAAATAATTAAGAATTGTCCATTAAAAATGAATCAATTAATAAACATATTTGAAATGGATAATGATTAATAACGTGCTAAAGTACAGGTATTGCAAAATGTAGTAATGTAATTTATTTTTTATTTATATTTTTTTGTAGTTAATTAATTAATATACTTTACCTATTTCTAATATATATCCAGCAATCAATATCCTGAAGGGCTAATAATCTCTTTGGATTTTACGGCAGCAAAAAATGTCCAGTTAGACTGTCATCACTTGAGGAGAAAGTGTCAGTTGTGTTGCAAGTGTGCCCTATATATAGGCCGTTAGTTTAGACGGGAAAGCCGCCATTTCAGATGCGTTATTGTGTAGATGGTCGTACAATGGTGGCGATATTGTATGTGTTACGCGCAGCGAAAGGATTTTCCGTCTTTAGTAAGTCCGTTGTAGTACCTCGTACGTGCCTTGTCAAACTGCTACGTGTCCGGCTATTTTTTGGGCGCTTCACGGTCGTGTAGCCTCTTTTTCATTTTTTTCGGTGCCCATTTTGTTTCTCGGTTGGGCGATTTTTGAGTGGCGAAAATTGTCTAAATCTCGTTAAATTTGCGTTCCAGCTCGCTGATCGACGTCCTGGCTGTTGCCCCATGCTCTGTGTGATGTGTTTGTATTTTTTTCTGGTGTATTTAGTGTGTTTTTACTAGTTTTTGGTTTGCGCCTGTCGGCCGCTAAGTTCATATTTTTACAACTCGTATTGTGTTTTTTCTGTTAAGACTTGTATTTGGAAGTCGTCATTTTTTTTTATAAGTCCCGCGGTCATCATGTTTGATGGGCGAAGTACTGTGAGTTTTGTCCGGTGGTGTGTGGCGCCGTAGGAGTAAGTGCTGTGACTTGAGGTTTGTGTGTGGGAGTTTTGTGGGTTTGTTTGAAGCTCCGTAGGAGTAAATAGCTGCGCGTGTGTGGGAGTTTTGTATGGTGTTTTAAGGTAGGAAAAGTGCTGGTAGTTAACAATTCGGGGTTGTGTTGTTAGCACTTTGTCCTACGCCGCCTCAAAACACTGTGAGTTAAGGATTATGCAGGGTTGTGTTGTTTCAAAGTCATGCGCCTTAAAGCCTCCACCTTCCGCAAATGCGGCCCTACCAAACTGCGTCCCTCGCTTCGCCAGGGACGCAGTTCTTGTGAGTTCGCTTAACGAGTTTGCTTCGCGAGCTCGCAAAGCGTGACAACGATTTGTAGTTTGACAACTATTATATGTGATATATATAACAGTTGTCAAACTGCGAGACGTAGTCACACTTGTGGTGCGTATGAGTTAGGCGATGAGCGCCGCAGGCGTTCATCGCTTGCGAGCCTCACGAAGAGAGGCGAGCTGTTAAGGCAATTAAACACATGGGACTTAGCCACTAAACGTGAATCGCATTAGCCTTCAAGCACTTGACAAGCGCGGGACTTAGGATTTGGAAAAAATATCACCCACAGCACGGGGTAACAGGCAGGACGTCTGGGAGTGAGGTTCAACGTGAATTTATGCCGATTTTGACGACTTTCACCGCACAAAAATCGCCTAAGCGAGAGAAAAAAATGGCCGCAGAAAAAAAACGAAAACGAGGCTACACAACCATGGACCGCACAAAACCCTGCCAAACGCTTAGCACTTTCGCACCGCAACGAACGAAATACAAAATGCACTATTACAAAATACAGAAAATACATGCGAGACGCGTAACACATTAATAGCATTACCAATCTGCAATGGCGATTTACACAACTACACAAAGGGATTTCCCTCGCGCACACAAACCATTTAGAATGCAAAGTTAGGACATTCATTACACTTTATCATCAGAGCACCAACACTCAAACTGTACACTGTATGGTGGCGGAAAATATAAACTGATTGTTGGCTCTTCAGACTATTGATTGCTGAATGTATTAATTACACATAGGTAAAGTATATTAATTTATCCAAGAAATAATTAATTCATTATTGATTAAGTAAATATATATGAATATATATCTCTCTTTATAATGAGTGGCGAAGGTGCTCAGATGAGCAAAAATAGACGAGACAAGATGCTCGCAATGAGCACTGAAGGCCCTCACAGTACAAAAAGGATTACATTGTGTGTCAAACAGCATTCTCATGCCTTCAAATGTTATTGCCCTGTCATTTTTGATGTGTGTGTATATATATATATATATATATATATATATATATATATATATATATATATATATATATATATATATATATAATGTGTGTGTGTGTGTATATGTATGCACAAACACTCGAGTCACATTATTATTACCACCAGCCAATATCCTTAATAACAACTGTGTGCAGCACGGACAACAGCTAGACGGTTTGGTAGTGAGTCAATAAGATTCTGGTAGGTTGGCAGGGGTATCTGAAGTCATGCAGACTGCAGTGCATCTGACAAGCCCTGAAGAGTGTGTGGTGGAGGATGGAACATGGCGATCATGGTGGTCCCACAGGTGCCTGATGGGGTTTAAGTCGGGGAAATTTGGAGGCCAGGGAAGCACTTGAAAGTCTTTGTTCTGCTCCTCCAACCATTATCGGACAATACTGGCCGTATAACATGTTGCATTGTCCTGCTGGAAGATCTCATCCGCCCCAGTGAAGACAGTCAACAAGAGAAGCCTTCCACCGTACAAAGTACAGAAACAAATACATTTTCATAATAATGACAAGCTTTCAAGCTCCACTTCTCTTTATGAAATCCAAATCATTGCATTGTATAGTGATATCCTTACTATTGGACAAACACTTCACTAAGGCTGTTACAGTGAAACCAACAAATAAAAACATGAGAGAGATTGAGGCAGAATCGCAAGAAATTTTGATAATGTGTGAGAAAAACCAAGTCTATCTTAAGTCCTCTTATTTTTATATTTAGTTTTGAATAATGTGATCATCTTTATTTAAAAAAAATTTCTCTCTTGGATGTTGAAATTCCCTCTGGAGTATTTTGATTTGGGATGGAGTGCTCATTCTGGGTCCAACTGGGGAATAACCGTGCTGATTGATCGTGCCGATTTGATTGTTAGGTGCAGCTGGTTTTCCCAATGTATCAGCCAGTACATATATATTACATTGTACTATGTAAACCACATTAGACCGTGTACATATGTTATAGATCTTTGTTATGTGTGACCATTCTGTTGCAATGTTTTGTTCATGTAGATTACTGGACATATATATTATATTCTAGATGAATATATTTATTTAAATATAAATACTTGTTAATAATTTAAAAATATTTTTACCTTCTAGATCTGGAGCCTATCAACTTTCAGTCTGCTGCACACATTTATTAATGAGCATGCTCGTCAGTCAATTTTCAGGAACATTGGAACAGGGGTCATGCAGATAGAGACTGGTCCGGCCAATCACATCTTCTCCTGTGGAGCCGATGGAACTGTCAAAATGAGAGTCCTGCCCGACCGATTTAGTACACTCGGTGATCTCAAAAATGATGTAAAATTTGTGCTTTGAGTTCCCTCTTCTACTGTTACTCAACCAACATTTTTTTTGGTGGAACTGCAGTGCACTGTCCACTGGCACATAGGTGATCAGAAGATTAATGTATTTGGAAAGGAATATGGCCGGCAGGTGAAATGTGCAATGTTGTTTTACAGGTGTGCCACTAAGATGACAATGCTTTGCTCAGTTTATATTTATTTTTGTGAGCTTTGTCCTTGATGCACTGATGCCTTAAAGATGATTAATATGATAATTTAGCATTTAATGCTACATTGCCTAAACCAGACAAGATTGATAACTCTGTAAAAATGATGTATACATATATTCATATACACCTGTACTGCTGCTGAAGTCTATTATTTTTCTTTTTTTTCTGACAAATGTGTTTTTAAATGTGTATAAAAATCTGCACACTTAGAAAAATATTTTTAAAATAAGTGTATAAGCTTTGGAAATTTATGATTTAATTATCATAGAAATAAAAATATAAATATAAATTATATTTTAGGGCTGTTGAAGCACATTCTATAAAGTTAGTATAGGCTGTTAGGTAGCAAGATACCTACTTAATACTATAACAACCGCCTTTATTTGTTGTTGAATCACTTATTAGTAGATTAGTGATGTTTTAAGCGCTTTATTGAAGTCTGTGACCTATTACACAGAAAATTAGCTTTATTGCTTTGCAGAAAAGAGAAAATCTATGTACCCAACTGAAAATATGCTTCTTTATTTGCCAAAATGTAGACTAGCAAATGTAAAATATTTGACCAAAATCCTAAAAGAGCACAAGGAGCTTAAACTTTTCTTGCTCTAAATGTTTTTTTAGATGTTCAAAGGTATATTTTTCTTTACTGATGCATAGGTTAAATAATGTTAATATAACTAACCAAATAAAAATATTTCAGAGATGGATGCTCTTGTTCACCCTCTCTCTCTCAATTCTCTCACTCTCATTCTGTCTCTCTTGTGCTCTGTATATATATATATATATATATATATATATATATATATATATATATATATATATATATATAATTAGTCAACAATTGAGTTTGACAATATGGTGAAGAGATGAAGGATGACTTTTGTAATATTCTCAGGACTTTTTTTTTTAAATTATAACTAGAATGATTTTGTAAATTGTATTTTCATTATTTTAAATATTTGACAAGCACCAGTTGAGAATTCAAGGAGGATTATTCAACTTGGAAATAAAAACAGATTATTCAACTTGGAAATAAAAACAGTGCAATAACTTAATACAATATATAATTTTCTGCAGTCTAAAACTCAGATAAAAGCTAGTCTGATTACTCAAAAACAAATTTCCTACAATTAATCTAGGGGATGTTGAAGAAATGTGTGATAAATTACTAAAAAGTTGGGAACAAATGTATATTTTAATTTCATTCATTTCTAATGAAGAGTAAGGAAACTGTGATTTTTGTCATGTATTTACATTGAGTAACCATCTTTTAAATAAATATTCAGAGACCATTTGATGCAGTATGTGAATGGAGCTTTTAAGTTGTAGCTGATTCGACAAAGGGGGTCTTGTTTTCTTGTATATATGTACACACAAATTTGGGCATCTTCATATCATTATGGTTGACATTATACTCACACACTCTTTAGAAACACATTCATATGAGTTTGGTGTGCACTGTAGCTCTTGAGTATCTCTTTTAGTAGTTTTTAGTTTTTGAAAGTATTCTAATATTTTTCATAGAATAATAAAGATCCATAAAAGTCAAATGCAAAGTACTTATAATTTGTGTTGCTTTTTTGATCAAGAATGTTAATTCCATGAGGAACACTTTGTTCAGTCAATTTGTATGATCAATTCATTAAAAATAATTATGAAAGTTACTTAAGAAATAATATGGGACAGGACACGTGATCAATGCTTCCGTTTTAATAATATTTAGAAATATATAGTGGTTCGACTTATTTTAGGTTTAACAGGATTTTTACCTTCTGGAAAATGTTGGTTTGTTTGCATAGAATTTTGGGTGGGGTTTAATAAGGCTCTCCATTTTGTACTTTTTCGATGCTTTTAGGACTCTAAATCTGTATTCAGTTATTATATTAGTAATTGGTTAATGTTTATAGTCTTGATATAATTTTTTAGATTTGCATCTAATATTTAGTTTTGAATGAGGTTTAGATTCAGTTTAGTGGGTTTTTAAATTCAGTTTGAAGATAGAAAGATAAAACGCATAGCTAGCCCTAAACTCTAAGAATATGGTACAGGAGATATAAGGCTACATCTCGCCACCTTGACTATTTGTTATCTTTTATGCATTTGGTTGTGAAAAAGGTGGCATTTTATTTGTTCAAGGTTGAAAAACGAATAACCATAATCTTGAATCACAAATCACTAAAGTAGTTTTTTTTTTTTTAAAGAATATTAAAAGTTGATTATTTCAGTAAACATTTGTTATATAAATTGTCATTTACAATTAATGCAAGAATTTTACTTAAAATGTATCAATTATTAGAAGAGTAAAGCTCCTAATCTTGTGTAAGTAATCTTCCATAAAAGTATTTATTTTATCAAATGTACTTGTGACTTTTTAAAATAGTTTGCAGTGAAAATTAGGAAGTTGTAGCATTTGATAAAGTAAAAAGGGGTACTGTCACTGTGTAGACTTAAAATTATTTTTATAGCTGTGAAATTTATAGCAATATAAAAAAAAATGAAGATATTTATATGAAGAAATAATATGTTTATCTGAAAGATAACAGCAATTGTGTGCAACATTGTTTATACACACTATATGAGACAGAGGTAAAATTCACCCACTTATGGCTTTTCAAAGGGAATCGACAGAAAACCAAAATATTTAAAAATGATAGCAGGCGTTTGCAGATGTTTTGTATTAAAAGTGCTGTGAGGGATCAGGGATCCGTACTACGGTGTTCGTACCCAATTTCAATTCTCCATTAAAAGTATAACAGAATGACTGTAACAACCTAGTTATCTGGAGTAGGGTAAAAACATTATATTAAACTAGCGACTTGCCCGTCAAAATATGACGGTCAATAAAATTTGAAGCCATGGGAATGCTGTTTGAGACATAATTGAAACCGTTTTATACTGTGAGGACCTTCTGCGCTCATTGCGAGCCTCAGGACCTTTGGCGCTCATTGCAAGGCTTGCGCTGAACTCCTTCGGCCTCTCATATCATGTATTTTGGTCCTCTGAGATATATATATATATATATATTTCTATGTATATGTAGTTAAGTAATAATTAATGATTTATTTATTCAGTTAATTAAGTAATAATTATTTCTGCAATAAATATACTTTAATTATTTATAATTGATATATGCAGCGGGCTATAGGCTGAAGAGCTAACAATCTGTTTGTATTTTGCGTCTGCATAGAATATAAGCAGGGCACCAACACTCAAAATGTATAAAGTGTAATGAGTATTTGAACTGTGCATTCTAAATAGGCTGCGTGCGTGAATTAAAGCCATTGGTTTATTGTGTAAAGCGGCATTGTATAATTGTAATGATATTAATGTGGTACGCGTCTTGTGAGCATTTTCCGTCTTTTCTAATAGTGTATGTTGGAAGTCGTAGTGTGATGTGTAAAGTGCTACGCGGTTTGCAGTGTTTTGCATGGTCCAGGGTCGTCTAGTCTCGTTAAATTTTTTTTTTGGGCGGCCATTTTTCGTCTAAATAGAGTTAAATTCGCGTTTCACCTCACTCACAGACGTCCTGGCTGTTGCCCTATGCTGTATGTGATGTTTTGGAATTTTTGTTGGGTGTATTTAGTTTTTGTTTGGGTTTTTGGTTTGGCCGCTAATCTCGTAAATTTTTGCGTCTCATATCTTTTTTTTTTTTTTTTCTAAGTCCCACGTCTTGTTAAAAGTGCTCCGAGTTTAATGGCTCGATACGCGAGGCTCACCAGCAATGAGCGCCAAAGAGTGCTCCGAGTTAAAGGCTCACCTCGCTACGTTAACTCTGAGCACCACGCAAACAGCGTGACGACGTCTCGTAGTTAGACAATTATAATATGTGATGGATTTGGCAGCATAAGGATACAGGGGCCCGGGAAACAGATATTTCTGGTTATTGTGGCAGCATCCAGACCTGTATGAATCGTCCCTTCAAGCTGATAAGACCAGATATAATCCAGAACTTTAGTTACCTTTCTGCTATAAGTATGGTGCTATAACATACCAGAAGAAAGTTTTGAACTCTTTGTAATCTCCATGAACCACAGATGTCTTATTATTTATTATATTATACTATGTTATTGAACACCTGATTGATTAATGTTTATCAGCTAGAAATGGGCCTTATGGTGCCATTTTCAAAAGAAGAAAAAAACCATTTATTTATGAATATATTTCCCAATAATCTCAAAAAGACTTGATTGCACTTCCTTTACCTGTCTGCATGGCCCAGTTGGAGCTTGTGTTACCTGATACCTTCACAAGATGAATCTAAAAGGTTTAAGATCCCTGTTAGGTGGGAACTCCACACGATCTGTGTTCTTCAATGGATTTCCCCTAAATTCTTGCAATTGTGGTATTGTTGAAAAACTGCTTAGAGTCCCTTGGCCTGCAAAAAGATCCAATAAATCAGTACTTCAGGAAATCAAGACAACCTGTTCACTGGAAGATATGATTATGAGGCTGACACTCAAATATTTTGGTCATATCATGAGAAGACAAAATTCCTCAGAGAAGACTATGTTGCTGGGAAAGATTGAAAACACTCAAAGGAGGAGGATAGATGAGATCATAGAAGCTCTGAACATGAGTTTGATGTAGCTAAGGGGGGCAGTGGCTGACAGTGGTGCCTGGAGGTCTGCGGTCCATAAGGTCATGGAGAATCTGACACGACTGAACAACTAAAAAACAACAAATCCACAACATGAGTCTGGAATGTATTCCAGATTTAGGGCACCATTGTGACATGCTACCTGCAGCTGAACAAGCTTAGTCTAGTGTGTAATTTTGTTTCTTTTAATATTTAAGTCCTCATTGAGACAGTTGGTATCTGGCAACACCATATATTCCCCTCATTTACAAAAGGTATAGAAATGGTGATGAATTATTTTTGAATATGCCATATTGAAAGAATATGTGCCACATGAAACCAAACATTAGGGGTTAAAGTCATATCTAAGTTTTCTGCATTATGAAATGTAGTGTGGCACTATGTTATATGAAAATACATAGCACCTTCTAAGAGTCTCTCTGTGCAGCACATTCACACTTGATTTCCACACCTCTGGGTTGTCTATTCCCTGCATTAACTACTACTGGTGCTGTTTTTTCTTCCTCTGTTTGGCAGAGCTAAACCGCAGCTGAGCCTAATTGTGTCATTAACACCTCTTCATATTGTCCATTCCCTGCATCAACTACTGCTGCTCACCCCTCTGTTGACAGCTGCAGGTTTCTCTCTCAAACACACACACAGCAGCTCTGTCTATGCTGATTTCTGGAGGGGATTGGGCACAGCAGACACAGGAAGCTGTGACTTTGGGGCTGACACCAGCACAGCTGCTGAATAATGGGTTAAAATTGGTCCTCAAATGCTTCATGGTGATGGGAGGGGGGGGGGGCTACCTAGCTTACAATTAACTCTTGTCGAGCATTATCATATCAATATTTGATCCTCCGCATAAGGTGGATATGGACACAAGGTTATGCAAACAATAGTTCAAATTAGCCAAATACATTTGCAAAAGGACAAATAAAGATGGATCTATTCCCCCACACACCCACATCTTTTTTTATTGCTTGGCTTCTACCAAGGACTAAATGGAAATATTATTGTAATCTTTTTCTTGTCATCTCATGCCATCATTAATTGTGTTTTTATGGTTGCATAATTGACAGACGTGAGGGAAGAAGCTACCCAAGTCTAAATGCGACCATTTTCTGTTTTTCTTTTTAGTCAAACAAATAGAACATTTCAAAATGTTCCAGTATTTGTTTTTTTATTCCGTGTTTTGGTTTTGTTTTTGTTTTTTAATAAATATCCCATCTCCGCTTTGAGGAAATGTCTCAGTCAGTCAGTGAACAATTATAGATTATACCCAATGGCACAATATATAAGTGTGCATGTTTTAAGCAAGTTGCAACATGTTCTACTTAATAGACAAATGTAATGGGCCATTTTCATACATATTTCATAAATATTCACAGCCTTATTAAATTGCGATTTGGCCAATTGCATAGGGCTCTATATAAGGACATAGCATTTTTTTTTACAGATGTTTTTAGTTAGTGAAGACCTTGCTTTTGGATAGAAGTTCACTATGTGCTTAAATAGAGCCCTATTTAATTGGCCGAATTGCAATTTAATAAGGCTGTCAATGTATTGTGATTAACAAAAAGACTTACTACAAATTAATTTAACTATTGTTGGTTAAATGAGAGAAGCCCCCCATCGTACAGAGTACAGTAAGCAAAAATAGTGTATTTCTATGTACAAATGCATGCCTAACATAAAGCATCACCATCTCAAAATCCAAAAAGCAATGTTCTCACTGCATTCTAGGAAGCTTGGAGATGTGGATGTGGATGGGTATGCAATTGGAAAAAAACTCCTGTCTCTAGGTAGGTTGTCTAATTTGTTTACCGTATTTATCGGCATATAACACTCACCGGCGTATAATACGCACCTCATTTTAAGAAGGGAATTTCAGGGGAAAATGTTTCAAATAAAGAACTGAGGAAAGCAAAATCCTCAACCTCCCTCCTAATCCTCAACCTCCCTCCTAATCCTCAACCTCCCTCCTAAGCCTCATCTTCCCTCCTCATCCTCCCTTCTCATCCTCCCTCCTCATCCTCCCTCCTCATCCTCCCTCCTCATCCTCCCTCCTCATCCTCCCTCCTCAAACCCACCATCCTCAACCCCCTCCTCCACCCCCCCCATCCTCCACCCCCTCCTCCACCCCCCCCCCATCCACAACCCCCTTAGTTGTGTGTGCGTAAGGTAAGATACTTGAAATGGGCATAAAACATTTTTTGTGAAAATCTGAATTTATGAAGACTCTTTTTATGAATATAAAAATCAGTTTTGTGTTACATTACGTCCTCAGAACTAAATCCTGAGAGTGTGTGCTATATATGGTGAGTCAAGAGTAAGGAAGGAGGAAACAAGGAGCCTTTGTTAAGCTAGCTAACTGGATATGACTGAAATATACCCTACACCCCCTTCCCCCTCACTCAGCCAGAAACAAACTCTTTAATTCCTGCTTAATTATTCTCTTAGACTCAAAAACATATATATATTTTTTTTTAAATGATAGGTAATTGATAACAGAGTTAGTATTCCTATGTGCATTAATGATTATATACATCTATGCCAGAAGGGTTGTAATCCTAAACCTAAAAGAGAAAGTTTCACCTATTCAGAGTAGAATGCCTAAATTAGAAAGTAAAATATAAACTTTATTAGAGTAAACTTAAAATGCAAATACAATAAAATATGGATGATTAATGGCATATTAAAGTTTCATGGATTAATACCTTTCTGCACTCTATAGCCAAAAAGCACCCTATATGTATGCAGCACATCTCATTAAACATTTTGTTTTTATTAATATCTAAAAAAATCCCTCTAATGATTATGTTGACACCTCCAGGGAGTGTCAACACAAGCATCTGACCCCCCCAATCCGCATCAGCGGAGCAATATTAACCAACTATTTACCTGCTGTTGCTTGCTCAGCCAATCTCCTTGCAGCTTCCTGTATGTATCTCGGTAGCAGCACATATCAGTGATACACTACATATTCCAGGCTGCTTTGCAGGAATGCCAGAGTTGAAATCAAATGTTTCAGCTAATTTGATTGGCCAAAACAAATTATTTTAAATTTGATGCTAATTTAGCCTGGGTTTGGAGGGTGTTAACCCTAATTTGCAACTATCAGAAATTAAAAGAAATTTTGCTGGCATCAAGTGTTTAAATGTATATTTTGAAATGTTTTCATGCAAAAAAATGTTTGTATACACTACTAATTCTCCTCTATCAGATGCATTCATAATCCAGATCGCTTAAGAAACCGTATAGGTTAAAGGATAGACATCAATATAATTACCTCTATGCTAGTAAGTATAGACAGCAATTATTATTTTTTTATATAGAAGTAGGGAATGCCATATTTTACAATGAAAAAGATAAAACGATTACATACATTTTCATGTATTTTTTTTATTTATTAAGATGTACATAAAAAAAGTAAATGTACAGATATCTCTTAAATGAGGATTATGTATTTCTTTTACTACAAGATCTTACTTATTTTTACATTTTATTATTATATCCCTATACAAAGAAATAGAATCATATGAATATCATTTATGTCACTGAGACTCAGGCAAATGAACAACCATATATAATTTATAATGGTGTGTTACTTCTGTGACCGTTATTTAAATTAGATAAACATTATACTGAAGAGAAAAGAGACCATGGTGTAATATAATTACATGTAATACTGTATCTACTTAATACCTTTATGTATGGTATTTATGTAAACAGTGGGCACTGTGTTTTAGTATCCATAAGTGAAATATAATTTATGTTGTATAAATAGAACATTGCAAAAACAAAAATAAATAGTGAAAGCTACAAATGACACAAAGCTGATATGGATTTCTACCCTTTGGTGATCATGCAATGAAGCCATTAAGGATTAACACCGTTTTTTCTCAATTTGCTTATCGATTCACATCCATGCTATCCAAGTTTTATGTAGTGAACTTGCAATTTGGAAAACCTTAAGAGACCTACGTGGCAAGGGTTAATTTTTAGACCTTTAAGGACCTCCATGGCATTGTATATGTGCATGGGGTGCTTATAAGACCCCTATGGATAGGGGGTTAATTTGTAATGCCATGGAGCTCCTTTTAGCATAGGGTGATAATCTTAGAGGAGGTCCTGGAAGACCATATAAAGTTAGAATAGGTGCTATAGAGGTCCTTGCAGGACCTTCATGGTTTATATCCTAGTTTAAATATGAGTAGATGCCACTAGTTAGGACCTCATGCCATAGGGGTTGTGTGTATTGGCCACAGGGCACCTTTCGGGACCCAATGGTATGAGTTAATATGTAGGTGCATGAGGTTAAGTTTTAGTTAGGTTATATGTAATAGGGATCAGGTATGAGCATCGAAGGGAATCCCCGGGTGTTCCCTTGCCCTACTGGAGGAGGGAATATCTCTTCCAATGACTCTTATACTTGCATCATGATGCTGTACAATATGCCACACGGAAAATATTGCGCTCATGAATACACAATAAATGATAGTGACCGCTGTTAAGATCTTTTTGCAAGGGAAGTTCATTATCTTTCTATATTCAAGGTGGTAAAGTTTTTAAGCAGACACTTCTGCAACTTTGTTGCAATTAATGTACTGTCATTAATTCAGAGCAATAAGCGAGAGTCTATCAAATGAATCTCAACTTTATCTCTTTGCCACTTGAGCTGCATGCGTTACTAATCGCCCAATGAGACAACATTGTTACAAATACAGTCTACAGCTTTTATAAAGTTATCAGGGGATAACATAGCATTAAAGGCATATTCATGCTTCATGGATTATGAATGCACCTGACAAAGAAGAATCAGTAGTGTATGAAAACATTTTTAGATTAAAAAATACCAAAATAAACATTATTTTTCTTCCACCTAACTTTGCTAAATCTCTTGAGTTTACAAGCAGTTGATTTTCAGAGTTACCGCCCTTGAAAACCCCTGCATAACGTAGCCTACAATTCATAACTTGTTTTGGCCAATCACAGGCAGCTAATACATTGTATATGATGGCAGTTTTTGTAGGAAGGAATCATGGGATGTGTAGTCCCCTGCACAAGGTAACAGAAGGAGCCAGACACTGCTCTGTAGATCTCTGCGTTGAGCTGATGTTAGCTTGAATGTTAATAAAGGATTAAAATTCATACCCAAATGCAGTGTTTCTATTGGTAGGTATCAGGTGCCTATGTAAGCAGCTCTGGGGGTGTGGAAAACAAGTTTTATTTTTAAATAAAATAAATCTGTGTGTGTATAGAATGACTCAATGTAATGTGTGTTCCTGATCTAAGCAGCATGTGTTGGATTAGAAAAAGGTAAAAACAGGGAAACTTAGATATACCTTTAAGTATACAGGCATGGAATAACAATGGGCAGTGATTCCTGACGTTACACCTTGATGCAGTGAAGCGGATCACACGGAAATGACCCACCACTTATTACTCGTTACAATAACCAAAAATGACCTTATGTGTTAAACTCAACTAAATAAATAAATTATATCTCTTAAACTTTAGCACAGAAACTTTCAGTTACCTCACAGGAAAAGCCTGTTACTATTACAAGAAGTTACTCTATAGTTAGCTCATCCAAAACAGACGACTTAGTTGAAATATTACAAAACCTTAAAGGGATGTTACTTTGTGAGGATAACCCTCTACTGTTGAACCAATAGAGAGAAAATAAAAATCTCAACTTCTAGCTATAATGAATCTACTGAAATGTTATAACCTGCCTGCTACTGATCAGTATTCACATATCTGAGCTACTATTGACGCCAATATTATTGATGGCAAGTTTAATATATTGCTAAATTGAAATATTGGCTATTGAATAGATCAAAAACTAAACTATATGACATAAAGAGGAATCACTACATTGAAACAAGGTATACAACGTCTAAAAACAGCTACCCGATACGCGTTTCATCATGGCGATAAAAATAAATATCATTTTTTATTTTGGAAGGAATGCTCTTAAACGTGAATTAAATCGAAACAGCTTATCTAACTTTTTAGTTTATATAGTAATGAACAGCTGAAGGGCACAAACTTTTCAACTATATAAAGATTGGTTACCTATATTGCCACGCTTCTGTCCTTTAGACTAATCTAATCTCTGACTAGACAGAGATTGGAGCATTTTAAGCATTTTATAATATAATAATTTTTTTTACAGGAATATGTATCCAATAATTGAAACAGTACTATATCTAGACCATAGGATGAAGTCCAATAGCAGCAATATCAGTTTCAACTCTCTTCTATTTTAATTATTTAAACTTTATCTATAAGTATCAATAGGATGTCTCCTTCCTAATCTCAAAATATCTGCTGTGTTTGCCTGCTATTTTCGAAACCCCTCTCTCTCACAGCATTGCCATTTATAACCTGTGCCTTTTTTCGTCTTTGGTAAACTTCATTCACCACTAATAAAAAAAATAAAAAAAAAGATATGTGCAAACAGCAACAAATCAAAGCTTTAACTAGAAAATATAATTTAAAAACACAGTTTACCTTATTAATGGCCATTGCTGTACCTATACCCACCTCTCTGTATTTCTTGAGTGCTGTTGAAAGGAAGTAAAAGATTTCAACTGCACATGTTTTTTTAATGTTAATACTGAGCTAAAAAAAATGTTTTCAGGGAAAGAGATACACTGGCCCTTTCCCACCTGATAGTCTACAAACCTCATCAAATCCCATCTTAACTACAACTATGACCTTGATAAGACAACAATCCTTATAACCCTATATATCTTTGACCAAATTATCCCCATATCCCAATGCCCACGTAATAGACTCCCAAGCTTGGCCTAACATGACAAAACCCTTGATCCTGCCTATTGCACCATTACAGCAATAAAAGTAATCTGTACTTAAAGGGACAATGAAAGCATTTTTGTTCTTTTTTCAAAGCAGAAGAAAAATTGGTTCAAATATTCAACTGATCTGGGGGCTTGTCCCTATCAGCCAGTAAGCAATAATATAGATGTATGACCCATACAGACATGACCATGCTCTGTGTAGTTCCTGATAGTTTCAAGGGAAATTAAACAGTTTTTGCTTAAAGGGACTCTTCAGGCTTTTTTTAGTTTTATATCAATGTTTTAACTAGGTTAACTAATTTAGGAATGTGACATCTTCCTCAGCCCTGATGTTGTAATGTTGCACCAACAGGGAGGGTCTTCTAACTACACAGTGCTACTTCATGGACATACACAGCTTAGTACTGCCTGCTTTTTAGCAGTCTGAGACATTGGTAGTGGATAGTGTGGAAGATACCACCTTTCATGAGAGAGAAGAGCAGGAAAGAAGGAAGCTGTCCAAGGTGAAATATGATACTCTGGAGACTTCTTAAAAGTAAGTGATGTATACATTTGTATAATGATTACATTGAGGATGAAATTAATAAGCTAGTTAAAATATTTATTTAAAACTAAAAATATTTGCCTGAAGAGTAAAAACCACAACTTTATTTTAAGCATGCTCTATTAAACGCATGAGAAAAAAAGAACTGTGTACCATGTCCCTTTAATATTCTATTTGCTGTACATATTCTACAAGCTGACCTCCTGTATTCACCAGAACAACGATTTAGCTAAACATGATACTTATCACAGTATTATATAAATGTATATAAATATACATTTTTATAAAGGAGCCTAATGATATGTGAATAATTCAGTTTACTTTGTTCACCTGTATTGCTTTGTATGGTTTGATTTTAAACATTTTACTTTTTACAAAATACAGGTCTAAGTCATTTTATTGAGTAGTACAGAAAATAAAAACAGAATAAATATGGTTTATGTTTAAATTAAACTGAATTAATCAATTAAAAGAAAATGTAACAGTACAAGCTACTTAATATTTAAAATATTAAAATACACCAGACAAAAGGACAAAAAATATATAATGTTCTAAAACTGGCAATGTACAAAATTCCAGAGACTAGAAGCATAATGACAGTAATATATATCAAATCAGGAAAACAACTGTATTTTCAAGCATTTAAAATAGTATGTTTTATACATTACAAAGGTTATTTTGTTGCAAGAAAAAATATTTATAAGTAAAATCTGATTAAATTTAATTGAAACTAACAGGAAATGCAGAGAGCATACTTTAATCTGTAGATCTTATTTATTGGTAGAGAGAAGGCCCCCAAGAGCAGTTACATTTCTCAAGTGTTTGTGTTATAAGGTCTTTATTTGAAAAAATGAAAACACACAGTGAAACATTATTAAATAACCTGTATCTAATGCAACAAAGAAAAAAAATATATATCCATACCTCTTAAATGAATAAATATTGATGCACCTCTTAGGGAGTTATATCAGTCCAGCTCTTGACAATCAGCAGAGGAACCCATAGTCCTGGGTGGAGCATAAGCACAATGGAAATGGTAGTGCAGGCCTCTTAACAGGGGCGGAGCAACCACTGATGCAGGCAAGGCACTGGGGCCCTGCCTCTGGGGGCCCCAGTGACATTTAACTACTGCTCCTATGCAAGCATATGCAAACAACATAAATAAACTTTTTACAAATAAATAAACACATTTTAAAGTGACAGAAAAAAAAAAGTGCACTTTAAGTGGATGATGTGGAAGGCTCATCTTCCACCCAGGCTTTTTTTTTTTACAGTAATTTGGTCCATGGGCATCTGCTTTCTCTCTTTTTTGCGCCCATCCAGCAGATGCTGGTAGCAGGACAATGAGGCATGAATGCTGCGTCTGACATTCCTGCTCCGCGCAGTGTCAGGATCATTAGCCACAATCTCATCCATTGTGCCATGGATGGTATGCAGGTTCTTGGCTAGGAGCTCTGTGGTCAGTTCCCTGGGATCCTCTGTGTCTGAGTCACTGTTGTCTGAAACTTCCTCAATTCCTGGCTCATCCAGCTGTTGGAGGTCTTCCTTTTTCAGGCTCTCGCCCCCAGTCCAGCAGTGGTAACAAGGCCTGCTATCTCCACTATGATGGGGTCTTCAGGTTGCACATCCGCGCACAGCTCTGGCCAGACCTTCCTCCAGACACCTTTCAGACACTGCTGTGTCACTTCCTTCCAGGACAGATGGATGTTGGTTACCACCTGCATGATGATGTATTTCTTCCAGTAATCCAACATTGATTGCTTATCCTGGCTGTCCGTCTGGTCGATGAGCTGACGGAATATGTGGCGGAGATAGTAAGCCTTGAAGGTGGCTATCACCCCCTGGTCCATCGGCTGCATCCACAAAGTAGTGTTGGGCGGCAGGAATACCACTTCTACAGGGATGCAGTAGTCCAGCTCAGCCAAGTTAGTAGGGTGGCTAGGAGCATTTTCCATCAAGAGGAGAGCTTTTGGCTCAAGGCCTTTGCCCTACAGTAGCTCTTCACTGATGGGCAGAAATGCTCAGATGCTCAGAAAACCACTCCTTAAATATGTCACGGGTGATCCAGGCCTTCTTGTTGGATTGCCAGTTGACCAGCAAACTGCATTTGGTTATGCCCTTCATTGCTCCTGGAGTGTGTCACCGCTGGCACCGTTTGCTCCCACAAGAAGAGTCAGCCGGTCCTTGGCTGCCTTGAAGCCCGGTGCTCTCTTCTGGTCAAGGGAGATGAAGGTACGGCTCAGCATCCTCTTCCAGAAGAGGCCAGTCTCGTCCACATTAAAGACCAGATCAGGAGGGTAACTGCCTCTCTCCACAACTCCCCTCAATTTCGGCAGAAAGGCCTCTGCAGCCTTGGTGTCAGCGCTCACCGCTTCCCCTGTTCGCTGTCTCATCTGGTATTTGGGCCTGGATATGGCTGTAGATACTCCTCGCCTTTTCCATAACTATGTCTCTGGGGCATGTTGCGCTCCACCTCATCGCAAATCCAGATGGACAGCCTCTTCTCCATCTCCTCCAAGGTGTAGCACCTGGATTGCGTTATCTTTAAGATGGAAGATGACGATTTTATCTTCTCCTTATTCTTAAGGATGGTGCGAATGGTGGAGGTTACCAGTTTAAGGTCCACTCCAATGTCCACTTAGCGCTCCCCTTTTTCCAAGCGGTCCAGCACCTGCAACTTCACACCCAGTGGGATGCTCTGCCGCTTTAGCTTGGCCTGATCCTCCTTGGCCTTAGACATCTGTAAAACAGTACAAAAAATAAAATTAATGTAGATTTTATTAGACAATTAACAATAAACAATCACAATAAGAGAAACAAGGGAATAAAAAAAATTGTACCGTACCTCACCACTAGCTGCAGTAGGTAGGATTTGGGGGTCCCAGGTGGCAATCTCTCCCTCCAACACCGATGTCTTTTCCAAAAAATAAAAAAAACATTAAATGTAGGTTTTACAATTACAATTGCAGTAATTACAGAAACAATTAAAACTCACATTATGATGATTTTTTTTATTTTACTGTACCTTGCCACAGGCTGCAGTAGGCAGGATTTGGGGGTCTTCTGTAACTTTTTTTTTCCAACTTTCTCCAGCTTTCTTTTCTTTCTCTGTCTCTCTTTGTCTCTCTCTGTCTCTCTGTCCTAAAATGGTGCCCCTGAGAATGCTGTGAAGCTATTTGGAAGCTTTAAAAGGGGGCCCAAGAGGCCAAAAGGCATTCTAGCGAAGCGCAGAGCATTAAGTAAGGTTTAGGACCTAAATACAGTGCTATAGTGAATCAGCCCTAAGCGGGGCAGCATTAAGCGGGGTATACCTGTAGTCTTAAAAGTGATCTGCAGCCACGGAACCAGAAGAATATATCTATTGAATTGGCAGTTAAATAATAAATCATAACACGTAATTAGGAAAAGTAATAAAAAAGATATTAATAATAATTTTGCTATGAATTTGCTATGAAGAAACCAAAGAAGTAAATGGATCAAGGCAAAGAAACAGATTAGGATCTATCTCACATTCCTACATAGGTAAAGTAAAAGTACAAAGAAGAGGTCCCATGTTTGGTATCATTTAAAACTATAGTTGCAGTGCTTTACCAATTGAGTATTATTAAATGTTAACAAATGCTTCTTTAGGTCTTAAAACAATATATGGAAACCAGTAGGCAGTAATTAGCAATTATGATAAATCATCATCCTGAAGAGATAAGAATCCAAGATCAGAAAGCCTGACTGACAGGTACAAAATTACAAACTTCAATGTAAGATAACTACAAGAAAAAGTAAAAGTTTCAAATATATTATTCAACTGATACTTGTTATTACCTATAATTTAATTTCTTACCATGTTTGGAACCTTCTCTGTAGCTCAAGGACAGGGCCCTCCATTCTTTTGCAGCCCTCTATAATAGCTATTTGCTTGTGAGTAACGCCGGCGTGGTGCGTTCTGCACAGGTGTTACTCACAAGCTACTAACTGTACATTGTAAATTGTGCAGATTGCGTATCATTTGTGTCATAGTTGCGCATGCGCAGTAGCGATGTGGCCGTGCATGCACGTTTGTTAGCCTGAGGAAAGGGAAGAAGAGAGAGAGAGAAGGAAAGAGAGAAAGAGGGGAGGGGAGTGGGAAAGAGAGAGAGGGGAGGGAGGGATGCATTGAGAGAGAGAGGGTGAACAAAGTGAGAGACAGAGACAGCACTGGGAGAGACAGAACAGACTATATGATACTGTAATTTATAATGGGCAAGTTACTACTGTATTGATATTGTTGTTCGCCTTGTACTTAACCCCTTTAGTGTGCTATGGTGTATGTTGGCTGTCACGACCCACTCTCTGGTTGGGGTCTGTTGACCGGATTTGGGTTACTCTGGACCTTGGAGGTAGCTTCGATTACAGGAACATCATGTCTCAGCCCTTGGTTTAGACTGAGCAATATTGACAGTAAGTCTGACGAATCTTACTGCAAGCATATGTCCCCGGGTAAATAATACATCTACACGCCACGTCTTGATGAAAATTATGAACAACTTTATTTGGAAAACAACATCTTTTAAACAGGCCTACAACATTACCAGGAGGGGCTACCTTTAGTCAGCCCCTAACTGCCTCTGGCCAATCATGCAGGGTCCCTACGTGGGAACCATGAGACTCCTCCCAGGTCCACCCACTAGGTGGGGCTAACTAATTCATTTGGCTCTAGCTCCCAAGAGAGAGACATCTCCCTGCCCTCTCAACTTTGCCCTGATTCTCTGAGTGGGAATCCCTGTAGACCCCCTGGGGTTATGGTGCCTCAGTGTCTGTAAGGGACCCTATTGTTCCTGACTACTATCATTTCAAGTGTTTACCTTCAGGACCATATGGGCAACTCCTGACTGAGAGTTTATACAATGGGGGAGGGTTGACTAATCAAAACATAGCTATTACTCCATAATACAATATACAATATAATACTAACATATTATAACCCATAACACAATATACAGTGGGTCTCCTAAACCCAGAACTCTTACTCTCCATATGGCACCAATTGTGGATGATATACCAGCCCCAAGATGGCGGCTATTGGTATATAACAGTCCAGTCCCAATATAGGCCACTGCTGCCAGTCTCAAGATGGCCCCAGCATAGTTCACGCCAAATCCAATATGGCCCCTGGCTGATTCATGACATTGGCCTGTTACAAATAAAGGATAATAATAATAATAATGATAATAATCTCTTAAAACCAGCTCCTTCTCTATGGAGTGTATTTGCTAAGGTGTATTATATAAATTGGAGACCTTCCAAACTCATATAGTATTCCACTTAGTCTCATTTCAAATTGGGGAGATTCCAGAATTCTTTCAAACTACTTCTCACCTACTTTTCATTTCCTGTTTAAGCTCTCATTTACAGAAGTTTTCTCATACCACACCTATTATAAATATTTAAATTCATGTACTCACATATTTGACAAATAATCTTATCTATGAATATGTAGTTTGTTCCTGTTCTTTATTATCTGTTGAGCAATTGTAGGTAACTACAGAGCAAACAGTGTGGCAATCTACCTATAGGTAGTTAGGGACTGACTAACAGAGGCATCACCTAATTTGAGTTCCTTTATTAATGAATCAAAGAAAAGGATACAACATAAACATCTCTTTAAAAGCTCTATTTATAATTCGCTCATTGGGCCTAGCCGCAATAATAAGTATATATATATATTTTTAAAATATTCTTATAAATATCTTACATTGAACTTGCAGACTTCGGAGTGCGGGGGGTGCTTCTTGGTTTGTAATATATACTTAGCAGAAGTGATGTTTCTTGGACCTGGTAAACAAGAAGTACTCTACACAAAAAGTATGCAGTTTTAAAAGTGGAAAATTGAAACTTGTTAATTTAGCTCAGGTTTTTAGGGACCATTCCTTCTCAACTGCTAGAAAAATAAAGACATTTGCAAACTCTAGGGTATGTTTATTAATGTTTATTTTGGGATTTGTTTTCATCCAAAAATGTTTTCATACACTATTGATTCTTCTCTAACAGATGCATTCATAATCCATAAAACTTCTATGTACCTTTTATAAAACGAGTTGTTTAAACTTTAAATCTCTTCTGTTTATTCCAGGTTATCAATATTGAGAATATTTTGTTAGCCTAACCAAAAGGGAATAAATGTAAGCGATGTAGGAATAGCTGAATAATAATGCATAAGAAAGACGGACAACAACAACTGCTGGTGGCATGTGATTTGTTGAATATGAAGGGAGCAGCAGTCTCTCCATGGCAAAATAGTGGGAACCTCTTAAATATTTAGATTATTATCCTTGATTTTTCCACATTAGGAATATTACAAGTTAATGAGCTACAAAAAGCTATTCAATTCCAAGTTAATCTAAATGACTTGGTACTTGCAACTTATAATATTCCTTATTTTGGCTAAAAATATTGCAAGTACTATTGAGCTTTGCCCGTCCTGGTTCACTACTGATAGCCCCCTTCCACACTCAAAACCTACCCCCGTTCCCTGATCACCTCTAGCAGTAATCTACATAACCATGGGGGCCCATTGAGACCCCCATGGCATCTAAAGTATTAACCATTAAAAGACCCTTGTGGCAGCTCAAAGTTAAGCCCCAACACAGGGATCCCTATCGGACCCCCGTGGCAACTATAATTAATGCCAACAAAGACCATTTAAATATTAACCCTGTGCCTTAAAAGACCCCCATGGCAACTAATCTATTAACCCCTGCCACAGAGGTTGTTAAAGGTCCCTCGCAGCACCTAAGTAATACACCCCATACCATGGGGGTCTTCAATCAAGAATGAAGAGGACCAGAACCAGAAGATTGAGTTCCAGGGTGTCACTTGATGATCATTTGGGGTAGGTAAGTATTCTTACCTACATATTCTTTTTTTATTTGAATGTACTTTTTTATTTTATTTGTGATTATTTTTTATTTCAATATAATTTTTATTATTTTTATTTAATTATGTATTATTTTTTGTAATATATTATAGTTTAGTGTATTGTTTTTACTTAGAGTGCCATGGGAATCCTTGGGGGTTGTTAAGTTACCATGAGGGTCTAGAAAGACCTTCATGTTATTTAGTGAATTCATTTAGGTACCATGGGGGTCCTTTAAGGTTGTTAGGGGTTAATGGGGAAACCATGAGGGTCTGTATAGACCTCAATGGTATCCAAGGGGTTAATAGGTGTACCATTGGGGTCATTTAAGGAAACCATGGTATGGAATTCATTACTATAGTACCACAGTAGTCCCCTGAGGACCTCAGCCACAGGCTTTAATAGATTAGTTGCTAGAGGGACACTAGCAGCATCAGAGTTAATTGTGCCACATGGTCCAACATGGGTATGATGGTGATCCCTGTGGTAGGGGTTAACTTCTAGATGCCAATGGGGTCCTTTAAGGACCCCTGTGGTACGTGGTTAATCGTTTAGATGCCATGGGGGTATTTATGAACCCGCATGGTTATGTAAATTAAATTATTGGAGAAGGGGGATGTGGTTTGTGTGGGAAAGGGGCGATTGGGAGTGAGTGGGGACGGGAAACGATGGAGATTCCCTTCACCGCATGCATTGATGGAAGGAATCCACAGGGATTCTCATTAGTCTTAGTGGGTTTGTGGTCAGTACTGAGTACAGCCTTACTTGCAATTCTGAGCCTTGTAAATTTACTTCCAGCGATTGGGTTTACGAGTTGTGGGTCTGCTCAGTAATATTGTGTGGAGCATTGAATACATGTGTAACCTTACTGAAAAAAGCTCCTGCAGCCAAAATTATGTTTGAAGGTAGTTTACTTGTCTCAAATAGAATAAGGCTCATATTCTGTAACTCTGAGTGCAGGGGATACAGTTAGTATATAAGACAAATGTGACAAACATTACATACTGGTCCCTGTTCTCGTAAACACTTGTAATCTAAGTGGGTTAAGGTTATTATCCACATAAGGAAAGGGTATTGCTTTTCTGTTGTCCAGTAAGACAGTTGTTGGATCCATGTACATGATTTGGTCACATTGTTGTTTGAGACCCTGATTTTCGGGAACGAGTTGGTAGGCTCCTCTGAATAATTGGATTTCAGGGAATGTTTGAAAATGTGAAGAGTAGAGAATTCCACAGGGTGAGAGGCTGCGCAAGAAAAGAGGGTGAGGAGGTGATGACAGGTGAAGAGACACATATGTTGTGGGACGATTGGTGGGGTGGTTAGGGTAGTATCTTGATATTAAATCTGTTATGTAGTAGGTTACAGGGTTGTTGTTGTTGTGTACCTCAATAAAGCTGTGAGCTATACCATGTAGGGTCACTCCTAGTGATGTCGCGAACATAAAATTTTCGGTTCGCGAACCGCCGCAAATGTTCGCGAACCGGCGAACCCGGCGAACCGCCATAGACTTCAATGGGCAGGCGGATTTTAAAACCCACAGGGACTCTTTCTGGCCACAATAGTGATGGAAAAGTTGTTTTAAGGGGACTAACACCTGGACTGTGGCATGCCGGAGGGGGATCCATGTCAAAACTCCCACGGAAAATTACATAGTTGATGCAGAGTCTGGTTTTTAAATGGCATAAATAACCTAACATCCCCCTCCATCATCATCCTCCCCTGTATCTCTTTACCCCCTCCCTCATCATCCTCTCCTGTGTCTCTTTCCCCCCTTCCTCATCACCCTCCCCTGTGTCTCATCCCCCCTCCCTCATCATCCTCCCCTGTATCTCTTTACCCCCTCCCTCATCATCCTCCCCTGTGTCTCTTCCCCCTCCATCATCAACCTCCCCTGTGTCTCTTTCCCCCTCCCTAATCATCCTCCCCTGTGTCTCTTTCCCCCCTCCCTCGTCATCTTCCCCTGTGTCTCTTCCCCCCCTCCCTCATCACCCTCCCCTGTATCTCTTTACCCCCTCATCATCCTCCCCTGTGTCTGTTTCCCCCCTCCCTCATCATCCTCCCCTGTGTCTCTTCCCCCCTCCCTCATCATCCTCCCCCCTCCCTTGATGATAAGGGGGGTAAGAGACACAGGGATAAGTGTGAGGGGTGTTAGGTTAAAGGGTGTTAGGGATAAGGGTGAGGGGGCTAGGTGTTAGGGTGAGGGGTGTTAGGGATAACAGTGATGGGTGTTAGGGTAAGGGATGTTAGGGTTAGGTGTTAGGGTAAGGGCTGTTAGGGATAAGTGTAAGGGGGTATTAGGGTTAGATGTTAGGGTGAGGGGTGTTAGGGATAAGTGTGGGGGGTGTTAGGTCTTAGGGATAAGTGTGAGAATGTTAGGGTTAGGTGTTAGGTTGATGGGTGTTATGGATAAGTGTGAGGGGTGTTAGGGTTAGGGTAAGGGGTGTTTGGGATAAGTGTGTTGGGTTTTAGGGTAAGGGATGTTAGGGTTAGGTGTTAGTGTAAGGGCTGTTAGGGATAAGTGTAAGGGGGTATTAGGGTTAGGTGTTAGGGTGAGGCATGTTAGGAATAATTGTGAGGGGTGTTAGGTCTTAGGGATAAGTGTGAGAATGTTAGGGTTAGGTATTAGGTTGATGGGTGTTATGGATAAGTGTGAAGGGTGTTAGGGTTAAGGTAAGGGGTGTTAGGGATAAGTGTGATGGGTGTTAGGGTAAGGGATGTTAGTGTTAGGTGTTAGGGTAAGGGCTGTTAGGGATAAGTGTAAGGGGGTATTACGGTTAGGTGTTAGGGTTAGGGGTGTTAGGGATAAGTGTGGGGGGGCGTTAGGTCTTAGGGATAAGTGTGAGAATGTTAGGGTTAGGTTGATGGTTGTTATGGATAAGTGTGAGGGGTGTTAGGGTTAGGGTAAGGGGTGTTAGGGATAAGTGTGATGGGTGTTAGGGTAAGGGATGTTAGGGTTAGGTGTTAGGGTAAGGGCTGTTAGGGATAAGTGTAAGGGGGTATTAGGGTTAGGTGTTAGGGTGAGGCATGTTAGGAATAAGTGTGAGGGGTGTTAGGTCTTAGGCAGAAGTGTGAGAATGTTAGGGTTAGGTGTTAGGTTGATGGGTGTTATGGATAAGTGTGAGGGGTGTTAGGGTTAGGGTAAGGGGTGTTAGGGATAAGTGTGATGGGTGTTAGGGTAAGGGATGTTAGGGTTAGGTGTTAGGGTAAGGGCTGTTAGGGATAAGTGTAAGGGGGTATTAGGGTTAGGTGTTAGGGTGAGGCATGTTAGGAATAATTGTGAGGGGTGTTAGGTCTTAGGGATAAGTGTGAGAATGTTAGGGTTAGGTATTAGGTTGATGGGTGTTATGGATAAGTGTGAAGGGTGTTAGGGTTAAGGTAAGGGGTGTTAGGGATAAGTGTGATGGGTGTTAGGGTAAGGGATGTTAGTGTTAGGTGTTAGGGTAAGGGCTGTTAGGGATAAGTGTAAGGGGGTATTACGGTTAGGTGTTAGGGTTAGGGGTGTTAGGGATAAGTGTGGGGGGGCGTTAGGTCTTAGGGATAAGTGTGAGAATGTTAGGGTTAGGTTGATGGTTGTTATGGATAAGTGTGAGGGGTGTTAGGGTTAGGGTAAGGGGTGTTAGGGATAAGTGTGATGGGTGTTAGGGTAAGGGATGTTAGGGTTAGGTGTTAGGGTAAGGGCTGTTAGGGATAAGTGTAAGGGGGTATTAGGGTTAGGTGTTAGGGTGAGGCATGTTAGGAATAAGTGTGAGGGGTGTTAGGTCTTAGGCAGAAGTGTGAGAATGTTAGGGTTAGGTGTTAGGTTGATGGGTGTTATGGATAAGTGTGAGGGGTGTTAGGGTTAGGGTAAGGGGTGTTAGGGATAAGTGTGATGGGTGTTAGGGTAAGGGATGTTAGGGTTAGGTGTTAGGGTAAGGGCTGTTAGGGATAAGTGTAAGGGGGTATTAGGGTTAGGTGTTAGGGTGAGGGGTGTTAGGGATAAGTGTGAGGGGTGTTAGTGTAAGGGGTGTTAGGGATAAGTGTAAGGGGTGTTAGGGTTAGGTGTTAGGGTGAGGGATGTTAGGGTTAGGTGTTAGGGATAAGTGTGAGGGTATTAGGGTTAGGGTAAGGGGTGTTAGGGATAAGTGTGAGGGGTGTTAGGGTTAGGGTGAGGGGTGTTAGGGATAAGTGTGAGGGGTGTTAGGGTTAGGTGTTAGGGTGAGGGGTGTTAGGGTTAGGTGTTAGGGACAAGTGTGAGGACTGTTAGGGTTAGGGTAAGGGGTGTTAGGCATAAGTGTGAGGGGTGTTAGGGTTAGGGTGAGGGGTGTTAGGGATAAGTGTAAGGGGTGTTAGGGTTAGGTGTTAGGGTGAGGGGTGTTAGGGTTAGGTGTTAGGGTGAGGGGTGTTAGGGATACATGTAAGGGGTGTTAGGGTTAGGTGTTAGGGTGAGGGATGTTAGGGTTAGGTGTTAGGGATAAGTGTGAGGGGTGTTAGGGTGAGGGGTGTTAGGGATAAGTGTGAGGGGTGTTAGGGTTAGGTCTTAGGGTGAGGGGTGTTAGGGATAAGTGTGAGGGGTGTTAGGTGTTAGGGTGAGGGGTGTTAGGGATAAGTGTAAGGGGTGTTAGGGTTAGGTGTTAGGGTGAGGGATGTTAGGGTTAGGTGTTAGGGATAAGTGTGAGGGGTGTTAGGGTTAGGGTGAGGGGTGTTAGGGATAAGTGTGAGGGGTGTTAGGGTTAGGTGTTAGGGTGAGGGGTGTTAGGGATAAGTGTGAGGGGTGTTAGGGTTAGGGTGAGGGGTGTTAGGGATAAGTGTAAGGGGTGTTAGGGTTAGGTGTTAGGGTGAGGGATGTTAGGGTTAGGTGTTAGGGATAAGTGTGAGGGGTGTTAGGGATAAGTGTGAGGGGTGTTAGGGTTAGGTCTTAGGGTGAGGGGTGTTAGGGATAAGTGTGAGGGGTGTTAGGGTTAGGGTGAGGGGTGTTAGGGATAAGTGTAAGGGGTGTTAGGGTTAGGTGTTTGGGTGAGGGATGTTAGGGTTAGGTGTTAGAAATAAGTGTGAGGGGTGTTAGGGTAAGGGTAAGGGGTGTTAGGGATAAGTGTGAGGGGTGTTAGGGTTAGGGTGAGGGGTGTTAGGGATAAGTGTGAGGGGTGTTAGGGTTAGGGTGAGGGGTGTTAGGGATAAGTGAAAGGGGTGTTAGGGTTAGGTGTTAGGGTGAGGGATGTTAGGGTTAGTTGTTAGGGATAAGTGTGAGGGGTGTTAGGGTTAGGGTAAGGGGTGTTAGGGATAAGTGTGAGCGGTGTTAGGGTTAGGGTGAGGGGTGTTAGGGATAAGTGTGAGGGGTGTTAGGTGTTAGGGTGAGGGGTGTTAGGGATAAGTGTAAGGGGTGTTAGGGTTAGGTGTTAGGGTGAGGGATGTTAGGGTTAGGTGTTAGGGATAAGTGTGAGGGGTGTTAGGGTTAGGGTGAGGGGTGTTAGGGATAAGTGTGAGGGGTGTTAGGGTTAGGTGTTAGGGTGAGGGGTGTTAGGGATAAGTGTGAGGGGTGTTAGGGTTAGGGTGAGGGGTGTTAGGGATAAGTGTAAGGGGTGTTAGGGTTAGGTGTTAGGGTGAGGGATGTTAGTGTTAGGTGTTAGGGATAAGTGTGAGGGGTGTTAGGGTTAGGGTAAGGGATGTTAGGGATAAGTGTGAGGGGTGTTAGGGTTAGGGTGAGAAGTGTTAGGGATAAGTGTGAGAAGTGTTAGGGTTAGGTGTTAGGGATGAGGGGTGTTAGGGATAAGTGTAAGGGGTGTTAGGGTTAGGTGTTAGGGTGAGGGATGTTAAGGTTAGGTGTTAGGGATAAGTGTGAGGGGTGTTAGGGTTGGGTGCTAAGGTGAGGGGAGGATGATGATAAGGGTGGGAAGAGACACAGGGGTGTCCTTGCAGCAGAGATCAAAAGAGTCCTTCAGGACTGTATTGCACACTGTGTACAGTAGCCTAGCTATGGTTTTCCCTATTGATGCAGTATCACCTACACTCAGCCTCCTCTCAGTAAGACTGCAAGTTAGTTATGATTCCAAAATGGCTGCTGTCCATGAGGTAGAAGGGTGTGGAAGGCAGGGTATGATGCTGATTGGCTGGAATGTGTCTGCTGACTGTGAATTGCAGGGTCAAAGTTTGCTCAATGATAAAGTATAGGGGGCGGATCGAATATCGCATATGTTCGCAGTTCGCCGCGAACGCGAACATGCTATGTTCGCCGGGAACAGTCCGCCGGCGAACTATTCGCGACATCTCTAGTCACTCCTCAAGATGGGCAACTGGCAATCCACTCCGGTATCTGTGCCATAAAAAGTATATGGTTGAGCACAACCAGAAACACAAACAGATGTACATGGTGTGCTGCATCAATTTGGTCACCGAAAGTTGGACATGACTGAAGAGGAGAGAGATGGGGGAAGGAGACACAGGGTAGGGAGAGGTGGGGGGAAGAGACACAGGGGAGAGGGGGGGAAGACACAGGGGAGAGAGGGGGGAAGAGACACAGGGGAGAGAGGGGGAAGAGACACAGGGGAGGGAGGTGGGGAAAGAGAATTAGGGGAGTGAGGGGGAAGAGACACAGGGGAGGGAGGGGGAAAGAGACACAGGGGAGGGAGAGGGGGCAAAGGAGACACAGGGAAGGGAGAGAGGGGGAAAGGGGACACAGGGGAGGGAGATGGGGGAGAAGGAGACACAGGGAGGGAGATGGGGGAAGGAGACACAGGGGAGGGAGAGGGGGGAAGGAGACACAGGGGAAGGAGAGTGGGGAAGAGACACAGGGGAGGTAGAGGGGGGGAAAGAGTCACAGGATAGGGAGAGGGGAAAAGAGACAAAGGGGAGGGAGAGGGGGGAAGAGACATAGGAGAGGGAGAGAGGGGAGAGACAAAGGAGAAGGGGTAGAAACACGGTGTAGGGAGAGGGGGGAATGAGACGGAGGGGGGGGGGGACAGAAAAATAAAATATTATCCCGTCATTTGTGACGTTCAAGTGACTAGTAACATAATAAACAACAAAAAGAACAAGTTGTGGTTTATCGAATCAATCACCAAATGGTCAAAAGTCAAGTGATCCTTGGGGATTTTTTTTTTTATCTATTTACATATATTTACAGCTATACCCCATTTAACACTGCAGATAGGTACCAAGCAATTGGAGTGCTAAGCAAAACATCGCTAAATTGGTCATTTTAACATACCGTAGATAGGGACTCATGCAACTCATGGAAAACAATACACAAAAGCAACAGCAATTTAAACTTCTTTGGTTTTATATGAACTTTTACAAACAGCAAACATAACAACAAGACAAACTAAACATTTTTTAAAAATAAGATTTAAAAAAACAGCAAACACAAACAGTAGCACAAATGTACAGTCCACATTAAATGCAGATGTGGAAGCTTCAGGCTCATCCTGCATTCTGTTTTTTTTTTTTAAACTAATCCAGTGACATCTTTGCATTTTTCGTTCATCAAACAGGTGTTGATAGCCCGGAACTTCCCCCTAAACGCCTCATCTTACATTTCTGCTCCTGTCACTGTCTGGATTGTTAGCCACAAATTGATGCAGACTGTCATTGAAGGATTTCATGCTTTTTGCAAGGAAATTGGTCTAAAGTTGTTTGGGTTCCTCCGTGTCTGAGTCCCTGCTTTCTTGGCTGCTTGAATACCTTATTCAGCCAGTTCTTGGAGGCCCTGATTTGTAAGGCTCTCACCTGAAGCTTGCAGCAACTCTTCGATATCCTGGGTATTGGTATCTTCCAGTCCTGCCATATTGACAAGATCTACAATCTCTTCAATGATGCGCTGTTCAGGTTCTACATCTGCAGACAGATCTGGACATATCCTTCTCCACACTCCTTTCATACATTGCTCTGTCACTTCCTTCCACGACAGATCAATGTTACTTAAAGCCTGCATGATGGTATACTTTTTCTAAAACTTCATCATGAATTCTTTAATTTTGGCCATCTGTTTGGTCAATGAGCTGGTGGAATGTGTGGCAAAGATAAAAGGCCTTGAAAGTTGCAATGACCCCTGATCCATTCCCTGGATTAATGAAGTAGTGTCGGGTGGCAGGAAAAACTACTTCAACTGGGATGCAGCAATCTAACTCGGACAAGTTGGTAGGGTGGCTTGGATCGTTATCTATCAATAAGAATGCTTTTCGTTCAAAATGTGCCGTAAACTTTGCGGTTAAATTGCCAAATACCCGGTAAAGTGGATTTTGTAATCCCCTTGGTGTTTTGCAATGGCACAGCTGCAATGGTTTTATGCACTGGTGTTCCCGTCTAGAAGAAGGGCTAAATGGTCTTTGGCTGCTTTGAATCCCAGTACTCACTTTTGCCTTCACAATATGAAGATGCACTTTGGTATTCGCTTCCAAACCAGTTCAGTCTCATCAATGTTGAAAACGAGTTCTGGAGGATAACTGCCTTTCTACAATCTCTTTTAAAGTGGCTGGAAAGGCTGCAGCTGCTTCTGCATGAGCTCGCCACTTCTCTGGTGATCTTCTCTGATGTTATACAGGCCGATTCTTCTGGCTGAAAAGCTGAGTGGCATGTTACGCTCTGTTTCATCATCAATCCAGATGGAAAATAATTTCTCCATGTCCTGTAAGGCATAGCTTCTGGACAGGGTAATTTTCTTGACAGAAGATGTAGTACTGGGGGTTGACAAAAACTTTATTTTCTCCTTATTTTTTAAGAGAGTATGGATTTTGGAGGTTGGCAAATTTAAATCTACTCAATGTCCACTAGGTATTCTCCTTTTTCCAAACGCTCCTGCATCTTCTCATCTAGCTAAATACTTTTTGTCACTGTATCCCTGGATTATTTGCTGGACTCTTTTGGGCTGACCGTTGCCATGTACCCCTGCATTTCAGACTTAGCATGAAGAACTAAAACTTCTATTGCATTGTTATCTGTTAAATTAATAAATCGGGTCACTGATTTACTAACTTTGCTCTATTCTGGGTCTAGACAGTCAGAGACAACATTTTGTTTATTAGAGGTGCCAGATAGGATACTACTGCTAGACTCCCTGTGGGGTAAATTTCCTGTAAATATCTGTCACTCCCTCTCATTGTTTTTTTTCTTTCTGATAACAGTTTATTTTTATGCCTGTTTACAGAATTAGAAAAAGAATCCCAGGATTTTGCCTCTTGTGTGTTTTGGTCGAGCTTCTTCATAATCCATGATGCCAGCTGAAGTGGTCAGCACGATGTCCCCAAATTGACGTGATGGTAGGAGGTTGTTCTGCCACTTCTCTAGATCTTTCAGCTGAACATCAAATCTGGGGCTGATGACGCCACACTTATTAAGTCTGCCTGTGAGATTAACGACAATCTTGCCAGCTCTGTGATCATCAATAATCTCAAATTCTCCAATGTAACCATGTTTCATCATTACTGTCAGGAACTGCACGATCACCTTGGAGCATCGTCTGATCAGAACCTGGTGTTTGCCACGTTTCTCTGCATTGTTGATGCTTTTAAGAGCATCTGCCAGAACATTCATGCGCACCCTTGTGCCGGTTCTGCAGTATGGGGGAAAGAGGGAGGAGGAAGAGCTTGCAGGGTGTTATCCCCCTCTCTCTCATTTTATTGTATACACCCCTTGAGTCCTGTCCCCTTTAAATATGTTGGAATTTTCATAATAAATCAGTTGCTTCTGGATCACATAGATAATGGTGTGGATCCTTGAGTTAGTTTCTCCCTGTATCATGGTTGTTACTCTGGTCAACTAACTACCTCTCTCCAAACCGGCTATATTCCTGCTGCAGCAAAAAGGTCTGAGGTTACTGGGGAGTGTCTGGCTATGGTCCTGCTGACTTACAGAGGGGATTCCAAATCGACCAAAAATGCTGACTTACAGAGGGGATTCCAAATCGACCAAAAATGATACTGCAGGGTAGGGCTCTACTAAGCCTTCCCAAGCCCCATAAGAAGAGCAGATCATCACTCGTTTGCTCTTCAATTTTGGCGGATCTTCTTTGCGCTCACTCGTTTTCTGTAATTCAATACAAAAAAATTACAATTGTTGTAGATTTTATTGGGCAATTAGCAACTGCATGATAAGAAACAAGGGAACATGAAAATATTTTGTACTTTCTCTCTGATTGGGTGAGTAGGAATTGTCCCCTGGCACTTTTGTTCCCCTCCTTTTTCCTGTCTGCTGCTGTGTCACTAAATGTTGTTGCATGGAATTGGAGCGTTCCAGTGAGGAAAATACAGCATTATAATGAATAGTAGCGTTAAATGGGAAGCGGCTGACAAACACAGAGTTATAGGGAGGCAGAGCATTAAAATGAGGAATTATGGGCAAAAGAGCACTTTAACATTAAGCAGGGTATACCTGTCTATACAACACTGTGTTCACATACTAGCTTTGTTTCACTTAGCTATGTGCAACAACATACCCACCAATAATTTAAATTCCAGTTACTTATGTAAAACATGTCTGCACAATTAATCTGCATATTGCAGATCAGAGAAGATCTAAAAAGGTTGAATTTGATGGACTAAAAGTCTTTTTTCAACCTCAATTACTATGTAACTATGTAAAATATGATACACCTAAATAAGCAGAAACACATAGTTCTGAAAACTTTATTGCTGATTATATCATATTATCTGGCTTGATACAATGAGTGCATAAAGCTGTTAATTATACTTTACATTTTTTATACTATACTTTTTTGACTTTAACAATGTCTATTTACTGGAAGAGCCTGAACCCTTACATGAATGAGAAAAAAATAAGAACTGTTCTATATTTTTTTCATGAGCCAATTTAACTATCTGTGTAGAACTATCTCATGCTAATTAGTTCATTAACACATTAAAATATTAATGTGAAAAGACTGTGTCAAGTGAATATTAACATACATAACACACTCTCCAAAAACAATTACATTATGTATTATTATTATTGTTATCTTTGTTTATATCGCGCCAACATATTCCGTAGCGCTGTACAGGGGTTTAGTACATGGCCAAATTTTTTTTTTAACACCTTATAAAGAAAGGGGTGCCCTGTTTTTGAGTATATAATTAAATGCACATAGTGCTTGTTTCCAAGACACGCACACACGATTAAAAACGTGCAAATTTACAATCTAAGGGTAGTATTTGGAGTGATATCAGTAAATATTTGGTCGAGTTTTTTGTATGCTATTTGGTTTTACAAATATTTATACCAGTAAAGATTATTTAAAGGTCAACTCTACTTTCTACGTTTTTAAATCATTTTCTTTTTTAGGTTTTTGTGTTAGATGTGTTTAGTGATGTATTCTTTCTTTTAACCCAAATTTCCCTCTCAAGCTCTTTAAGAGAAAATCCTCATGCCCCTTCGAGACCACAAGATGTCACTCTTTTGAAGAACAGGGAGGTTCTGCAGCTATACAGCGTTGAGTATGGTAGTTGAGTCTAGGTGAGGCATTCATTATGGATTGGAGTGTAGACAGACGAGTGATGGGGAGGACCCCAAGGAGTGAATAACATTAGTTGCAGGAAGATATGATGATAGAATGGTTTCACATTTTAGTTGTGTCTTGTGTAAGATAGTGACTTATTTTGGAGATGTTTTTAGGTGTAAATGACATGATTTGGTTATTTATTGTATGTGAGGAATGAAAGAGAGGACAGGGTTCACTAGAACCCCAAGACATCAGGTTTGAGAGTGATGATGGCATTGTCAACAGTGAGGGATATTTGAGGAGTGTCGGCTATACTACAGGGTGGAAAGATTAGGAGCTCAGTCTTTGACATGTTAAGTTAGAGTTGAATGATAGACATCCAGGAAGATATGCTTGACATGCAGTTGGCAACATGAGCTAGAAGAGAGGGGGATAGATCAAGTGCTGAGAAGTATATTTGAGTTTCATCTGCATAGAGATAATACTGAAATCCAAAAGATTTTATTAGGGTACCAAGAGAGGATGCCAGAGAAGGAGACAATGAATGTTTAATTTTCTGGATAAGATGTGAACCATGAGAGAGCATTGTCACAGACGCAAAGGGAGTGATATTTTAGTAAAAGAAAAGGGTAGTCAAATGATTCAAAGACATCATAAAGATCCAGGAGAATTAGAATAGCGAAGTGATCTCTTGACTAGGGGTGAGAAGGTGATTAGTGACTTTTGTGAGGCCGGAAGCCAGATTGGAGGGCATCAAGAAGAGAGTTGGAGGAAAGGAATTGGGTACGGCGCTTATAGACGAGTCCCTCAGTTTTGAAACCAAGGTAAGTAGCAAGATAGGGCGATAGTTAGGTGCCAGAATCCAGTGAGGGTTTCTTAAGAATGGGTGTAATTATAGCATTTTTTAAGGTTGATGGGAACTTGCCGGTGTATAAGGAAAGATTGAATAGATTTGACAGAGCTGAGATAAGTGTTGTAGAGAGGAAAGGAATTAGCTGTGATGAAACTCACCCAAAGTCATGTAGGGTAAGGACATCCCTACCAGCTACCTGCAGTACACACATGGCCTCTGAGGAAGCCGCTACAGCAGTGAAACGATTGTCAGGTTTTTTAGATAAGTGATTTATAGTATGTTCAGTTACTATGGATGCTATGTGTTAATCTTGTGAGGTTTCTGAGAGGGTACAGGGAAGGATAAAAATATAACACAATGACATATATAGTTATCAGCAGCGCAAGCTTGCCAAAAACGCTGGTAAAGCAACGTTAAAACGGCGGCCGAAGGCGCTCAGTGCGCTGGTGGAGATGAGCGCCATAGGCACTCATCCCTACAACCCTGCATCATACCTTCGACCTGCGGGACTACAGATCAACAGAAAAGTCAAATACACAATTCACAGTGTGAGACACGTATCACTTTGTAAATATCTCCTGCAAAAATTACGGCTCATAACACTTTGAAAAGGAAACCGCCACTTACAGAAAAAAAAATACAACCCGCAAAAAATACGAACTTAACAGCTGAACCGAGCACATCGAAAAACGCGAAAAACACAAAAAATACAAAAAAAAACCATATAAAGAACATCACACACAGCACGGGGGACAGCCAGGACGTCTGCGAGTGAGGTTGCACAAATTTAAGTCGAATTTGCAGTTTTGCCACTCGAAAATTGCCTAAGCGAGAGAAAAAATGGCTCCCAGGAAAACAAAAAAACTAAACAAATGGTTTGCCCTCGAGCACGCAGCCTATTTACGCTGCACACTTGGCACATTGCTGACACTTTCTCCTCAGGTCACCCACAGTCCAAATGTACATTGTATGCTGCAGGAAAAACAACAGCGATTGTTAGCTCTTCAGAATGTTGACTGATGGATATATTAATTACAAATAGGTAAAGAATATTAATTTATTATTTAATTAAGCGCAGGGCTTGCAATAAGCGCCGAAAGTGCTCAGACGAGCAAAAGTACATGAGGGGAGAGGATCGCAATGAGCGCCAAAGGCACTCAGCGCGTGGCTCGCAATGAGCGCCGAGGGTACTCAGAGGACTAAAAGCCTTACATTGTGTGGCAAACAGCATCACCTGCATTACAATTTTATTGCCGTTTTAGACGGGCAAGTCGCTAGTTTATATACATATTTTTCATCATAGGTGAACTAAGAGCAAATCGCTGCTAATATCTTATGGAACATGTGTTTAAAACTTACAATGTTATTTATTTTTGTCCATAAGTATATAGACATCTTAGATTTTGTTCATTTTACATATGCTAACTGTTAAGATGACTCACAAACAGGGTGACCCATAAGGTCAAGGGCCTGGTTCTTGTTGCTATTTTCTATCCATTAGCCCATTTTTGTACAGATGTCTAATTAATGGATTCACATTTTGTAGCTGCACACATATTTTTTATTATTTTAACTACATCGCGATCTTCAATAAAGTTTAATTTTAGGTTTTAAATTTAACACATTTTTGTTTATCCTACCAGCTACCTGACCTATATGGCCAGACTGAGTGAAGGCTATAGCCAAATACTTGGTGCTAGTGAAATGTAACATATTGACCTGCCTCTGTGAGGGTGTGCATTGGTACATATAACTATACTTCCTGGCAGTCCATGAATGCCAATACAAGTGAATATTAAACATGAAAGCAGATAACTTGAAGGGTTCAGAACTTTTTCTGAGGGGAGCTCACCCTGGGTTACTTTGGTCTTGAAACTCTGGTATCACCTTCTCCTATCTTCCTCATCTCTCCCACCCTCGTCTCTTGGATCATCCTTAACATTTGAAAACTGTGAATAATGCCTCCAAATCTTCAGTTTGATTTATAAAGGTAAGTGAGAAACCAAATTATCAAGAGAGCATAGAACTATATTTTTTAATGATTTCTCATAAACCCAAAGAAATATCTTATCCAGTCCCTCAACACGCTCCAAGGATCAGCAAGTGCTATAGCCAAGGTTTGCAGAGGGATTGGCACATCTCTGGAACTGTACAGGTTCTGATAGATGGTAGGTCCCAACACTCCTTAATACTCTATGAATAGATTTATCCCTTCTTGAAGAACATTGCCTACTGTCGTGACTATTTGGTCTCCCAGAGAGTCTCTCACAACAGGAACAATCTCTTTCTGGAACATCCAGTAGAGCATTTTCTGGAATAAACAAAAGATCTGTGAGACCTGTTCCTGTAGCGACTCCAATGCCAAAAACACTAGTGGAGCAAGACCTGAACCACCCAGACACTTCCTCCCATCTCACCTTTTCCTCAAAACCTGCTAAAAAATCCCTCCAGTAAGCCCTCTTCTAGATTGATTCTGGAGTACAGTGAGATGTCATTTTTTTTAAAGTGAACTTAGAGCATATATTGATAGAAAGGCCTGTAATGCTGATTTAAGTCTGTGTACTCTCTTCATTATCTTTCTATTTACTAGTATGTTTTAGAATTGCCAGTGTGATGAAAGCCCTGATGGGAAAGAAGTCTGTAATAAAGTACTGTTTACCTGCTTCTCTTTCGTCACCCAAAGGGGAATATTCCAGTATGCTCCAAGTAAGTCCATTCCCTGGGCCAGCAGAAGCTGGACATAACACTCCTGTTTTTCCATGTTAAACAGTCATGGCATATAGTTTTTGTAGTTTTGTAATTAATTTACTGTGATCCAATTATTGTTTGTAAGGACATGTCTAAGAGGCACATTGTGAAACTAACACAATGGGGCTGTTCAGCATTGCCTTCCTATCTTAATTATGTTACCTTTTGTTACGCTGCACCCAGACTAATTGAATTACTGGGACCTTTTTGTTCTCCCATGTATATAAATCTCTGTGTGTGTCAATAAAGTGCATTATGCATTTTTAAAGTAAACATGCATGTCAGCAGTATTTCTGATGGGTAGAAAAGAGATTTTTAATCACTTTGCTCCAGTCCAGCTGCCAAGGAATCCTGCACCTATGTTCAAGATCTGCATCCCTGCTCTCCATCAATCAAGAAGTAAGCCTCCTTCCAGGGGAATCCTTAGCACCGATACACAGAGACCCGCAGAGGAGGGGATTTAACAAGTGGTATCCATTCATTGGCAAGTTGATGTGGTCCCTCCTCTTAACAGTCAAATTTTGCTGTCTGAATAAAAAATATTTGTAAAAAATACACTCTCAAAGCTGCCAATAATGCTATTTTTTCCAGCACAGTCCTGTTTAGGGATAACTGTAAGAATGCTTAAGCTTTTACTGTCACTCTGTGCTTGTTAAATAAATATATTGATAAAAAAAAATGTTTTCTCCTGTACCATATTGTAGCGGCCACTGTTAGCATTGTGCAGAATATCCAAATGTGTGAAATTAAGTCTGGCCGCATGCAGCCTTCAAACACTACACACTGACCTAGTGACAAATGGTGCCTGGTGATCCTTCATAGGTGGAGAGTAGAAACTTTACACCTGAGCATCCAGAGCTTTCTATTCTTTTATGTGTGTGTGTGTGTGTGTGAATTGTGACCTCGTGGACAACCCACCATGTTGATCCACTTGTTATTCATGGCAAAGATACTGGAGTGGGTTACTAGTTTGTTCTCCAGTGGACCACAGCATACAGCTGCTGGTATTCCTAGGTGGTCTCCCATCCAAGTACTGACTAGGCCTAACCTGTTTGGCTTCAGGGTGGTGTGACCTCTTGGTTCCCGGACTGGAATTGAACCCAGGTCACAGGGGTGAAAGCACAGAATCCTAATCACTGGACCAGCACGTGTCTATATGTAGTGATATTTCTGTCTGTAAGTGTACTTGCCACTTGCTGACATAACATATATACATAAACGCACATAAACTTATGATTTGAGATATAGAAAGGGGAGAAGAGGAGCTGCAAGTGTGGACTTGAAAGCGCACAAACCTGGACGGCCTAGGGCAGCATACAACCTAAATAGCTCCCTTGACATTTGAAAGGGAGCATTAAGAAAGAGGTAAATAGTGGGGCAAAAGTTGAGGGCATCACCTCTATTATGTAGTTGTATTTAAGATATAAATTGTATTAATATGTGCATTAACTTAATGAAGCCCCGTACTGCCTGCTTGCTGCATATATGTCTGGTTATACTTACACAAAAAGTCATACAAATATATAATGAAAATAAAACAGAAATAAAGATAGATTCAAAATAAATATCTATACAAACATAAATATTGTGTGATATTAATGAATAGTAGCTGAACTATAGCTTGTGCAGCAGGATCAAAGCACTGGGACCTACAACAGGGTAACTGCCCTTTTCGGACCTTTCATGTTTTGTCCCTGCCAGCAGTGGTGTGCATTGGCCAGTAGGTGGTGCAACAGTGGAGCGCTGATACTTTGTTCAATTTGTTCTTAGGGTTAGGGTTAAGATTAGGGTTAAGGGTTAGGGTAGTGGCAGATGATAAGATGTGTGAGTTACTATTCTACTATGTAAAGCTTATCAATTGCCACTACTCTAACCCTAAACAATAACCCTAACCCCTATCTCTAGCCCTCACTCTAAGGACAAGTTGAACAAAGTCTACTGACTGCTGCATGCCACTGCTCTGGTGGGGACAAAAGATACCCCTCTTCTACTGGCAGTGGGCAGGACTAAAGCAATACTCTTAATTTATTAGCGGAGGGGGCAAATAATCATCACCCAAGGGGTCATCTAGCTATTTATTGAATTCCCTAGTTAAGACTGATGCTGGGAAGGATTGAAGGAACACAAAGACGGGGACGGCAGAGGCAAAGATGGATAAGGCACACAAAGAAGGGGACGACAGATGCGGAGATGGATAAGGCACACAAAGAAGGGGAAGACAGATGCGGAGATGGATAAGGCACACAAAGAAGGGGAAGACAGATGCGGAGATGGATAAGGCACACAAAGAAGTGGACAGCAGAGGCGGAGATGGATAAGGCACACAAAGAAGGGGACGGCAGAGACGGAGATGGATAAGGCACACAAAGAAGGGGACGGCAGAGGCGGAGATGGATAAGGCATACGCAGAAGGGGACGGCAGAGACGGAGATGGATAAGGCACACGAAGAAGGGGGCTGCAGAGGCGGAGATGGATAAGGCCTACGCAGAAGGGGACGGCAGAGACGGAGATGGATAAGGCACACGAAGAAGGGGGCGGCAGAGGCGGAGATGGATAAGGCACACGCAGAAGGGGACGGCAGAGGCGGAGATGGATAAGGCACACGCAGAAGAGGACAGCAGAGGCGGAGATAGATAAGGCACACGAAGAAGGGGACGACAGAGGCAGAGATGGATAAGGCACACTAAGAAGGGGATGGCAGAGGCGGAGATGGATAAGGCACACAGAGAAGGGGACGGCAGAGGCGGAGATGGATAAGGCACACTAAGAAGGGGACGGCAGAGGAGGAGATGGATAAGGCACACGAAGAAGGGGACTGCAGAGGCGGAGATGGATGAGGCACACTAAGAAGGGGATGGCAGAGGCGGAGATGGATGAGGCACACTAAGAAGGGGATGGCAGAGGCGGAGATGGATAAGGTACACTAACAAGGGGATGGCAGAGGAGGAGATGGATAAGGCACACGAAGAAGGGGACTGTAGAGGAAGAGATGGATAAGGCACACGAAGAAGGGGACGACAGAGGCGGAGATAGATAAAGCACACGAAGAAGGGGACGACAGAGGCGGAGATGGATAAGGCACACGAAGAAGGGGACTGCAGAGGCGGAGATGGATTAGGCACATGAAGAAGGGAACGGCAGAGGTGGAGATGGATAAGGCACACTAAGAAGGGGGCGGCAGAGGCAGAGATGGATAAGGCACACGAAGAAGGGGACACCAGAGGCGGAGATGGATAAGGCATACGAAGAAGGGGACGGCAGAGGCGGAGATGGATAAAGCACACAAAGTATGGGACGACAGATGCAGAGATGGATAAGGCACACAAAGAAGTGGACAGCAGAGGCGGAGATGGATAAGGCACACAAAGAAGGGGACGGCAGAGGTGGAGATGGATAAAGCACACAAAGTATGGGACGACAGATGCGGAGATGGATAAGGCACAAAGAAGTGGACAGCAGAGGCGGAGATGGATAAGGCACACAAAGAAGGGAACGGCAGAGACGGAGATGGATAAGGCACACAAAGAAGGGGATGGCAGAGGCGGAGATGGATAAAGCACACAAAGTATGGGACGATAGATGCAGAGATGGATAAGGTACACAAAGAAGGGGACGACAGATGCGGAGATGGATAAGGCACACAAAGAAGGGGACGGCAGAGGCGGAGATGGATAAAGCACACAAAGTATGGGACGATAGATGCGGAGATGTATAAGGCACACTCAGAAGGGGACGACAGAGGTGGAGAAGGGGACAGCAGAGGCGGAGATGGATAAGGCACACGAAGAAGGGGACGGCAGAGGCGGAGATGGATAAGGCACACGCAGAAGGGGCCTGCAGAGGCGGAGATGGATAAGGCACACGCAGAAGGGGACAGCAGAGGCGGAGATAGATAAGGCACACGAAGAAGGGGACGGCAGAGGCGGAGATGGATAAGGCACACTAAGAAGGGGACGGCAGAGGAGGAGATGGATAAGGCACACGAAGAAGGGGACTGCAGAGGCAGAGATGGATAAGGCACACTAAGAAGGGGACGGCAGAGGCGGAGATGGATAAGGCACACAAAGAAGGGAACGGCAGAGGCGGAGATGGATAAGGCACACGAAGAAGGGGACGACAGAGGCGGAGATGGATAAGGCACACGAAGAAGGGGACGGCAGAGGCGGAGATGGATAAGGCACACTAAGAAGGGGACGGCAGAGGAGGAGATGGATAAGGCACACGAAGAAGGGGACTGCAGAGGCAGAGATGGATAAGGCACACTAAGAAGGGGACGGCAGAGGCGGAGATGGATAAGGCACAAAAAGAAGGGAACGGCAGAGGCGGAGATGGATAAGGCACACGAAGAAGGGGACTACAGAGGCAGAGATGGATAAGGCACACTAAGAAGGGGACGGCAGAGGCGGAGATGGATAAGGCACACAAAGAAGGGAACGGCAGAGGCAGAGATGGATAATACACACTAAGAATGGGACGATAGATGCAGAGATGGATAAGGTACACAAAGAAGGGGACGACAGATGCGGAGATGGATAAGGCACACAAAGAAGGGGACGGCAGAGGCGGAGATGGATAAAGCACACAAAGTATGGGACGATAGATGCGGAGATGTATAAGGCACACTCAGAAGGGGACGACAGAGGTGGAGAAGGGGACAGCAGAGGCGGAGATGGATAAGGCACACGAAGAAGGGGACGGCAGAGGCGGAGATGGATAAGGCACACGCAGAAGGGGCCTGCAGAGGCGGAGATGGATAAGGCACACGCAGAAGGGGACAGCAGAGGCGGAGATAGATAAGGCACACGAAGAAGGGGACGGCAGAGGCGGAGATGGATAAGGCACACTAAGAAGGGGACGGCAGAGGAGGAGATGGATAAGGCACACGAAGAAGGGGACTGCAGAGGCAGAGATGGATAAGGCACACTAAGAAGGGGACGGCAGAGGCGGAGATGGATAAGGCACACAAAGAAGGGAACGGCAGAGGCGGAGATGGATAAGGCACACGAAGAAGGGGACGACAGAGGCGGAGATGGATAAGGCACACGAAGAAGGGGACGGCAGAGGCGGAGATGGATAAGGCACACTAAGAAGGGGACGGCAGAGGAGGAGATGGATAAGGCACACGAAGAAGGGGACTGCAGAGGAGGAGATGGATAAGGCACACGAAGAAGGGGACTGCAGAGGCGGAGATGGATAAGGCACACGAAGAAGGGGACGGCAGAGGCGGAGATGGATAAGGCACACTAAGAAGGGGGCGGCAGAGGCGGAGATGGATAAGTCACACGAAGAAGGGGACACCAGAGGCGGAGATGGATAAGGCATACGAAGAAGGGGACGGCAGAGGCGGAGATGGATAAAGCACACAAAGTATGGGACGACAGATGCGGAGATGGATAAGGCACACAAAGAATTGGAGGACAGATGCGGAGATGGATAAGGCACACAAAGAAGGGGACGACAGATGCGGAGATGGATAAGGCACACAAAGAAGGGGACGACAGATGCGGAGATGGATAAGGCACACAAAGAAGTGGAAAGCAGAGGCGGAGATGGATAAGGCACACAAAGAAGGGGACGGCAGAGGTGGAGATGGATAAAGCACACAAAGTATGGGACGGCAGAGGTGGAGATGGATAAAGCACACAAAGTATGGGACGACAGATGCGGAGATGGGTAAGGCACACAAAGAAGTGGACAGCGGAGGCGGAGATGGATAAGGCACACAAAGAAGGGGACGGCAGTGACGGCAGTGACGGAGATGGATAAGGCACACGAAGAAGGGGACGACAGAGGCGGAGATAGATAAAGCACACGAAGAAGGGGACGAGAGGCGGAGATGGATAAGGCACATGAAGAAGGGGACGGCAGAGGCGGAGATGGATAAGGCACACTAAGAAGGGGGCGGCAGAGGCGGAGATGGATAAGTCACACGAAGAAGGGGACACCAGAGGCGGAGATGGATAAGGCATACGAAGAAGGGGACGGCAGAGGCGGAGATGGATAAAGCACACAAAGTATGGGACGACAGATGCGGAGATGGATAAGGCACACAAAGAATTGGAGGACAGATGCGGAGATGGATAAGGCACACAAAGAAGGGGACGACAGATGCGGAGATGGATAAGGCACACAAAGAAGGGGACGACAGATGCGGAGATGGATAAGGCACACAAAGAAGTGGACAGCAGAGGCGGAGATGGATAAGGCACACAAAGAAGGGGACGGCAGAGGTGGAGATGGATAAAGCACACAAAGTATGGGACGATAGATGCGGAGATGGATAAGGCACACAAAGAAGGGGACGACAGATGCGGAGATGGATAAGGCACACAAAGAAGGGGACGGCAGAGGCGGAGATGGATAAAGCACACAAAGTATGGGACGATAGATGCGGAGATGTATAAGGCACACGCAGAAGGGGACGACGGAGGTGGAGAAGGGGACAGCAGAGGCGGAGATGGATAAGGCACACGCAGAAGGGGAACGCAGAGGCGGAGATGGATAAGGCACACGCAGAAGGGGACAGCAGAAGCGGAGATAGATAAGGCACACGAAGAAGGGGACGACAGAGGCCGAGATGGATAAGGCACATGAAGAAGGGGACGGCAGAGGCGGAGATGGATAAGGCACACTAAGAAGGGGACGGCAGAGGAGGAGATGGATAAGGCACACGAAGAAGGGGACTGCAGAGGCAGAGATGGATAAGGCACACTAAGAAGGGGACGGCAGAGGCGGAGATGGATAAGGCACACAAAGAAGGGGACGGCAGAGGCGGAGATGGATAAGGCACACGAAGAAGGGGACGACAGAGGCGGAGATGGATAATACACACTAAGAATGGGACGGCAGAGGCGGAGATGGATAAGGCACACTAAGAAAGGGGATGGCAGAGGAGGAGATGGATACGGAACACGAAGAAGGGGACGGCAGAGGCGGAGATGGATAGGGCACACTAAGAAGGGGACGGCAGAGGAGGAGATGGATAAGGCACACGAAGAAGGGGACTGCAGAGGCGGAGATGGATAAGGCACACTAAGAAGGGGACGGCAGAGGCGGAGATGGATAAGGCACACTAAGCAGGGGACGGCAGAGGAGGAGATGGATAAGGCACACGAAGAAGGGGACTGCAGAGGAGGAGATGGATAAGGCACACGAAGAAGGGGACGGCAGAGGCGGAGATGGATAAGGCACACTAAGAAGGGGGCGGCAGAGGCGGAGATGGATAAGTCACACGAAGAAGGGGACACCAGAGGCGGAGATGGATAAGGCATACGAAGAAGGGGACGGCAGAGGCGGAGATGGATAAAGCACACAAAGTATGGGACGACAGATGCGGAGATGGATAAGGCACACAAAGAATTGGAGGACAGATGCAGAGATGGATAAGGCACACAAAGAAGGGGACGACAGATGCGGAGATGGATAAGGCACACAAAGAAGGGGACGACAGATGCGGAGATGGATAAGGCACACAAAGAAGTGGAAAGCAGAGGCGGAGATGGATAAGGCACACAAAGAAGGGGACGGCAGAGGTGGAGATGGATAAAGCACACAAAGTATGGGACGGCAGAGGTGGAGATGGATAAAGCACACAAAGTATGGGACGACAGATGCGGAGATGGGTAAGGCACACAAAGAAGTGGACAGCGGAGGCGGAGATGGATAAGGCACACAAAGAAGGGGACGGCAGTGACGGAGATGGATAAGGCACACGAAGAAGGGGACGACAGAGGCGGAGATAGATAAAGCACACGAAGAAGGGGACGACAGAGGCGGAGATGGATAAGGCACACGAAGAAGGGGACGACAGAGGCGGAGATGGATAATACACACTAAGAATGGGACGGCAGAGGCGGAGATGGATAAGGCACACTAAGAAAGGGGATGGCAGAGGAGGAGATGGATACGGAACACGAAGAAGGGGACGGCAGAGGCGGAGATGGATAGGGCACACTAAGAAGGGGACGGCAGAGGAGGAGATGGATAAGGCACACGAAGAAGGGGACTGCAGAGGCGGAGATGGATAAGGCACACTAAGAAGGGGACGGCAGAGGCGGAGATGGATAAGGCACACTAAGAAGGGGACGGCAGAGGAGGAGATGGATAAGGCACACGAAGAAGGGGACTGCAGAGGAGGAGATGGATAAGGCACACGAAGAAGGGGACGGCAGAGGCGGAGATGGATAAGGCACACTAAGAAGGGGGCGGCAGAGGCGGAGATGGATAAGTCACACGAAGAAGGGGACACCAGAGGCGGAGATGGATAAGGCATACGAAGAAGGGGACGGCAGAGGCGGAGATGGATAAAGCACACAAAGTATGGGACGACAGATGCGGAGATGGATAAGGCACACAAAGAATTGGAGGACAGATGCGGAGATGGATAAGGCACACAAAGAAGGGGACGACAGATGCGGAGATGGATAAGGCACACAAAGAAGGGGACGACAGATGCGGAGATGGATAAGGCACACAAAGAAGTGGAAAGCAGAGGCGGAGATGGGTAAGGCACACAAAGAAGGGGACGGCAGAGGTGGAGATGGATAAAGCACACAAAGTATGGGACGGCAGAGGTGGAGATGGATAAAGCACACAAAGTATGGGACGACAGATGCGGAGATGGGTAAGGCACACAAAGAAGTGGACAGCGGAGGCGGAGATGGATAAGGCACACAAAGAAGGGGACGGCAGTGACGGAGATGGATAAGGCACACGAAGAAGGGGACGACAGAGGCGGAGATAGATAAAGCACACGAAGAAGGGGACGACAGAGGCGGAGATGGATAAGGCACACGAAGAAGGGGACGGCAGAGGCGGAGATGGATAAGGCACACTAAGAAGGGGGCGGCAGAGGCGGAGATGGATAAGGCACACTAAGAAAGGGGATGGCAGAGGAGGAGATGGATACGGAACACGAAGAAGGGGACGGCAGAGGCGGAGATGGATAGGGCACACTAAGAAGGGGACGGCAGAGGAGGAGATGGATAAGGCACACGAAGAAGGGGACTGCAGAGGCGGAGATGGATAAGGCACACTAAGAAGGGGACGGCAGAGGCGGAGATGGATAAGGCACACTAAGCAGGGGACGGCAGAGGAGGAGATGGATAAGGCACACGAAGAAGGGGACTGCAGAGGAGGAGATGGATAAGGCACACGAAGAAGGGGACGGCAGAGGCGGAGATGGATAAGGCACACTAAGAAGGGGGCGGCAGAGGCGGAGATGGATAAGTCACACGAAGAAGGGGACACCAGAGGCGGAGATGGATAAGGCATACGAAGAAGGGGACGGCAGAGGCGGAGATGGATAAAGCACACAAAGTATGGGACGACAGATGCGGAGATGGATAAGGCACACAAAGAATTGGAGGACAGATGCGGAGATGGATAAGGCACACAAAGAAGGGGACGACAGATGCGGAGATGGATAAGGCACACAAAGAAGGGGACGACAGATGCGGAGATGGATAAGGCACACAAAGAAGTGGAAAGCAGAGGCGGAGATGGGTAAGGCACACAAAGAAGGGGACGGCAGAGGTGGAGATGGATAAAGCACACAAAGTATGGGACGGCAGAGGTGGAGATGGATAAAGCACACAAAGTATGGGACGACAGATGCGGAGATGGGTAAGGCACACAAAGAAGTGGACAGCGGAGGCGGAGATGGATAAGGCACACAAAGAAGGGGACGGCAGTGACGGAGATGGATAAGGCACACGAAGAAGGGGACGACAGAGGCGGAGATAGATAAAGCACACGAAGAAGGGGACGACAGAGGCGGAGATGGATAAGGCACACGAAGAAGGGGACGGCAGAGGCGGAGATGGATAAGGCACACTAAGAAGGGGGCGGCAGAGGCGGAGATGGATAAGTCACACGAAGAAGGGGACACCAGAGGCGGAGATGGATAAGGCATACGAAGAAGGGGACGGCAGAGGCGGAGATGGATAAAGCACACAAAGTATGGGACGACAGATGCGGAGATGGATAAGGCACACAAAGAATTGGAGGACAGATGCGGAGATGGATAAGGCACACAAAGAAGGGGACGACAGATGCGGAGATGGATAAGGCACACAAAGAAGGGGACGACAGATGCGGAGATGGATAAGGCACACAAAGAAGTGGACAGCAGAGGCGGAGATGGATAAGGCACACAAAGAAGGGGACGGCAGAGGTGGAGATGGATAAAGCACACAAAGTATGGGACGATAGATGCGGAGATGGATAAGGCACACAAAGAAGGGGACGACAGATGCGGAGATGGATAAGGCACACAAAGAAGGGGACGGCAGAGGCGGAGATGGATAAAGCACACAAAGTATGGGACGATAGATGCGGAGATGTATAAGGCACACGCAGAAGGGGACGACGGAGGTGGAGAAGGGGACAGCAGAGGCGGAGATGGATAAGGCACACGCAGAAGGGGAACGCAGAGGCGGAGATGGATAAGGCACACGCAGAAGGGGACAGCAGAAGCGGAGATAGATAAGGCACACGAAGAAGGGGACGACAGAGGCCGAGATGGATAAGGCACATGAAGAAGGGGACGGCAGAGGCGGAGATGGATAAGGCACACTAAGAAGGGGACGGCAGAGGAGGAGATGGATAAGGCACACGAAGAAGGGGACTGCAGAGGCAGAGATGGATAAGGCACACTAAGAAGGGGACGGCAGAGGCGGAGATGGATAAGGCACACAAAGAAGGGGACGGCAGAGGCGGAGATGGATAAGGCACACGAAGAAGGGGACGACAGAGGCGGAGATGGATAATACACACTAAGAATGGGACGGCAGAGGCGGAGATGGATAAGGCACACTAAGAAAGGGGATGGCAGAGGAGGAGATGGATACGGAACACGAAGAAGGGGACGGCAGAGGCGGAGATGGATAGGGCACACTAAGAAGGGGACGGCAGAGGAGGAGATGGATAAGGCACACGAAGAAGGGGACTGCAGAGGCGGAGATGGATAAGGCACACTAAGAAGAGGACGGCAGAGGCGGAGATGGATAAGGTACACTAAGAAGGGGATGGCAGAAGAGGAGATGGATAAGGCACACGAAGAAGGGGGCTGCAGAGGCGGAGATGGATAAGGCACACGAAGAAGGGGACTGCAGAGGCGGAGATGGATAAGGCACACTAAGAAGGGGGCGGCAGAGGAGGAGATTGATAAGGCACACAAAGAAGGGGACGGCAGAGGCGGAGATGGATAAGGCACACGCAGTATGGAACGACAGATGCAGAGATGGATAAGGAACACGAAGAAGGGGACGCAGAGGCGGAGAGGGGTAAGGCACACGCAGAAGGGGACGGCAGAAGCGGAGATGGATAAGGCACACGAAGAAGGGGACGCAGAGGCGGAGATGGATAAGGCATACGCAGAAGGGGACGGCAGAGGCAGAGATGGATAAGGCACACGCAGAAGGGGACGACAGAGGTGGAGAAGGGGACAGCAGAGGCGGAGATGGATAAGGCACACAAAGAAGGGGACGGCAGAGGCGGAGATGAATAAGGCACACAAAGAAGGGGACGGCAGAGGCGGAGATGGATAAGGCACACTAAGAAGGGGACGGCAGAGGCGGAGATGGATAAGGCACACAGAGAAGGGGACGGCAGAGGCGGAGATGGATAAGGCACACTAAGAAGGGGACGGCAGAGGAGGAGATGGATAAGGCACACGCAGAAGGGGACGGCAGAGGAGGAGATGGATAAGGCCCACGAAGAAGGGGACTGCAGAGGCAGAGATGGATAAGGCACACTAAGAAGGGGACGGCAGAGGCGGAGATGGATAAGGCACACAGAGAAGGGGACGGCAGAGGCGGAGATGGATAAGGCACACTAAGAAGGGGGCGGCAGAGGAGGAGATGGATAAGGCACACGAAGAAGGGGGCTGCAGAGGCGGAGATGGATAAGGCACACGAAGAAGGGGACGACAGAGGCGAAGATGGATAAGGTACACGAAGAAGGGGACGACAGAGGCGGAGATGGATAAGGCACACTAAGAATGGGACGGCAGAGGCGGAGATGGATAAGGCACACTAAGAAAGGGGATGGCAGAGGAGGAGATGGATAGGGCACACAAAGAAGGGGACGGCAGAGGCGGAGATGGATAAGGCACACTAAGAAAGGGGATGGCAGAGGAGGAGATGGATAGGGCACACAAAGAAGGGGACGGCAGAGGCGGAGATGGATAAGGCACACTAAGAAGGGGACGGCAGAGGAGGAGATGGATAAGGCACACGAAGAAGGGGACTGCAGAGGCGGAGATGGATAAGGCACACGAAGAAGGGGACTGCAGAGGTGGAGATGGATAAGGCACACTAAGAAGGGGACGGCAGAGGCGGAGATGGATAAGGTACACTAAAAAGGGGATGGCAGAGGAGGAGATGGATAAGGCACACGAAGAAGGGGACTGCAGAGGCGGAGATGGATAAGGCACACGAAGAAGGGGATGGCAGAGGAGGAGATGGATAGGGCACACAAAGAAGGGGACGGCAGAGGCGGAGATGGATAAGGCACACTAAGAAGGGGACGGCAGAGGAGGAGATGGATAAGGCACACGAAGAAGGGGACTGCAGAGGCAGAGATGGATAAGGCACACGAAGAAGGGGACTGCAGAGGTGGAGATGGATAAGGCACACTAAGAAGGGGACGGCAGAGGAGGAGATGGATAAGGTACACTAAAAAGGGGATGGCAGAGGAGGAGATGGATAAGGCACACGAAGAAGGGGACTGCAGAGGCGGAGATGGATAAGGCACACGAAGAAGGGGACGGCAGAGGCGGAGATGGATAAGGCACACTAAGAAGGGGGCGGCAGAGGCGGAGATGGATAAGGCACACAAAGAAGGGGACACCAGAGGCGGAGATGGATAAGGCATACGAAGAAGGGGACGGCAGAGGCGGAGATGGATAAAGCACACAAAGTATGGGACGACAGATGCGGAAATGGATAAGGCACAAAAAGAAGTGGACAGCAGAGGCGGAGATGGATAAGGCACACAAAGAAGTGGACAGCAGAGGCGGAGATGGATAAGGCACACAAAGAAGGAGACGGCAGAGGCGGAGATGGATAAAGCACACAAAGTATGGGACGATAGATTTGGAGATGGATAAGGCACACAAAGAAGGGGACGACAGATGCGGAGATGGATAAGGCACACAAAGAAGGGGACGACAGATGCAGAGATGGATAAAGCACACAAAGAAGGGGACGACAGATGCAGAGATGGATAAGGCACACAAAGAAGTGGACAGCAGAGGCGGAGATGGATAAGGCACACAAAGAAGGGGACGGCAGAGACGGAGATGGATAAGGCACACAAAGAAGGGGACGGCAGAGGCGGAGATGGATAAGGCACACGAAGAAGGGGACGCAGAGGCGGAGAGGGGTAAGGCACAAGCAGAAGGGGACGGCAGAAGCGGAGATGGATAAGGCACACGAAGAAGGGGACAGCAGAGGCGGAGATGGATAAGGCATACGCAGAAGGGGACGGCAGAGGCAGAGATGGATAAGGCACACGCAGAAGGGGACGACAGAGGTGGAGAAGGGGACAGCAGAGGCGGAGATGGATAAGGCACACGAAGAAGGGGACGGCAGAGGCGGAGATGGATAAGGCACACAAAGAAGGGGACGGCAGAGGCGGAGATGGATAAGGCACACTAAGAAGGGGGCGGCAGAGGCGGAGATGGATAAGGCACACGAAGAAGGGGACACCAGAGGCGGAGATGGATAAGGCATACGAAGAAGGGGACGGCAGTGGCGGAGATGGATAAAGCACACAAAGTATGGGACGACAGATGCGGAAATGGATAAGGCACACAAAGAAGGGGACGACAGATGCGGAGATGGATAAGGCACACAAAGAAGGGGACGACAGATGCGGAGATGGATAAGGCACACAAAGAAGGGGACGACAGATGCAGAGATGGATAAGGCACACAAAGAAGTGGACAGCAGAGGCGGAGATGGATAAGGCACACAAAGAAGTGGACAGCAGAGGCGGAGATGGATAAGGCACACAAAGAAGGGGACGGCAGAGGCGGAGATGGATAAAGCACACAAAGTATGGGACGATAGATGCGGAGATGGATAAGGCACACAAAGAAGGGGACGACAGATGCGGAGATGGATAAGGCACACAAAGAAGGGGACGACAGATGCCGAGATGGATAAAGCACACAAAGAAGGGGACGACAGATGCGGAGATGGATAAGGCACACAAAGAAGTGGACAGCAGAGGCGGAGATGGATAAGGCACACAAAGAAGGGGACGGCAGAGACGGAGATGGATAAGGCACACAAAGAAGGGGACGGCAGAGGCGGAGATGGATAAGGCACACGAAGAAGGGGACTGCAGAGGTGGAGATGGATAAGGCACACTAAGAAGGGGACGGCAGAGGCGGAGATGGATAAGGTACACTAAAAAGGGGATGGCAGAGGAGGAGATGGATAAGGCACACGAAGAAGGGGACTGCAGAGGCGGAGATGGATAAGGCACACGAAGAAGGGGATGGCAGAGGAGGAGATGGATAGGGCACACAAAGAAGGGGACGGCAGAGGCGGAGATGGATAAGGCACACTAAGAAGGGGACGGCAGAGGAGGAGATGGATAAGGCACACGAAGAAGGGGACTGCAGAGGCGGAGATGGATAAGGCACACGAAGAAGGGGACTGCAGAGGTGGAGATGGATAAGGCACACTAAGAAGGGGACGGCAGAGGCGGAGATGGATAAGGTACACTAAAAAGGGGATGGCAGAGGAGGAGATGGATAAGGCACACGAAGAAGGGGACTGCAGAGGCGGAGATGGATAAGGCACACGAAGAAGGGGACGGCAGAGGCGGAGATGGATAAGGCACACTAAGAAGGGGGCGGCAGAGGCGGAGATGGATAAGGCACACAAAGAAGGGGACACCAGAGGCGGAGATGGATAAGGCATACGAAGAAGGGGACGGCAGAGGCGGAGATGGATAAAGCACACAAAGTATGGGACGACAGATGCGGAAATGGATAAGGCACACAAAGAAGTGGACAGCAGAGGCGGAGATGGATAAGGCACACAAAGAAGTGGACAGCAGAGGCGGAGATGGATAAGGCACACAAAGAAGGAGACGGCAGAGGCGGAGATGGATAAAGCACACAAAGTATGGGACGATAGATTTGGAGATGGATAAGGCACACAAAGAAGGGGACGACAGATGCGGAGATGGATAAGGCACACAAAGAAGGGGACGACAGATGCCGAGATGGATAAAGCACACAAAGAAGGGGACGACAGATGCAGAGATGGATAAGGCACACAAAGAAGTGGACAGCAGAGACGGAGATGGATAAGGCACACAAAGAAGGGGACGGCAGATGCCGAGATGGATAAAGCACACAAAGAAGGGGACGACAGATGCAGAGATGGATAAGGCACACAAAGAAGTGGACAGCAGAGACGGAGATGGATAAGGCACACAAAGAAGGGGACGGCAGAGGCGGAGATGGATAAGGCACACGAAGAAGGGGACGCAGAGGCGGAGAGGGGTAAGGCACAAGCAGAAGGGGACGGCAGAAGCGGAGATGGATAAGGCACACGAAGAAGGGGACAGCAGAGGCGGAGATGGATAAGGCATACGCAGAAGGGGACGGCAGAGGCAGAGATGGATAAGGCACACGCAGAAGGGGACGACAGAGGTGGAGAAGGGGACAGCAGAGGCGGAGATGGATAAGGTACACTAAAAGGGGATGGCAGAGGAGGAGATGGATAAGGCACACGAAGAAGGGGACTGCAGAGGCGGAGATGGATAAGGCACACGAAGAAGGGGACGGCAGAGGCGGAGATGGATAAGGCACACTAAGAAGGGGGCGGCAGAGGCGGAGATGGATAAGGCACACGAAGAAGGGGACACCAGAGGCGGAGATGGATAAGGCATACGAAGAAGGGGACGGCAGTGGCGGAGATGGATAAAGCACACAAAGTATGGGACGACAGATGCGGAAATGGATAAGGCACACAAAGAAGGGGACGACAGATGCGGAGATGGATAAGGCACACAAAGAAGGGACGACAGATGCGGAGATGGATAAGGCACACAAAGAAGGGGACGACAGATGCAGAGATGGATAAGGCACACAAAGAAGTGGACAGCAGAGGCGGAGATGGATAAGGCACACAAAGAAGTGGACAGCAGAGGCGGAGATGGATAAGGCACACAAAGAAGGGGACGGCAGAGGCGGAGATGGATAAAGCACACAAAGTATGGGACGATAGATGCGGAGATGGATAAGGCACACAAAGAAGGGGACGACAGATGCGGAGATGGATAAGGCACACAAAGAAGGGGACGACAGATGCCGAGATGGATAAAGCACACAAAGAAGGGGACGACAGATGCGGAGATGGATAGGGCACACGAAGAAGTGGACAGCAGAGGCGGAGATGGATAAGGCACACAAAGAAGGGGACGGCAGAGACGGAGATGGATAAGGCACACAAAGAAGGGGACGGCAGAGGCGGAGATGGATAAGGCACACGCAGTATGGAACGACAGATGCAGAGATGGATAAGGAACAAGAAGAAGGGGACGCAGAGGCGGAGAGGGGTAAGGCACACGCAGAAGGGGACGGCAGAAGCGGAGATGGATAAGGCACACGAAGAAGGGGACAGCAGAGGCGGAGATGGATAAGGCATACGCAGAAGGGGACGGCAGAGGCAAAGATGGATAAGGCACACGCAGAAGGGGACGACAGAGGTGGAGAAGGGGACAGCAGAGGCGGAGATGGATAAGGCACACAAAGAAGGGGACGGCAGAGGCGGAGATGAATAAGGCACACAAAGAAGGGGACGGCAGAGGGGGAGATGGATAAGGCACACGAAGAAGGAGACGGCAGAGGCGGAGATGGATAAAGCACACGCAGAAGGGGACCGCAGAGGCGGAGATGGATAAGGCACACGCAGAAGGGGACAGCAGAGGCGGAGATAGATAAGGCACACGAAGAAGGGGACGACAGAGGCGGAGATGGATAAGGCACACGAAGAAGGGGACGGCAGAGGCGGAGCTGGATAAGGCACACGAAGAAGGGGACGGCAGAGAAGGAGATGGATAAGGCACACGAAGAAGGAAACTGCAGAGGCAGAGATGGATAAGGCACACTAAGAAGGGGACTGCAGAGGCAGAGATGGATAAGGCACACTAAGAAGGGGACGGCAGAGGCGGTGATGGATAAGGCACACAAAGAAGGGGACGGCAGAGTCGGAGATGGATAAGGCACACGAAGAAGGGGACGGCAGAGGCGGAGATGGATAAGGCACACGAAGAAGGGGACTGCAGAGGCGGAGATGGATAAGGCATACGAAGAAGGGGACTGCAGAGGCGGAGATGGATAAGGCACACTAAGAAGGGGACGACAGAGGCGGAGATGGATAAGGCACACGAAGAAGGGAACGGCAGAGGCGGAGATGGATAAGGCACACTAAGAAGGGGGCGGCAGAGGCGGAGATGGATAAGGCACACGAAGAAGGGGACGGCAGAGGCGGAGCTGGATAAGGCACACGAAGAAGGGGACGGCAGAGGAGGAGATGGATAAGGAACACGAAGAAGGAGACTGCAGAGGCGGAGATGGATAAGGCACACTAAGAAGGGGACTGCAGAGGCAGAGATGGATAAGGCACACTAAGAAGGGGACGGCAGAGGCGGAGATGGATAAGGCACACGAAGAAGGGGACGACAGAGGCAGAGATGGATAAGGCACACTAAGAAGGGGACGGCAGAGGCAGAGATGGATAAGGCACACTAAGAAGGGGACGGCAGAGGCGGAGATGGATAAGGCACACGAAGAAGGGGACGGCAGAGTCGAAGATGGATAAGGCACACGAAGAAGGGGACGGCAGAGTCGAAGATGGATAAGGCACACTAAGAATGGGACGGCAAAGGCGGAGATGGATAAGGCATACGAAGAAGGGGACGGCAGAGGAGGAGATGGATAAGGCACACTAAGAAGGGGACTGCAGAGGCGGAGATGGATAAGGCACACGAAGAAGGGGACGGCAGAGTCGAAGATGGATAAGGCACACGAAGAAGGGGACGACAGAGGCGGAGATGGATAAGGCACACTAAGAATGGGACGGCAAAGGCGGAGATGGATAAGGCATACGAAGAAGGGGACTGCAGAGGCGGAGATGGATAAGGCACACGAAGAAGGGGACTGCAGAGGCGGAGATGGATAAGGCACACGAAGAAGGGGACACCAGAGGCGGAGATGGATAAGGCATACGAAGAAGGGGACGGCAGAGGTGAAGATGGATAGATGAAGGAATGAACATGAACGTGAGGGAGCTCAGAGGAGAGTCGAACACAACTAAAAAACAAAAGTTATAGAGAAAAGACACTATTCCCCAGCTCCATCACTGTAAATAACATATTTCTTTCCTTCCATGTATTATCTGGCTAAACACCAGGTAGGCAGTATGGTAATTGAGCTATACATATAATTATATGTAGTTTATTGCTTTGGTTAGTCCATTGAGTGCTAATCCACCTTAAGTGAGATCCATGGTAGAGGTGGAGCCTGGAGGTGGTTCAGGACAGGGGCCACATGCCGTGTTCCTATGTGGTATGCACTGGGTGCCTGGACATGCTGCAGCACATAGATACATAGTCAGTGTTTGTGTTGCTGTGCATGCTCCTGCAGGCTCCAGTATGTGCTGTGCTGTAGATACATGTACAGGGGCTCTAACACCCGCCCTGCACTCTCAGCTCCTCCTCCCCTCAATCCTAACCTCACACACAGAGACCCCGCACAGCCCAACGCCCCAAACCCTACACACACATTACTTTTTGCTTTGCTATTTTTTCTAATTATTATTTCCTTGGATTTGTCCCTGATCACCTGAGACCTCCGCTGCTTCCTGCACCCTGGCCGGGAGCCTCTGACTCAAGTAAGTAACTTACTGATATAGAGCACTGACTAACTGCTGGGACTCTGGGCATATAGAGCACTGACTAACTGCTGGGACTCTGGGCATATAGAGCACTGACTAACTGCTGGGACTCTGGCCATATAGAGCACTGACTAACTGCTGGGCATATAGAGCACTGACTAACTGCTGGGACTCCACATAGGGCATATAGAGCACTGACTAACTGATGGGACTCCACATAGGGCATGTAGAGCACTGACTAACTGCTGGCACTCTGGGCATATAGAGCACTGACTAACTGCTGGGACTCTGGCCATATAGAGCACTGACTAACTGATGGGACTCTGGGCATGTAGAGCACTGACTAACTGCTGGGACTCTGGCCATATAGAGCACTGACTAACTGCTGGGACTCCACATAGGGCATATAGAGCACTGACTAACTGATGGGACTCCACATAGGGCATGTAGAGCACTGACTAACTGCTGGCACTCTGGGCATATAGAGCACTGACTAACTGCTGGCACTCTGGGCATATAGAGCACTGACTAACTGATGGGACTCCACATAAAGCATGTAGAGCATTGACTAACTGCTGGAAGTCAGGGCATATAGAGCACTGACTAACTGCTGGGACTCCACATAGGGCATATAGAGCACTGACTAACTGCTGGGACTCCACATAGGGCATATAGAGCACTGACTAACAGATGGGACTCCACATAGGGCACATAGAGCACTGACTAACTGATGGGACTCCACATAGGGCATATAGAGCACTGACTAACTGATGGGACTCCACATAGGGCATATAGAGCACTGACTAACTGATGGGACTCCACATAGGACATATAGAGCACTGACTAACTGATGGGACTCCACATAGGACATATAGAGCACTGACTAACTGATGGGACTCCACATAGGGCATATAGAGCACTGACTAACTGATGGGACTCCACATAGGACATATAGAGCACTGACTGACCCTTTTGGGGTAGGTAATAAGTAGGTGCCATACTATTGTGACATGAATACAATGTGACACACAGACTGATAACCCCATGGAGCCTATTGACCTCAGTGTGATAGTAAGGATGGCTCTGCTGACTTTTTATTGTGTTAAAAAACTGCAGATTTGAACCCAACCATAGGGATGAGATTGCTCATACAATGTGCTGTTATAACTGAACATGCCTTGACAGTACTTGTGTCACCCCACCTACTGACTTCCTGCTATTAATCTAAATCAGGTGGGGTCCTGGTGTGTGCACCCCCCCTGTGCTGAGTGTCGGGTTAGGGGGTGTCTGTAGTTGGTGGTCTTACACCATTTCATATCAATCTGGTTGTTAGAGTGAGAGTAAGGGGACCTATGAACCTTTGAGCTAAGGAATGGACATTGTGCAGATAGTAACCCGTCCATTTGGGTTTATCAGATTAGGCCAGTATTGTTGCTTTGTGGTCTACATTTTTTTTTTTTTTTGCTTTTGTGTCTATCGCTTGGCTAGGCACAGTCCACCATGTAATTAACTAGATGTCAGGAATGTGAATTTTGTTTACAAATATTTATTAAAAGCAATTTTGTTTAGTTGCTCAGTCATGTCCAACTTTCTGTGACCCTATGGACCGCAGCATGCTAAGCACATCTTATTTCTAGTTGTGCTTACTCAAATTTTCTTGGTAAAGATACTGACGTGAGCAGCCAGTTCCTTCTCCAGTGGACAGCGATTTGCCTGACCTCTCTGCTGTGACCTTCCCATCTTGGTTGACCCTACATGGCATAGCTCACAGTTTCATTGAGGTACTCAAGCCCTTTCACTATGACATAATAGCGATCCAGAAGGGGATTGAAAGCAATGCCCATCAATATTTACCAGTTTACAGGAAGTTTTGGATGACTTTATACAGTGCCTGATTGATCCCACATGCCAAGGAGACTGCTCCTATATATATATATATATATATATATATATATATATATATATATATATATATATATATATATATATATATATATATTATATAAAACACATCTCCCTGGCTCCTATAGAATAAAAGCTTGTCGGCGGGCCTCTCACTATCCTGAGTCCTGAGTTACAAACACATTTGCCAGCACTTCTTTAAATCAGTATTTGCTACATACGGTACAAAGTCAGATCTACACGTGACAAGTGATATTTCTTTCACAAAATGATATAAACTGATTCCCTGCTGAATCTGGAACTATTGCAGTGTAATAAAAGAAAGGAACGACAGAGATCTGCTTAGGTGCACAAAACAAGCTGTTCTTCAATGTGATTGCTGTTTTTCCTTATTTTAATTTAAAATATCAATTACCTAGACTAAATATATTCATATCTGATGTATATATGTTTTCTTCCTCCTAATCCTTTACTTTGCAAGTGCCGTGTTGCCCACATTTGGCTTTTGTTTAACTCCGTAAGACTGAATGCAATACGGACATATTGGTTTAGCATTATTTCAGGTGAAATGATTTAATATGTTTTATTTGATATATTAAGTGGGTATTGAATGTATTATTAAATATTGCAGTTTTTATACAGATCTGCACAACAATGGAGAAATGATTAGCAAAACTTTAAGACCCTGACTCTGATATAAAATGAAACTTTCTGGGAGTGATGGTTAGTGTGGAAATTACATTTGACCTTTTATATGGCTACACCAGTCAGTTGGAGACTGAAAAAGCCTTGTTCAGCCCCCCACCCCCCCTTGTCCTTGGATGAATGCCAGATGTATGGGGCACCTAGCCTGAAAAAAGCTCACCATGCCTATTTTAAACTATATTGGATTCTTCAAGTAAACTATATAGCGGCTCTTGACTTTACAATGGCCATGTAGAAACAGATGTCGCTTTGTTTATTGAACGAAAAGTACTAGTCCTGATGTGCGCCAAATAATGCACTTTATTTCTAGAAATCTGCAAAAGTTGGTAACTTATTCCATACATGCTCAGAATAAGAGATCTTTCCCATGTTGTGATGGAACGAGTTCAGGGACAGCAGGTGTAATTGTTATTTGGTTATGTTTCAGTTATGAGGCAATGCTTTCTTGGGTAACACACCATTGCATTGGTCGTTATGTTACCATGTCCAAAAGAGGGAAGCTGACACCCCAGAATGATGTTTCTTCATTTTAAGGCTAAAGTGGTCCGTAACGTTAATCACCATCTTATCACCCAGAAATAGATCTGATCAGAGCAAAAACAATGCAATGTCACTGTGATGGAGGTAATAGGGTTACTGACGACCCACTCTATGAAGTATTTTTTTTTTTTTTTAATGGTATAGAAACATTGGGCCCAATTTGTAAATTTATACACACTTAAAATCACTCTTATTATTGCTACATATTCTGCAAATTTGACTTATTGGCGCTAATGAATTCTTAAGTCAATAGAATGCATATAAACATTTATAAAGAAAAACACCCAAAAGCAAATTTATGAGTTCAAAGTATTTGTATGTAGCTAATAGAATATGGCCCATAGCCTTTAATTTATAAACTAATATTCAATTATTTTTATTGCGGGAAGAAATTGTGCTGTTGGAACTGGCTGATTTCCCATTTGGGATGGTCTTGTAGGCCAACTAGATTTCCATTAGTCCTGTTGAATACACCAGCATGTAGGATTGTGAAATTTTAGCTGCAGATGCTTTGCTGCATTTTAGGCACGCCAAATCATTGTGGATGCCTCCATTACAGGATCAATGCATGCAACAGTTAAAGGTTATATTTATATTTTACATTCTATATTTTGCCCATTAGTCGAACTCTTCAAAAGCGCAAATTAAAAATATAGGAAAACAGTGGTGCTTTATTGTTCTCTGCCAGGACAGTGCATGTGGTGATGGTTCAGATCTCTATAACGAAAAGAACCAGCAGGTAGACAGGTAAGGCTTGATAGTGCCAGGTAGGTAAATCAGGAATACACCAGAGGCGGGAACGGATAACCACGTAGACTCTGGGGACTTGAATAGATAGGTTTGTAGACTCTGAAGGATGGAGCAGATAGCCAAATATATCCTGAAGATTGGAGCGAAACGCCAGATATACCTTGAAGGCCACAATGAATAGCCACATAACACGTAACCAGGGACACTCTGAAGATCGAAGCACATAGCCAGGTAGACTATGAAGGCTGGAGTGGGAGCCTGGTACACAGACTATAGGAACTCACAAAGGATATCAGAAATATAAACAGGCAGGGAGAATCAGGGCTAGCTCCCCATTATAGTCCAGCTGTTAGTGTAATTGACTAACCGTCTGAAAAATGGTGTGCTGGCCCTTTAAATCTTGTGGCTTGTAATGCTGGCCTGGCAAGCAGGAGCAGATGCAGGTAATCGCAGAGAGCAAAACGGGGGTCCTGACAGCTTCCAAATAAAGCCAATTAGAGATTAAAGAGACATGGAAATAACGTTTTTCTCTCTTTTTGTATCATATAGAGGATATTTAATAAAGTGTGTTTTAATTTTTCAAATAAAGGTATCAAAGCACAAAACGTAATCAAAGATGTAACTGTACTTGGGGCTTGCCCTCTGCCAGTCAACGAGATTTACAGACTAAAGTATTCTCTCTGCACTTACTGTTCATTTCAGTGACTTTTAATCAATGCCTTTAATACATTTCTGCACTCCTTAGGCAAAAAGTAGCGTATGTGCAGGCAGCACGTCTCATAAAACATTTTGTTTTTATTAATATCCCTCTAATGATTATGTTGACACCTCCAGGGGGTGTCTACACAGGCATCTGACGCCCCCCCCCCCCCCCCATCAGCATGCAGCATCAGGGGAGCACTATTAACCCACTATTTACCCGCTGTTGCTTGCTCAACCAATCTCCTTGCAGCTTCCTATCTGTATGTCAGCAGCAATTCATAGCACATATCAGTGATACACTACATATCCCAGGCTGCTTTACAGCACAAACATGAACCCCAGAGTTTAAATCAAAAGTTTCAGCTAACCTGATTGGCCAAAACAAATAATTTACATTTTATGCTAATTTAGCCTTGGTTTGGAGAGTGTTAACCCTAATTTGCAACTGTCAGAAATTAGAAGCGATTTTGCGAACTTCAATGTAAGTGTTTAGATGTTTATTTTGGGACTTTCATGCAAAAAATGTATGCATGGACTACTAATTCTCCTCTATCAGAGGCATTCATAATCCAGAAAACTTATATATGCCTAATATTTGACATTAAAATAAACAACTTTAGTAATGTTTTAAATGTTTTTTCCATTTACCTATAATACATATTGTAAGCCACTGGCAGCGCGTATACAGTGGATATAAAAAGTCTACACACCCCTGTTAAAATGTCAGATTTCTGTGCTGTAAAAAAATGAGACAAAGATAAATCATTTCAGAACTTTTTCCACCTTTAATGTGACCTATAAACTGTACAACTCAATTGAAAAACAAACTGAGACTTTTTATATCCACTGTACCTAAAACTTTACTCCCCATCATAAATAATTTATCCCACACCAACTTAGTTTGTGTATGAATTTTTACACATTACTGTGAGAGAGACCATGAAGTTTATCAGTTTAGGATACAAGAACTAAAAAAGGTAAGTATCCCAGGGTGTGATGGGATCCATATCAACGCACAGTTAGACCCAGATAATACAGTTAGTATCTGAACCTACAGAGAGTACCGTATTGTCCTTACAGATTGTTTTGATTACCTTTTTCTCAGAAGACAAGAAAAACAAAAATCTATGCTTCTGAGATCATTTTGATATCAGTATTTGCTTTTTTGTGTTTGAACTGTTTAAAGTATTTTAAGGTCGTTGTTTTTGGTGTTATTATTTTTTAAGTATTTATTGGGATGAAAAAAATGAGTTGTGGTATAAACACTTCTATTCTCATGGTCAACACAAGCCCTACTAAAATGACAGAAAACTTGTAGATGACAGTGTGCTAGCTTTCTTGGTTGCACTCTAATAGTCTTGGGAATTATGTCATGGTTTCTCATTTCCAGTTATTTAAACAAACCCTTAATCATAACACAGTGTACCTCTCTGTAATGTACCAGAAATCTGTTTATTGTGTTGTACCTTGTGGAATGGATTAGGTTATAATAGCACGTCCAAGTGGTGAAAGTACATTTATTTATATATATAGAAGTAATGAAACAAAACATTTTTCCTCTCCTCATTGCTAGGGTCCGCCATGTTGGTTTTCTTCCTCCTCACATCTCTCAAATGGTATCTTTATGTGAGATGTGACTTTTCCCCAAATATTCTACCATGATAAATATTTGGTGAAATATTAGGAGCACTTTCTTTAAATGAAAAATGTGTAATCTTTAGTTTTAAGATAGTTACAGTAAAGTGAAATATATGAATATCTGCGTGGGAAGTTTTCTGTTCTTTCTCCTGGCCTGATCTGTTAAATGATACAATTGTGAACAAACATTGATTAGTAATTGTAAATTTAAATGGTCATGCAAAGCAAATTAATGCCAGAGGCTGTGTAATGCCATTTTGGTAAAGGAGTTTAAAACATGTATAGGACCAGAACAAAATTGTTTGGATGTTCATTCAGTCTAGGCCAGAAGAACTAATCTACATTAAACCTTCGAATAAGGGATTTAAGGCCATCTGCATATATTGAACAGTGGTATTTGTTTAATCAAAGAAGCAAGCTGACACTGACCCGAGTTCGCAGCTAACAATGCTTTGAATTCATGTTATCACATTTGAGGATTAGATAAGTTACAAGTTGATATGATGGGAGCCATTTCCGGCTATGGATCTGTAGGTTGCTGATCCTTGGTCTAGGCTAACAGACCATCTTAGGATTTTGTGATATCGTGACAATAATGTTGCACTGATAGATGCAAATATGCTGGGAATGATTAAAGCATCTCTTAGCTTTATCATTTCACACTAGTAATAGTATTTCAGAAAGAAATGTAGAAAACTGAGACATGACCATCCCAAAAAGGAAGTGGTGAAATCCCCAAGATATGTATTTGAAGTTGTTGATGAAATGTTGATTTGGCCTGGGCTAATAGACTCACATGGAGATCATGACAGTATGCCAATAATGATACAACTGATATGCCAGAGAAAGTAAAACATCTGTTTAGATTTAGTAACAATGCATTTTTACCCAGAACTTTGCATTATACTAAATGAACAAATGCATGGCACGATTATTTTATCTGACTGTAGATTAGTAAACATTTTGGTTTGTGTCTCTTCCCATTTTGTGTTCTATCTTCATCCCAATAAGACACTATAATTATAACCCTTGGCTGAATCCCTGCACTCGTTTTGCTCTTATTTCTGCTCTTTCCCCCCTTCTCCTTCCTCGTGCTATTTCCGTTTTATTGTATATCCCCATCATCTCTTTTTTCCCATTACAATCAGATAGATGGCTGGCTCACTGTCATCCTGTTGGTGCATTTCAGTAGAAGCCTTTGTGCTCATAACCAGTTTACACGCATGGCCTACAGTATACCGTAGAGCAAGGCTATGCAAGGTTGGTCTTGGAGAGATGCACAAAGTCCAGGATTTAAGGATTCCACTGCTTACATGGGTTAGTTAGTCACTGCTTTCTGTCATTCTGATTGCCTTACCTATGCAAAGTTGTCATCATCTGATCTTATCAGCCCCTGCCGTGGAGTGTTGGAGCCTTAAATTTACTCTTTAATATTGTTTTTCATGCACATACAGATTGGTAAGGTTTTAAGCCCACAAAAGAAAATGTTTGCTTTCTTAAAGCATACATGTAACCGTCATCACACCATATACAAAGTGTGATTAATAGAACATACCTTAGGAGAAGGTACTAGAGCAGGAATTGGCAACCCACTCTATGCCAAGAGAACCTTATGGATAAGCACAACCAGAAACAGACAGATGTGCCTGGCGTACAGTGTCCATTGGTCACATTGGGAGTCGGACATGACTGAAGGACTGAACAACAACAAGGCTTTATTCTCTTGAAAAGAAGTCACTATCATTTTTGAGCATACAATGTTCAGTTACTGATTAGGTTCAATTTGCAGCTTTCTCGATCAGTGACAGGAAGAGGCAGCACCTTCTCGCTATATTGAGCACATGTGGTTGTTACGGCTGGGTAGTGATCACTTTCTAAATGTCTGACTGCTCAACTCACTAAAAGAAACCACTATCTTCCAGTAGTAGGTGACCTGATTTGAGGTCTAGGTATAGCCAGCTTAACCCTACCTGTTATTTTGCTAATGTACGATGGCGCTCTTTTTACCGTAATTCCCCACTTAGTGTTAAAGCCCGCTATAGCTCTATATTTTAGTCACCGATCCCCGTTTCACACTGTGCCATGCTATAACGATGTCCCTATCTACCCTATGTTAAAATTACCTTGTTTAGCAGTGTTTCGCTTGGCTTTAACCTATCTACACCATTAAGCTAGGTATAGATGTATGTGTTTTTTGTTTTTCTCTCTCTCTTATAAGCCATATAATACAAGATCAAGCCATATTTTCGGGGTATCCTGTCAGAGTTCAGGTGACTCAAGCAGTGATATACAGAAGATGTCTCCTCTAAGGACTAACATTAGGCAACTCTCGTCTAACGCCACCATATCCCAGCGTTTCTTTTAGTACCTCTGTCCAGGTGCAGGAGCTTGTCCTCCTTTTAAAGTTACATGCATATACATATAAAAACACCAGCTCTGATTTTTATTGCAGGGCTTTTACCAAGTCATTTTGGTTGGCGCATTGCCATGCTTGTTTAACAGGCACATTATTTATATCCCCCTTGTCAGCTGCACCTAATGTAGACTGCATGCCAGTTACAATGTCATGGCAATTTGCCATTACACATAGGTAACTAAAACCTTTGCACCATAATATAAGAATGCCTGGAAAGAAAAGTCTTTGTGGGCAATGCATGTATTGACTTTGCATCACTTATAATGATTTATATCACTTTTAAATAGTAATTTTCAACAGAAGGTCATATGTGCATTTGTTTGTATAGTATCCTTGTAGTTCATGCACACACATATATATGTGTGTGTGTGTAATAAAATATATATATATATATATATATATATATATATATATATATATATATATATATATATATATATATATATATATAAATAAATATTATCCTACTAGCGAATTGCCCGTCAAAAAATGACGGCAATGAAATTGTAAGGTAGCTAATGCTGTTTAGTGTGTAATAATGAAATATATAATACATGAATAAATGAATATACTTTACCTATTTTAAAGCATTGTGTGGAAGAGCTGTGAATGTGTTTTGATGTTGCTGCAGCATTAGTGGTGTGGAGCTGCTGTGTAAGCGTGCTGAATGTGTGCAGTGTAACACTGTGCGTGCGCGAGACAAAACCGTTGTCGTGTACTTCCGCATTGGCGTAAAATGGCGAGTAATGTGTGGTATACGTTTGTATCGGAATATCCGTAGGTGTTTTGTGGTGTTTTGCGAGTTTCTTGTGGTGTTTTGCGAGTTTAGAGTGCTGTAGCCTCGTTTTCGTTTTGTTCGGCGGCCATTTTTTCTCTCGCTTCGATTTTTTTTTTTGTCTCTAAACTGTTTTATTTCGAGTAAAATCGAGGTGTAAGTTGTATTTTTGAGGTGCTGGGTGCTCCCTCTTGGTGTAGGTAAGTTTTTTATGTATGTGGTGTGTGTATGTATTGTGTTTTACATTTTGTAATGTTCGCGAGTTGCGTCCGAGTGTTGCGAGTCCGTAATGTGTGTGAACGTGTGTCGTATGTTGTTTGCGAGTGTCGTAATGTGTGTGTCGTACTGTTTGGGTTGCGACGTGAAGTTTGCGAGGGTCGCAGTTGCTGGCATGGAGCGCCTTCGGCGCTCCATGCCAGCAACTGCGGCCCTCGCTTTGCGAGGTCCTCAGGTGCCGTAGGCGCTCCATGCCAGCAACTGAGACCCTCGGGCAGTGCCCTCGCTTCGCGAGAGCCTCGGCTCGCTGCGCGAGTCAAGCGAGGGCCGCGGGCTCGCTATGCGAGCCCGCAGCGTTAGCAACAACTCGTACGCTCACAACTATATATGTGATTAGTTGTAATAATGCTCCAACATATTCTGTAGCACTATACAAGGCAAATTACAATATTAACACATTGCAATTTAAGTTTCCAGTGATGTACTTCCTGAGGTGGGAGGAAAAAAGTGAATAGACAGGATTTTTGTATCTACACACAGTGGGAATATGGCATCTCCAATTGGCAGTGCTCTCATTGTACAAAAAGACTCAGAGACGTTCATCTGAGAACTAACACCTTAGTAGGTTTGCTCTATAGGTCTGGTTACCTACTCAGAGAGCAGCCTCTTTTAGCCACTTGTGTCCTTCGCAGGGAGAAATATCCTGTAGTATATCAGTCTGTCTCACTCAGAAGAGTGACCCAGCCCTCTCATTATGTCTAATGGAATAGGCATCACTAGCTCAGGAGGACATATCCTGTTGAAACAGAAACTGCAAGCAGCAGGCTCAGTAGAGAACATTCAATAAAGAATAATTGCATATAAAAGTGAAACATGTAAAGATTATGTTTTTTTTTATTTATTTATGGGGGTGGGAGGGGGGTTCCATTTAAAAAAACAAAACAAAACACATTTTGGCCATTATTGTTTTTTTGGTTATTTAAAATACTATATGGAAAGTATTGACAACTTTGGTCAATTAAATAATGGGCACTTTAATAAGTCACAGTTGGATATTTACAGATAGATACATTTAATGGGACATGAAGAGTTCCCTAGTTTTAATATTAAAATTAACTACCTAAGTGTTTATTGCATATTTAAATACAAGTGCTTAACATTTGTTTTTGCTCACTGAATCCTTCCAAACAGTCCTTGCAAAGGTCCACCCCCAGCAGTTCATGCATATCCTGCTTCTGTAGTACTAGATGTACTAGTCAGTCACAGGCTGTGTCTTGGCAGCATGTTACTAAAATGCTGCAGACCTTTGCAGTGACTGTTTGGAAGGTTTCAGTAGGTACAAATAGAGCTTTTTAATGATTTTTTTTTTGGTATTTTACTTTTAATATTAAAAATAGGGAACCCCATTGTCCATTTAATGAAATATACTCTATTCCCTAAAAATCTGTTACCTTATTTATGAGCCTATCAAACTACGGACACCTGCTTTGAGATAGATATCACATATATAGTTGTCAGCAGGCGGGCTTGGCAATATCCGTTGGTAACGCAACGGAAACTGTGGCCGCAGTTGCGGCCACGCAAGGAGCGCCAAAGGCTCATTCCTACAACCCCGTACGACTTTCGGACTGCAAATGCGGACACTCTCGAAGCGAGGGGGCGCATTTGCGGAGGTGGAGGCTTACACGTCGGCTGCAATGAGCCCAAGACTCATTGCACACAGCAAATGCCGCCAAAACACTCAATGACTAAATACGGACTTACACAAAAAATACGAGCCGCAGTACTGACCCAAAAAAAATTGCGGACTTAAAAATACAATAAATACACACAAATAACAAACAAAAATAATACCCACAGCAAGGGGGGACACCCAGGACGTCTGCAAGACAGGTTACACATCAATTTAAGTAGAATTAAAAAAGTTTAGACACTCCAAACTCCCCGAAACGACAGAAAAAAGTGGCCGCTGAAAAAAACGAAAACGAGTTTTCACAAGCTTCACGACCCCTAAAGCCGCCAAAAAACGCCAGGCGCATACGACTTTTACTAAAACCCATACGACATTTCACAACACTACCTTACAGAGTGCGAAAGTACACAGCTACACGGTTTCCCCTTGCGCATGCAGCCTATTTACACTACACACTGCACACATTGCTGACACACCTCAGCTGAACAACACTGGAAATCTACATTGGATGCTGCAGGAATATCAAAACAGATTGTTAGCGGCGTAGGCGCTCATTGCCAGCCACACGATGAGCGCCAAAGGCACTCAGCGCCAGCCTCGCAATGAGCGGCGAAGGATCTCAGCCTACCAAAACACTAAATGTCTGGGGCAAACAGCATTACCTGCCTTGCTGGGCTTGTTATGTTGCTTTTTCTTCTGACATCTCCCTGTACCTCCTGCTAGGCTTCAAATATTTTGAAAATAGCTGTAATCGCATGTTTTTTTTTTAGCCAAGTTTATATTCTAACTCCATATGTACTTTAGTTTTGCATGCTTTTACACAGCCTTCCCTTTCAGCTGCAGAATGCAATAACTGCAGCAATTAGGAAGAACTATTCCAGGGCTTATCAAGGCCTAAAAACAAAAAGCTTCTTACATTTTACTTATGATTCATAACTTTTTGGGGTTATAAGGCACCAGTATCTTGTACAGCCCTAAAGAAAACGAATATGTCCAGTTATACCGTTTTTTCTTTGTTGCTTCAGTGTTTTTTATTTTTTTTATTTATATTTATTTATTTATTTATTTTTATTTATTTTTTTAAAATAAAGGTATCGGAGCACAAAAACTTACTCAGAAGTTTTACCGCTCTTGGGGCTTGCCCTTTACAAGCCAATAAGCTCTACAGACTTGGGATATGTATGGTCAGTGCATTTCCTTATAGTTTAAGCAGCTTTTACTTAATATTTTGTCATGCAAAAAACAACTTTTGTGATGTTAAAAAACTTGCTTTTAAATCTTTGAAGGGAAAAAAAAACAGTTTCATTTCGTGTCCCTTTAATACTCTCTTGCCTGGTAACATTGAGTAACTGCTGTAGTTCATTAGGTGTTTTAACCTCGAATGACTTGTGTAGTATTTCGGAGTCCATGCTATGCCCGTAGCACTATACGGATTTGTCACTAGACTGAACAATGTAAAACTGTTTCCTTGGCTCACACTTTTCTCAGTGCTGTTTTAACTTTTCTTGGCTTCCTCTGCAACATTACTCATTCAGTCATCAGCTCTGTGACCGATCCACACTGCATAAGCTGCGCTTTGTGCTCCATAGCCGTATTGCTTCATTTCTGTAGTAGGCACTTTATAATCATCCTAGTTGTGGGAAATAGAGTGACATTTTAATCAAGTTTTAAAGCCACAGTGAAGTGTTTTGTTTTTCAGCATCTTTAAAAAAAAAAAAAAAAAATGTAATTAAATTTAAAGACAACTGTTAATGTACTACCTATTTAAGCTTACAGGAAAAAGGCACTCACAGCTGATTAAAACTATAACCGCCCCTAACAAATACCATATTATGCAATAAACAATGTAGGTGATTAATAAATGGGGATCATAATATTCAGGAATGTGCAGCTTCATTACTATATATTTATTCTATGGCATTGTGTGAAATTGGTAATATCTTTGAGACAGACAAATTCTGAATCTTTTGCTTTTTGTAATCGGGTAACCGCTTAAAAATAGTGGAGTTCATTTGAACAAACCAATCATCTTACTAAATCTTCCTTCTATTTCACAAGACAGCCTGCTTCTACTAAGTACCGCCCCAAGTGTCTTTCTCCCCACTCTCTCTCCAACCACTTTGTCTTTCCCCACTCTCTCTCCAACCCCTTTGTCTTTCTCCCCACTCTCCCTCCCCTGTGTCTTTCTCCCCTCTCTCCCTCCCCTGTGTGTTTCTCCCCACTCTTCCTCCTCTGTGCTCCTGTTTGCATTTACGGGTTCAAAACCATTTGCGGGATTTGGAAATTAATAATTTTTCCAAGCATGAAATGGGCTTCCGAGTTTTACTGTATTGAAAAAAAATTACGTCTCTTCGGTCGCCATTTTTTTCCTCGCTTAGCCATTCTGAGCCCTCCCAAAAAACGCCAATTAAATAGCAAATTAGCTTGCCACCTCACTTACAGGCTCCCTGCCTCTCCCCCTGTGCTGTGTGTGAGGTTGTAAATTAATTTTCTAATTAATTGGCGTCTTTTGGCGGCCCCCGAACGGCTTTTGAGTTATGGCATGAAAAAAATGGCAGCCGTTAAACCCGTAATTTTTTTGAAGCCTGTAACTCGTAAGCCGTTCGGAGCCTGTTGCTTTTAATCAGGTAACCGCTTAAAATAGTTGAGTTAATTTGAAGACAGACTGCTTGTACATGTGTACATAGTAATTTTATAAATATGTACATTCTTGAAGGCATATCTAAGTTTCCTGGACTATGAATGCATCTGATAGAGGAGAATCAGTAATGTATGAAAACATTTTTTTTTTCTTAAAAAAAAATACCAGAGTAAACATTTAAACACTTACCTTGAAGTTAGCAAAATGTCTTGTAATTTCTGACAGTTGAAAGTTAGTTAACACCCCCTTGAAACCCAGGTTAAATTAGCATAAAATTCATAATTTGTTTTGGCCAATCAGGAGGAGGCACAGGCGGCTGATACATTTATATCAAGCTCTGCGGTTCCTGGCTATGGTGTAAAGTCTCTCTACCAAAAAACTCAAACTCTGTACCTGGCGGCTTTCCTGTATGTACTTTTTTTGTAAGCTCCCTGTGGGTGTGCAAAGCTGTATTTTAGTTTCATGCATATAACTTTGTAAGTACACTGAACTTATCTATATAAAACATTTTTCTGACAATCACTACTTGTTTCTTACCAAACATTTGAAACCTAGGACTCTCATATATAACTTTAAGTGATGTGAACAGTGGCTTTTAGAGGGACCCAGTGTTCATACCTTTCTACCCAGTACAACAAGTGTTACTTCTGACTTCCAAGTTTTGAATTGTTGTAAACTCTGCAGGTATTGTGGCACTCTGTAAGTAGATGCACTTTGGGTTGCAGTATGAAAGTCTGGCTTCCCACTGAATCATTTTAATTTATTAACGTCTGATTCATGTCATAATGTAAAGAGCAATGTCTCCTTCCCCCAACATTGAAGGTTGCAATCTAACCCCAGTGCGGTAATGGGTTTCCTTTACTAGGCTAGTGGAATTACACAGACACATACAGTAGAGCAGTTAAATGACTACAAATTAAAGTAATTATGTTTAGGCACAGTAGGTGTTCATGATGGTAGGGATAATTATGGAAATTCTAGTTACAAAACTGGATCAGTTGGGAAAGATAACTATATATAATATGAGAACATGGTGTTTTGAGCGTACGTGAAGTCTCTGAAAGTGTGTGCTTTATGGAGCATTGGATTCTTTATGCGAGTGGGGCATGCTGACTTGGATGATTTCCATTTTACAAACAACCCAGTTTAAGAGTTTTATTATACACCTATGGTAACTATATGAACATTCTAATGTAGGGCTTGACAAAATCAGGGAACCAAGGAGCCATGGCTCCTAAAATTAAACGGCTCCTATCTTTTAGTTACTATACATTCCATATTTATAGAGGCTTCACTAGACTGCCTTTGAAGGGACTTGTCACTTTCTGGTGCCATCCTTTGTAGGAACTTAACTTGCAAAATTGATACCCCCTCCACTATAAAACTTGGATGGACAAACTGGAGTTGGCTTATGCACCATTCAAACCGACCACAGAATCCTAATAGTTGATGCTTAATGATGCTTGATCTTCTTTCATTGATAAGATGTTGTATACAGCTCTTGATCCCACTGGTTACGGCGGGCATTACTTTAGACTCGTGTTTCCAATTCTCAATTTTCTGTGACCAGAGACTTCATGAGAAAATTCTAACTAGTGTTGTTTTGTCTCTGTCCGAATCTTTGTGGTATTCATGAGAACGGTTCTGGTGGCCTGAAGTGGTTTGGGAAACGCAGCTTTAGATAAACTTCCTCATGGGGCGGTTCTTTGTAGATGTGTTACTCTGAATTCAAATCTCGAGCAGTCTTGCACATCTGACACATCAGGGTTGTCTCTTATGCGTATCTACCTTAGCAGAAAGTTCTTATTTAGACTGACTAAACTATTTTCACTACAGTAAAATTGTGTCTTTTTACAAGCTCTTCTATACTGTGACCGATCTACCCACACTAATTTATTAACATACTAGCGACTTGCCCGCTCATTGCGAGCCTCTCCCCACTCTCTCACCCCTGCGTCTCTTTCCCCCCTCTCCCTCCCTTGTGACAGTTTCGCCCTCTCTCCCGCCCCTGTGTCTGTTTCGCCCTCTCTCCCTCACCTGTGTCTGTTTCGCCCTCTCTCCCTCACCTGTGTCTGTTTCGCCCTCTCTCCCTCACCTGTGTCTGTTTCGCCCTCTCTCCCTCCCCTGTGTCTGTTTCGCCCTCTCTCCCTCCCCCGTGTCTGTTTCGCCCTCTCTCCCTCCCCCGTGTCTGTTTCGCCCTCTCTCCCTCCCCCGTGTCTGTTTCGCCCTCTCTCCCTCCCCCGTGTCTGTTTCGCCCTCTCTCCCTCCCCCGTGTCTGTTTCGCCCTCTCTCCCTCCCCCGTGTCTGTTTCGCCCTCTCTCCCTCCCCCGTGTCTGTTTCGCCCTCTCTCCCTCCCCCGTGTCTGTTTCGCCCTCTCTCCCTCCCCCGTGTCTGTTTCGCCCTCTCTCCCTCCCCCGTGTCTGTTTCACCCTCTCTCCCTCCCCCGTGTCTGTTTCGCCCTCTCTCCCTCCCCCGTGTCTGTTTCGCCCTCTCTCCCTCCCCCGTGTCTGTTTCGCCCTCTCTCCCTCCCCTGTGTCTGTTTCGCCCTCTCTCCCTCCCCTGTGTCTGTTTCGCCCTCTCTCCCTCCCCTGTGTCTGTTTCGCCCTCTCTCCCTCTCCTGTGTCTGTTTCGCCCTCTCTCCCTCTCCTGTGTCTGTTTCGCCCTCTCTCCCTCCCCTGTGTCTGTTTCGCCCTCTCTCCCTCCCCTGTGTCTGTTTCGCCCTCTCTCCCTCCCCTGTTTCTGTTTCGCCCTCTCTCCCTCCCCTGTTTCTGTTTCGCCCTCTCTCCCTCCCCTGTTTCTGTTTCGCCCTCTCTCCCTCCCCTGTGTCTGTTTCGCCCTCTCTCCCTCCCCTGTGTCTGTTTCGCCCTCTCTCCCTCCCCTGTGTCTGTTTCGCCCTCTCTCCCTCCCCTGTGTCTGTTTCGCCCTCTCTCCCTCCCCTGTGTCTGTTTCGCCCTCTCTCCCTCCCCTGTGTCTGTTTCGCCCTCTCTCCCTCCCCTGTGTCTGTTTCGCCCTCTCTCCCTCCCCTGTGTCTGTTTCGCCCTCTCTCCCTCCCCTGTGTCTGTTTCTCCCTCTCTCCCTCCCCTGTGTCTGTTTCGCCCTCTCTCCCTCCCCTGTGTCTGTTTCGCCCTGCTCTCCCTCCCCTGTGTCTGTTTCGCCCTGCTCTCCCTCCCCTGTGTCTGTTTCGCCCTGCTCTCCCTCCCCTGTGTCTGTTTCGCCCTGCTCTCCCTCCCCTGTGTCTGTTTCGCCCTGCTCTCCCTCCCCTGTGTCTCTTTGCCCCGCTCTCCCTTCTCTTCGCTCCTTCGGCGTTCATTGCGCATGCACAAGCCCGTAACCTTTAACATAGCGTGACCGACAAATGTTAATTACGACAACTATATATGTAATTAATTGTCTATTGCTTAACTGAAAAGTAATTGCTATTTACATTTAAACACCAATCTGAATGATTAATTTGATAGTTTGTTATAAAATAATTCTATATATTGTAGTTCCATTGCACAAAGCCTACACTCTGCAGCAGATACAGCCCGTAGGCATGAATTACAGTTGGTGTCTGATACATCAGGAAGTGATAGACTAGTATCCCCAGTCATGCCCTTTTTTTAATTTTAAGCAGAATTGATTTATTGGGTCATTTTCAACAATATGGATTAGTAGTTCTAAATTAAATTATGTCAGTGGACTGCATAGAAAAGAATCCATAATATCAATTTGCATGACTTTTTCATTTCTCCTAGTTACAATAATTGGAAATCTAATCTGTGTTGACGAGGCCAATGGGTTAAATTTAGTGTACACAAGTTGTAAGTTGTGGTTGGAATGTGGTCCCTGGATCTGCTCCCTGTAATATAGATTTATTAAAAGGAGGCAGTGTGCTGAGCATGGCCGTGCATTTGCGTATAGAATGGGCCCAGATGAAGTGGCGTTAATGCTGAATTGCTTCAGTGTTTTAAGACAGGCTGCAGCTGTACTTCATAGACTGTACATGGAAATCCCAGTATATAATTTTAAATGTGAAAGAAAGGTTTACTTTGAGTAATTTCTACTACATGTAGTCATACTGAAGCTCTGAGCTGTTTAGTCTAGGACAGTGGCTCTCAACCTTTTTAACTTTTTGACCAACTTAACTCCGTTTTGTAAACTCGTGCAATAGTGTAAAGTAATATGATATAATATGGAAATATTGGGGGGGGGGGGGGTGGGACATTAAACATTTAAGGACTTCAGAGATATGGAAAATATGCACTTGAAGGGTAGTTAAAGGTAAAACATTTATTTTTACCAAAAATGTAATACATAAAAAATTTAAATCATGAACAAAAAAAAAAAGTTTGGCAAATTCCGATTGAAGAAAATTTCTTATGGTATGTTAAAGTAGGAAGACCAATTTCACAATATCTGTAAATCATTGGTAAGCAAGGTATAATAATTTTAGGTTTAAAAACTTTTTTGTTAATAAATCTTCCCCTTTTTATGTAAGGTTAAAAATAAGATCTAGAAATTGAGGCATAACTTGACATGTAATGCAAAGCAAAATGTAACTATTATCTTTAAAGTTATTCATTATTTGTTTATGATCTATATGTATGAAAAAATAAAAATATATATACATTTAAAAGAACTACAATTAGTATTTGTTAATTCCAGCAAAACGTATAAGGAAATACTTCATGAACTTATGTAATACTTGGAGCAGTGTCGGGCAACAGGTAGTCAGGGCGCCTCATGTAACCACTGTGAAGTTATCTGCCCTGGGAGAGCATGTGCAGAGCCCATTTTATCCCTCCACAAATCACTCTCTCTTGCACTTGAAAACACACATCCTTATACTCTATGCATCTATTATCAATGTGTCACCTCTGCGTCTCAACCATAATGATTTTACCACTTTTTGTACAGGACCACTGCAATTCAAGAAAAAGAGAAACTTGTTGAAGTAGTCAAACTAACAATATTTGAAGCTGGCTAGACTATGGGCACAAACACTTTTGGGAAAATATGTATTTTGGAAGATTCTTATATGAGTTCAGGAATCCATTTTGTGTTTTATATCACATGCTTTATGCTGGATGATGGGTGTGTATTTGTAGTTATCAATGGGGAGGAAGAAACGGTTAGAAGTCCAGAGTCTTGCTTGATAATTGGATAAGATGCAAATGGAAACAACACTTCACCATCATGGGCCCAGAAGCAGAATGATGCCTCAAAAATGCAACCACAGCACTCCAAAAAATGTAAATGCCCCCTCTCACAAACAGAACTTTCACCAATGTTTCATGCATTCCTCCAGGTTCCTGCAAAGGCATGATAAATAAATAAATATATATATATATATATAGTACATCTGTGTTCACATTTGAATGTCTAAAACAAGTTAAAAAAACTTCTTCCAGCTCAGAATTCCAAGAAAAACAGTTATTACACTGCATTCTGGGAAGCTGAGCTGGGACATGCAAATGTGCCCACAAATGCCTCGCTCGTAAATCCATAGCCATTATCAAACGTGGCATCCTTTTTAAGCTTTTGCATGCTGTATTACACAGCTTTAATGCAAAGCCAAGGATGGAATAAACACAGGCTGAGTATCCAATCCATGTACAGCTGTTTCAAGCTTACTGGCTATCATCAGCATGGAGCAGGATCTCAGCCTGTGTTGTGGAAATTATGAGTAGGTAGTTCACTACAATAATAATTTATAATATGGTGGGCAAAAGAGCGATAGAAGCCCTCCACCGTACAGTAGTACAGTAAATAAAAAGTACATCTGTGTTCACATTTGATATGTATGTGTGCTTTTTTTTTTTTTAATTAAAAGCTTCCTGTGTGACTTTTTAAATATATTCATAGGTCACTGGTAGGCAGATGTTTTTTTTTGCATCTGAAAATTGTTTTTTTTTTAATTAAAAGATGTTTTCCAGTTTCATATCCCTGGTTTTATGTATCAATTTGCATATTCAGCTCTTTCTTTAAAACACGAAAAAAATGTTATTCACCAATTCCAGCAACAGTAGGAAGTATACAGTAAATTACAAAGTATACTGACCAGTACTGCACTCCCACATGTGTCTTCCCCCAGCTTGTGTGTCCTGTCTCAATGTCATCACTCTGTCAACACCCAGCTTTGAGCACCATGGGGAAGAAAGGCACAAACACTGGATGAATGTTACTAGTATTGTTTGTGTTCTTACTATTATTTCAACATCATTTGCATTCTTACACTTGAAAGCTCATTAGGTGTTTGTGTGTCATGTTTTACATCTTTCTTGTTCAGTTAAACTGGAATGACTGGATATATTGTTTTCCTTAGGCCACCACCTATGCCACACTATGCAATAATTGTGTAACTAGTGATTTAATTTTCTGAATAACTTTGAAGAGAAAGATATTTTAATTTGCATTTGTCTAGCCAACACCTCTCTAGCCATTGTATTTGTAGGTGTTTATAATAAGGCTGTTTTCAAATCCTGTCTTCAATCTTTTTAATTTTGTGCCAGCGTTACTGACTTTTGTAGTTTTGATTTTGTATTCTCCACATGGTAAATATAGACTTTCTGTACACTTTCAATACCTACCGCCCCACTTTTGATGGTAACCTTTCCTTACCGCTCACCGGTGCCGCAGTAACTCAATTTACCCATCATATCATTTCTGGGTACATAAATCTTATGACCCTAGTCATGTATCGCCCTGTACTTACTAGATAGTGATCTGGCCCTGACTGCTGTCCCTCGGCTCTCTCACCAGCTCTCAAACCAGCCAAGCGTGGTGCTATGGGTCTCCTGCGTGTGACGTCATTAGTCAGCGACGCCACCAAGCGATTACCCTGTCGCCCACAATGAAAACTTGAAACGTCCATTAGAGGGCAGGTTGACTATCACTGTACTACAGTAAGGAATCAGGTCATCATTTCCCTGTTGGAAACGCAATAAATTGTAAAACGCTCAAATTTTAAATTTAATACATTTACTTTAATACAAATGTTGTTAAATTGACTGATTCATATGTGCTGATGTCACATCAAATGTTCTGCTCTCTCAAAATGGACCTGCTTAATAATCAGATTTCAATAATTAAGCAAATCTATTAAAATAATTAAGATATAAACCAAATCGGTTATTTCCTTTTTACTGATGTTCTACAACATATTCACTCAGGAAGAAGTATGTATGTGTGTATATATATATATATATATATATATATATATATATATATATATATATATATATATATATATATATATATGTATAATATATATAATGATGCTGCACTCCACTTCCTGAGGAGAGGCTGAGGGCAGCTACGGGAGCCGTGGGGGTCTGCAGCAGGTTGGACTAGGGGACAGCACAGGGCCCCTCAAAGTCAGGTAGCTCCGCCTCTGTATATATATATATATATATATATATATATATATATATATATATATATATATGTGGGCGTGTATTTGTGGGCACATTTGTGTGTCCCAGCTCAACTTCCCAGAATGCAGTGTAATAACTGTTTTTCTCGGAACTCTGAGCTGGAAGCAGGTTTTTTAACTTGCTTTAGACATTCAAATATGAACACAGATGTACTTTTTATTTACTATATATATATATATATTTCTGTATTGTAGTTGACTGTTTCCAAATAGTATTTTCTATAAGCAGCTGCAAGTTAGAAGTGATGTGGCTTTTGATCAGTAAAGCTTGGGGTAACTTAATAAATGCATAAATGGTTGAGTCTGTTCATTTATCTTGTTGGAGGTAGTAAGTATTAGGAAAGGGGTAATTTTAGTAACTTTAAGATAGACCAGACATAACCTTTCATCCACACCTCCACTTTGCATGCCTGCAGCAGCTATGTGAAACTCTTTAACCCACGCTTGACAAATCCTGGGAGCCTTAGTTCTGAAATTTGTACTGCTGGCTCCTAACCTTTTAGTTAGTTATTATAACCCTTACTCTGGTTCCTAAAAAGTGTTTGTCTGGCACCTAAGATTGAATTTGTTAACCCCTGCTTTATCTGCGTCTATACCGAGCCTTTAGAGGACTTTGGAAGTCTTCTGGATTTTACTACGTATATAATATACCTTTGTATCTATTTACTTTTATGTACATTATTTTATTTAGAAGGACTTTTAAGCTCTGTTTTTACTGCCTAAAAATCAAACAAATAGTCCCTGCATGTGTCTTCTTGCTGCAACATATGCAGATACAGACTCTGTCTTGCTGGATGTTGAGTGTACGGTCTTAATCGGGGACCACAGCTGCATTTTGTCACTGATTGTTGTACTTACTGTGCTGTGTCTTATACTTACCAGAGTTTGTGTCTTCATGAGCTGCAGAGTGCAGACCGAAGTAAGTAATATTTATTTGATTTTAGGCAATAAAAACAAATCTTGTCTGCACTTCTTAATAAAATAAAGTACATAAAAGTAAATGTATACAAAGGTATATTATATACTAGTAAAATCCAGGAACTTGCCGTATACCTTAAAGTTGCACTTTATTATATTTTTACATATGTAATTAACTGTTGCCCAGTACGCTTGATCAATATATTAAATAGAAATCTAAATTGAGTACACTAATAAAAATACTTTATGGGTCTTCAATTGAAGAGCTCCATATTTTACATTCCAGGATTCCTCTTGGTTACTTGGATACCACATTTTTGCATTTCCTTAGTGATGCTGGGATCTGGCACGCTTTCCACAAACACAACCATTTTCAGACCTTGGTTGAATTGCCTTGCTTACGACTGGATGGTTTAACTTTTCCGTATATACACTGGTGCTCAGAAGTATGGAAGCAGTAATACATTGTATATACTGTAGTAGTAGTACTACTGATCCCATACTCTGAGCCGGAGTATACTATAGCAGTGGAGTAATCACATCCGTTATCGATCCCATACTCTGAGCCGGAGTATACTATAGCAGTGGAGTAATCACATCCGTTATCGATCCCATACTCTGAGCCGGAGTATACTATAGCAGTGGAGTAATCACATCCGTTATCGAACGCATACTCTGAGCCGGAGTATACTATAGCAGTGGAGTAATCACATCCGTTATCGATCCCATACTCTGAGCCGGAGTATACTATAGCAGTGGAGTAATCGCATCCGTTATCGATCCCATACTCTGAGCCGGGGTATGCTATAGCAGTGGAGTAATCACATCCGTTATCGATCCCATACTCTGAGCCGGAGTATGCTATAGCAGTGGAGTAATCACATCCGTTATCGATCCCATACTCTGAGCCGGAGTATACTATAGCAGTGGAGTAATCATATCCGTTATCGATCCCATACTCTGAGCCGGAGTATACTATAGCAGTGGAGTAATCACATCAGTTATCGATCCCATACTCTGAGCCGGAGTATACTATAGCAGTGGAGTAATCACATCCGTTATCGATCCCATACTCTGAGCCGGAGTATGCTATAGCAGTGGAGTAATCACATCAGTTATCGATCCCATACTCTGAGCCGGAGTATACTATAGCAGTGGAGTAATCACATCCGTTATCGATCCCATACTCTGAGCCGGGGTATACTATAGCAGTGGAGTAATCACATCCGTTATCGATCCCATACTCTGAGCCGGGGTATCGATCCCATACTCTGAGCCGGAGTATGCTATAGCAGTGGAGTAATCATATCCGTTATCGATCCCATACTCTGAGCCGGAGTATACTATAGCAGTGGAGTAATCACATCCGTTATCGATCCCATACTCTGAGCCGGGGTATACTATTGCAGTGGAGTAATCACATCCGTTATCGATCCCATACTCTGAGCCGGGGTATACTATAGCAGTGGAGTAATCACATCCGTTATCGATCCCATACTCTGAGCCGGGGTATCGATCCCATACTCTGAGCCGGGGTATGCTATAGCAGTGGAGTAATCACATCCGTTATCGATCCCATACTCTGAGCCGGAGTATATTATAGCAGTAGAGTAATCACATCCGTTATCGATCCCATACTCTGAGCCGGAGTATACTATAGCAGTGGAGTAATCACATCCGTTATCGATCCCATACTCTGAGCCGGAGTATACTATAGCAGTGGAGTAATCACATCCGTTATCGATCCCATACTCTGAGCCGGAGTATACTATAGCAGTGGAGTAATCACATCCGTTATCGAACCCATACTCTGAGCCGGAGTATACTATAGCAGTGGAGTAATCACATCCGTTATCGAACCCATACTCTGAGCCGGAGTATACTATAGCAGTGGAGTAATCACATCCGTTATCGAACCCATACTCTGAGCCGGAGTATACTATAGCAGTGGAGTAATCACATCCGTTATCGATCTCATATTCTGAGCCGGAGTATACTATAGCAGTGGAGTAATCACATCCGTTATCGAACCCATACTCTGAGCCGGAGTATACTATAGCAGTGGAGTAATCACATCCGTTATTGAACCCATACCCTGAGCCGGAGTATACTATAGCAGTGGAGTAATCACATCCGTTATCGAACCCATACTCTGAGCCGGAGTATACTATAGCAGTGGAGTAATCACATCCGTTATCGAACCCATACCCTGAGCCGGAGTATACTATAGCAGTGGAGTAATCACATCCGTTATCGATCCCATACTCTGAGCCGGAGTATACTATAGCAGTGGAGTAATCACATCCGTTATCGATCCCATACTCTGAGCCGGAGTATACTATAGCAGTGGAGTAATCACATCCGTTATCGATCCCATACCCTGAGCCAGAGTATACTATAGCAGTGGAGTAATCACATCCGTTATCGATCCCATACTCTGAGCCGGAGTATACTATAGCAGTGGAGTAATCACATCCGTTATCGAACCCATACCCTGAGCCGGAGTATACTATAGCAGTGGAGTAATCACATCCGTTATCGATCCCATACTCTGAGCCGGAGTATACTATAGCAGTGGAGTAATCACATCCGTTATCGATCCCATACTCTGAGCCGGAGTATACTATAGCAGTGGAGTAATCACATCCGTTATCGATCCCATACCCTGAGCCAGAGTATACTATAGCAGTGGAGTAATCACATCCGTTATCGATCCCATACTCTGAGCCGGAGTATACTATAGCAGTGGAGTAATCACATCCGTTATCGATCCCATACCCTGAGCCAGAGTATACTATAGCAGTGGAGTAATCACATCCGTTATCGATCCCATACTCTGAGCCGGAGTATACTATAGCAGTGGAGTAATCGCATCCGTTATCGAACCCATACTCTGAGCCGGAGTATACTATAGCAGTGGAGTAATCACATCCGTTATCGATCCCATACCCTGAGCCAGAGTATACTATAGCAGTGGAGTAATCACATCCGTTATCGATCCCATACTCTGAGCCGGAGTATACTATAGCAGTGGAGTAATCACATCCGTTATCGAACCCATACTCTGAGCCGGAGTATACTATAGCAGTTATCGAAGAGATACAGTATACACCTCTATTGATCCCACAACCCGTCTAATACCACATTTACCTTCACATTCACCCTTCATTTTAATCTAAAAACAAAGAGAAACAAAAAAGTACTTTTTAGGCTATTCCTTAATTATAAACATACACTAAATGTAAAAAAAATATGTTCTCACCCTTTATAGTGAACGAAAGTAATTCTGTATAGAGTACTATTTTTTTCCCAGTATGGCACCTCCACATAATGTGAATATTCTGACTGTATGAGACAATCTAGGGAATACCAAGGAAGATACTAAAAATAAATACTGAATTTAAAGATTTAATCCTCCAAACAACATGGCAAATAGAAATAAAATAAATAATCCTAAAACAAAAACTGAGAAGAGCAATAACTAAAAAAGAATGTGGTATCAGATGAACAATTATTGAATTCTAATGTAATAAAATGTGTTCAATTCCCCTTATTTAAATGTGTTTTTTTCCACCACATTTGATCTGTTTGTGGCTATATATCTTTTAAAATGTATTCTTCTGAACCCTTTTCCTTGAAACTATGTGGGTTTGCTAGATTTTATCACATCACCTTGTCATTGTATTGCCTGGAGATTCCTATGAGGAGACTTTTTTTTTCAAATTAAAGGCTTTTTGACTCTCCATGAATTTTTTTTTATTTTTATACTTATACAATAAATGGTTAGTTGGCATCACCCCATGTCTTTGTGTTCCCCTCCTCTTCTCCTTTCTAATGACTAAGTTACTGTTCCAGATTTATTATCATTTGTTGCCTCCTATACTTCCTGGCAAATGCTAATCCAGCTAAAGAATTCATAAATGTTTAGATAAACTGTAAATGGGGTGAGTGTTTTATTTATATTCCAAAGTAGGCAGTTTAGGCAGGCCGTGTAGTTTTTAAAGTGTTAATAAATCAACTTGAGATGGGTAGAAGTCCCAGCTTTTCTCTGCTTGAGGGGTAAGACATTACATAGGAATGCACTGCCTTATGGCAACAAAAGCTGAACAAAGAATTCCTTGTGAATACAATATGAAATTACTGTTGTCTAATTTCTTATCATTGATATATCTAAAAGTCTAGAAATATGTTTGAGCCATTATAATACTGTTTCTAGGCTTATAGCTCTTTAAGCAGAACAAAGGTCTCCTGAATAGTAATTGAAGTTTTATGGATTGGTGAATGCTATAAAATGCAGTGTACGGATGCTGGTACCACAGGATCTATAAGTAGCGGAAAATTATGGCACGGATGTACAGTACATTAAGTTTGTGTCCTTCCGCTGCCCTTGTTTACTTGATCCTTAAATACTTATAGTAAAAAATTATATTCAGAAGGGTGCATGGTACTTTTTATTTGTTGTTAATCTTTTACACAATGTATGTGTCTATCTAAAAAAATCCCATCCATTGTTGGAAAAAGACAGTTGCCAAATCTGTCTAAATTTTATTTTCCCGTGCCCTTAGAAAATGTCCTAACAAATCTAATTAATTTATTATACAGGAGACGGAAAAACAATATGGAAAACGAGCGCATGTGAACAAATAAAAGTTATATGTGTAGTGGTAGTTCCAGTGGTGTACAAAATATGTTAAACTTAGGGAACAAGTAAACTTTCTTGAAGCCCAAGGGAGCCAGCGAGGGATCCATTCCTAGAGATACATTACTTCTGGAAAAAAATATTTGGGCATCAGGAGAAAAAAAACAGATGGATTATCTATCTCTGTGAAGACTAATTGCTTTTATATTCCAATAGATAAGGCATGAAGGTTCTTCAACTGCTTTTTTTCTTCACACAAGTAGATTACTTCGGATCTTAAAGGTATATGCAAGTGAGCTGGATTATGAATGCATCCGATAGAGGAGAATTATTAGTGTATGAAAATGTGTTATATAGAAAAGTTCAGTTTATGTACAAAGTTATTTGCACATAAGTCAAATCCAGTGGTTCACACCCACAGGACACTTGCATAAGCCCGGTACACACAGGAAGTACAGTAAGATACAAACTTTGACCTTTCTGGTACAGAGCACAGGAAGTAAATGTTGCAGTTCTTGTACTGAGCACCCCAGAAGCCACTGAGGTGAAGAATGATACATAGTATTATCCTGAATCTGAATTTGAATGTTATGCTAATTGAGGTGGAGTTTTCTAGGGGTGTACACAATAAAATGCCAATGCCAAAAAACATAGGAAATTTTGCTAACTTCAAGGTAAGCTAATTAATGTTTGTTTTGGGATGTTATCATGCTAACATTTTTTTTTCATACACTACTAATTCTCCTCTATCAAATGCATTCATAATCCAGCTCACTTACATATCCATCTTATTGATGATCTATCCAATATACAGCATGATGTGGTGCAGGCTGCTCACTATTAAAGAGATGCCTCATACTGTATGACTTGTTAAATTGGCTTTATATATATATTATTATTTATATATATTTATATTTAATATCAGAATCATTTATGCATTTTCATAACCACGTTCTCTAGTAATCTTACCTGCAATCTTGTTGTAGCTATCAAATGTAGTATATGTAAGGTGATTACATATTCAGCTGCAGCAATATGACATTTTTTCAGGTTGCTTTTTCCATCTTTCACTTGGTTTTATAGAGACTGAGATCATGAGAGAAATTTATCATGGTGGAGCTTGTCCAGTAACTTAACCCTATCACTCCAAGAGGAATATGAAATACACCAAATTGAAAGTGTTAACCATTTTGCCATTTATGCTTTTAAAAAAAAAAAAAATTATATTCATTCTTTCTGAAAATAAATTATTTTACTTATTATGGTAAACTAATTATGTACTATGTGCTGACAGCAGAATAAAGTTGAACATTTCCTTTTGTAACTGCACATATTTTGGACATGGTCATAAAACTGTTTCAAGAGAAAATCTTGCATTTGGCAGACGCTGCTCTTATAAGTGCAATAGGACTCAAACTATACATATATTCTCAGTCCAAAATGAAAGCAAAGTGTTGGTGAATCCATTGTTCTTCCAATTGCTCCCAGGTGTTAAATCTGAATACAGTTGTTAAAATTATACCCTCTGTTAATATACTTTTGTAAAAAAAGAATTCACATTATCAAGGCAAAAAGTGCATACTGTAATAATCATACATCAATTGTCTTTTAATCTCTCCAACGCTGAGTCTATTTTTGACACTTGTTTGGTCTTTTTATATAACCATCAATTGCAATGATTTTATGCCAAGCGCACACAGAATTAATATGTTTTGTATTATTTATTCTGCGTTTTTTGCATTTGTTTTTTTGGTTCCTACTCATGCAGAAAAGAAGCCATTGATCACAATGTTAAAGAGACCTGGTTTATTTATTGTTTTTTAAAAGTGAAAATCATTGATAATTTTATTTTTAAATAATCTGTACTCAAAATCTGTTCATCTTTTCTTAATTTCCCCGAACATAATAATAAAAAAGCTACACGTAATTACAATTTCCAAGAGGAGTGACTGTGTCCATCTGCACAATCCTTTTCAGCCTGGATCAATGTAGCAGAAAATATAAAAAATAATATACATTCTTTGTTCTTGTAAGGTATTCCTATATACGTCTACTATAAAATATCACTCCTGTCTGATTATTCCCATTTCTCTTAGTTACCAGGATAGTAAAGGCCATGGGCCTCATTCTATTATCGGCCGCAGCCGTTGCGGGGCCGCAAGGACCGGCCGCAAGCTATTCGGCTATTCTATTCCCTTACGGCCGGGGATTCCGGCAGGCTTGCGGCCGGTGCCTTGCTATCTCTTGCGGCCGCTCGCGCCGGAGGAAAGCCTTTGATCTTAAACGGCCGCAAGAGATTTGCAATTCAATTGCTCCGGGAAACCTCTCTGCAAGGCTAAAAGCGAGCCGCAGTTACTTGCAGGAAAAAGGTCTCGCTAGCACCAATTAAGCACATAAAATAGCTCAAATAAAGCCATCCTGCACTTTGAGAAGACTATAAAGGGATTTTAGGTGTTAGAAAAAATAGCACATAATTATCCTGTACTCAAATCCGTAAAATATTTTATTTTTAATATCCGTAAAATATCCATGTAAAAAGTCCAGAGTGCTTGGAGCACCTCAGACACACCCACGCCGCAGCCGGCAAATAAACAGTTAATTTGAACTCGGGTTTGGGCTGATGTGCAAGCTTGAGAGTGGGTTCCTTTTAATCCTCATGTCCCCCAATATGATCCCTAGCATTTATAGAGCTGTACAGTGCAGGCTTGAATTTATTTTTCAGTTTTTATATTTCTGAGATTACGGCCGGTTCCAAGATATGCGGCCGGCCGTAAAAGGAGATCCTTGCGGGGCCGTATAATAGAATCGCGATTTGATTGAACCCTCGCAAGGAATCGCAGCCTTACGGCCGATTTACGGCCGATAATAGAATGAGGCCCCATATCTGCAGCCCCTTACTTGAAAAACACAAACCAAACAATATGCTCCCATTGTCTGATTTGGAGTCAGGAGGCTGTTGCCTGAGGGCGCCCATTTGACTCTAGATATTGCAAGAATGGTCACGTTTGAAAGAAAACAGTCCAAATATTTCAAATATTTTTTTTGGGTAGCACCACATTTACAATATGCTTAGAATGTAAAAACCTTTAAAGGACCACTGTAGTCAACAATATGAAATTGCTCTTTTCGAACACCTGCACTCAGGAAAAAGCAACATGTTTTTAGATGTAAAAAAATAATACAGCCTCTAATTTATTACTTTTATAAGCAGCTGCACTGCTGTGGAATTATCCATGATATTAGTTTCCAGTACTTCCTGAGTTACTATACGCAGGAAGTTCGTATCTGCACAATGGGAAGGTGGCACATACAAATGCCACTGCTCTCATTACTCCAATGGAGAACGTATTCGTTTTAAAAGGACACTTCCTGTTGATTAGAACTTGCCAGAAGCAGGCTTAGAAATATAATGGAAGCCTGCAGCAAGGAGTAGTTGCATATAAATCTGAAATATGTAAAGGTGGTGATTTATGTTTTTTTTTATTATTTTCTCACAATATTTTGCGCATTATTAAGTTTTCTTGTTATTCTGTAGACTGTATAGAAACAATTTGGAGTCTTTTAATTTATTGTCTGTTCCATTCTGTAGTGAGAGAGACCAATTTTGTTTCTTACAAGCAGGAGCCCCTTTTTAGATCCCTACCTTGTTGTAGTGAAGGGGCTTTTCCACCTCAATGAAGCTGTGAGCTATACCATGTAGGGTCACCCAAGATGGGCAGGTCATAGCAGGGTGGTCAGACTAATTGTGGTCCACTGGAGAAGGAACTGGCAACCCACTCCAGTATCTTTCCCAAGATAATATGGATAGGCACGACCAGACACATAATTAATGACAGTGCCTGGCGTGCTGCGGTCCGTAGGAGACCTGGAAAACATAAAGCCTTGCACTTCCTACAGCTGAACCATGGCAATTCGTATCCCCAATGCTTTCAATAATACTAATGGAAATCTCTAAATTGTACAATGGATGTTAGCGGTAAAGAATAAATGCATAGAGAAAGGGATCAAGTTTAAGATTGTTTTTATTTTTTACTATATATATGTTTTTATTGGTGATTTAAGTGTAGCTCTTCAAAAGAGTAAATGGTGGCCCTTGGGGGATAATATTTATCCATCTGCCACAGTATGATAAAAGTGATATTGTCACTCTACATAATGGATGCATCTAGCTTTTTATTAGTATAATAGTTCATCCAGATGTGTAAATGGCGCAGTGATTGTATGTTGGATGATTCTGTATAATGTGTAGGATTGGCAAGGCTCTCATGGTGTTAAATGATTCATCCGGTTCATGACTTTCAGTCTGCTCATGATAACATCTTATCTGTGTGATCTCATATTTCTGGGAACTCCAACCCGTGTTGATTCAGTGATCGGGTTGTATGATGAATGTAAACAGTATGGGCCAGGTTCACTAAGATTCTAGGAACATGTATATGTATGTGTGTATACACGGCACAAACACATATTCTAAAGGGATATACTGTTCTGGCCCATCATGTAGAACTGTCAAAATGAATAGGAAATTGTATACAATGTTTTAATCTCTTTTCACGGTTTATATAACTGTTTTTAAATAACTCTTACAAGAGCAGGGCCCTCTGCAGCTTCTGTGCCAGTATGTAACTTATGTCATGTCTGTCTTGTGTACTCACTCTATCTCTTGTACTTTGCACTATAAATAACTAATAATAAATGCTGCATTGTTTTTTTATCGAATGTAAACTGTTTACTTAACTTGAGGCTTATCTGCAGTTCAGCTGGACAGCCTGATATATTGACCTGATATTGGCAAGGTCTGAGGTCATGAAGGGTCCATAAATTACAAGCTCCCGCTAAATGTATGTATCTATCCTCTCTCCTCTGCAGTTTTATTTTTTATTTGTGGTTAGAATAGTGAGAAAAAAAACTAAAACAAAAAAGCTGACATTGCAATTGCAGCAAGCCGTGTATTCCCATTTGCAGAGAGCTTGTGATTTTCAGTCCATTCAGAACCTGAATAATGAAGGCAGCAGATAAAGAATTAGCTTGGTTATTGTATAAAGAAACCTATAAAACTGTAAAATATGCATCAAGTTTAAAAATTCTAATTTTTTCTCATATGGTTTTTGTTTTTTCTTATAATGTTGAACATTGATAAATCCCATGTCAGTTTAACATCTTCCCTGTGTATTTGATCTGTAAGAACTTTATGAACAAACAGTATGTGGTAGGAGAGCTTCCGAAATCTGAGTGAATGATATTGGCCATAACAATGTGTAATTATCTGCAGTAGTACCAAGTTGATTGCGATTGTTATTGTCCTGTTTTTTATTCCATATATCGATTGATTTATTATTTCATTTGTTTATAAGAAATAGTATTTTTTGTTACTACCCATTAGACCAGGTATGAGCAGACAAAAAGCATCCAAATCAGTCCATTTCCTCTGGACTTCCAGTGCAATATTACATATCCCTTCTGAAAAGTCTTTAAATTAGTGATCAGTCAGGGGAGTATTTAGGTTTTATGCTACCGTAGGCTATTAAGATTTGATTGCCCCTTCCCTACTTATAAGCTCCTTCTTTGCCCTTGATTTAATCCAGAATCATAGGTATATGTGTGTTTATGTATACTTCCAGTGTGTCTGTATGTGTACTATTTACTCTATAACATCATCTACAGGCAGCCTGTTGCCCCCTTATAATGTGCTACCCTAGGCCTGGGGTATGAGGGCCTAGTTAGAAACACACCACTGGTGTCTATTAAATGGTGTCCTTATTTAAGCCCCAGTCACTATGTAAGTATCCATCCTGTGACCTACTGAATGCCATTATATATTATATATTTGTGTATCTGTAGAAATATTCGGATTCCAAACCTTGGCTTCATTTTCCCAAAACGTTCGGACCTTGGCGAAATAAATTAACCCTATTTTAGACCGTTCGACAAACATTCATGTGATTGTAAAACCACATGTACTACTTGTATGATACTTTACTACAAGGCTTGACAAATCCAGAGAGCCATGGCTAATAAAATTGTGCTGCTGGCTCCTAACTATTTTGTTGTACATAAACTTTAATGTATATAACCCTCTTCTTTGGCTTCTAAAGAAGTGTGACTGGTTCCTGACTATCCTGGCTGGCTCCTAATTTTTCATATATATATCTCTAAGCCCCCTGCTTTACTACTTGGCTATATAAACCTACACAGATACTGTTTCTAGCAGCTATATTGTTAATGTATTTTTTGCCCATTCTTTATAACAGTGTGTTAGTGTTTTAAGTTCAGTGAAATTTCTGTTAGTGTCTTAACCTAACCTGGTCTGACCACAACTTCCTTCCTGAGTATGAGATGGTTTGCAGCACATGGAGCACTGTTCCATCGCTCATCACGTCTTCCTTACTAAACAAATTCATAGTTTGATCTATAAAGTATGCAAATTATGTAGAATTTTTTGAGATTGCCAGTGGTATAATGGAAAGTGGTGTGAATTTGAACTAAAACATATAATGAACAAGCCTCAAATTGCAACCTTTGCTATGCCACTAGCTACTAAGAAACGTGCTATAGTTTAAAACTATGGGTGACAACAAATACGTTTTTCAGTTGAATGTTATTAAAAGACCATGCAAAATGGAGAAAAAAAAAGTGTAAACTTTGAGTCTTACTAAGAGCATAATTAAGCAGGAAAACAAGATACAAAGCTAACTTTTTAATCCCGAAAAATACATTTGAATGCCTTCGCTGTGCCCTGGATGAATCTATGATAAGTAGGTGGAAGTTGTGTATGTGAGAAATTTTTGAGGAGATATTGTTGCATTTCCTGAAGCAAGGCGTTTGCTTTTGAGCCAGCGAAGGGGAAGGGGTGTGTTATTCATTTTAATGTTAACCAGTTATCTTAGCAAATGCTCATTGCCCCCCCCCCCCGACACCCCTTCCTGCAAAACACACACCCTAATCATCCAGCTCTGATAAAGTGACGTAACAACAAAATGGATTGCTATACTCATAAACAGAGTCTTGAAAATTCAGATTTTCCCCCAAAAAAACATTTTATTTCTGTGGCTTGCGCAGCTACTAATATTGTCAGCTGGTATATATTTTCCAAACGACTTTTATTTCTTAACCTGCAGAGGTCCTTTTTAAAGAGATTGGAGAAGACATAACATGTAACAAATTAGCATCTATGTATGGGCATAAAACAATTTTCAGGTAAAATCATTATTTTAGTGGTTACCGCTTGGTGACTGATCACTTACTCTGTATTCAGGTTCACTCTGCTTTAACTCACCTGGGCTCATGCAGAGATAGAGATTGAAATCCTGGACTGTTAGCGTCCCTCGTAGGACTGAGTTGCCCATCGCCGCACTAGAGTTATCTGTGTCTGTTGCTAGTGACAGAAAATAACCCCTTGGGCTCTAAATCTTGTCTTTACTTCATGTGCAAGACAAAAGGTTGAGTGTACTCGGATACCAGGATAACTACACAATGGAATAAATTACTTCTTATGGTCCGAGCATGCCCATATTTGCAAATTCAGTTTTTAGTTTGGACACTCTAACTTGCATTTTTTAAACTTGTAGTGATTACATGCAGATTTACTGAGACTGCACTTAACATACTGCATATATATTTAATCTAGAGGTACTCAATTGTGGTCCGTGGGCCAACCGTAGTCTGATACAAAAAAAAAAGACTAAAAATGCATAAAGAAGCAGTACAGAAGTTCCTAGATCCTAGATTATAGTCCTTGGAAGGTTGCATACCAGTAGTACAAACAAAGTGCATTATAATTGTAAAAAGGCAGGCAGAATTCATTAGATGGTCTTGAGCAGTAATAAAATAGTCTGCCAAGACCCTGGTCAACTTTTAGTGGTCAACTGGGAAAACAAAAATGCTTGGGAACCACCAATATAGACACATTAAAGGTATATGTAAGTGAGCTGGGTTATTAATGCATCTGATATAGGAGAATTTATAGTGTCTGAAAAAAAATGTTTGCATGAAAAAATTCCAAAGTAAAAAGTTAAACCATTAGCCTGAAGTTTGCTGGATTTCTTGCTTTTGCAAACTTTTTCTCTGAATGTTGACACCCCCTGAAATTCCCAGGGATAATAGCATAACTTATACAATGTTTCTTTTTGGCCTGGGGATTGTGCAGGTATGCTTAGTTAGCTCCTGTAGTCTGTCCTACTGTGGGAAGTCACATGATTTCAAACACATTCCTTTAGCCAATCAGCTTTGCGCATGTGCTGCATATTGGATATCTCATTAAAAATGAGATATCCATTATGCAAATCTCAGTTGTTGGGGGTTTCTACATCACCCCCAGCACATTTTCTTTCTTTTCTGCAAATTTTTTTTACAATTCTACAGGATGCATTCATAACCCGCCTCACTTTCATATACCTGTAAGAGTTTATTTGGTATGAACACAAGTACATTTATATACGTTGTAAGAATCAAATAGTTTCTTAGAATTGCTGGTATTTTTATTGTTATCTAATACTGATTTTCTACACCTCTTTGATGTGCCTGTTTATGGGATCTTGATGGTTCTGTAACATCTACATTTTGATACTTATATTGTGTCGACCAAATTAATTCCCACTCTCTTTGGCAGTATAATTGTACTAAAAATAATCTGTACTTTTGATCAATTTACCAAGTGGGGGGTTGATTATTAATAACTGAAAAGCTCTGTAAAACCACATCTCATGATTTGTGAAAAGCCAATTGTAGATTCTGAGAGCATTTCAAGGGTCCTTGTTGTCTAAAGGCTGCAGTAATGTCACATTGTGTTATGTAAAGAATGAGGTTGTGTTCCTTAGAGCGACTTCATGGCGGTGGGAATTTTTTTTGCAGAGAGCGCTATGCCTTGGGGTATTTCTTGGGAGCCATGAAGTACTTCCAGATGCTTCTGAAATATGCTTCAGTCACGTTGATTTTTCTTTTTTTTCTTTTTTTGCTAGACTCCTTAGTTTGAATTAGATGCTGATTTCTTGTTTCTATAATGGATATACACACCGGCATGCTGTTTTTAAGTGAATCACCTGCATTGAAGTAGTATTTTGTGTTTTTATCTTTAGATCTCCCAATCTGACCGGCACAATCGCTTAGATTCACAATTCTGTCTCCTATCACAAGCTTGTTCCATTTTTAAGCTAGGTATATGTTCAGCCATTAATTGGTTTGATAAATGGATTATGTCACTATTAAATTAGTGTTTCTCTACCCCACTACTTGCCTTATGTGCAATGTGACTTTATGTAAGCACTTCCCAAAATGGTGTCCATCTTGGAGCAGTTGCTTAATAGCTGTTACTGGCTGTGCTACTTTATATCTTTAAAGTGTTAAAGTGACACCGTAATGATAAAAAGAATAATTTATATCCAGCATAATGAAAGCCTTAAAGGCATATCTAAATTTCCTGGATTATGAGTTCATCTGATAGAGGAGAGTTAATAGTGTATGAAAACTTTTTTTTTTTTTTGCATAAAAATATCCAAAAATAAACATTTAAACACTTTAGTTGAAGTCTGCAAAATGTCTTGTAATTTCTGACATTTGAAATTAGGGTTAACACTCCCTCAATGTAGTCTGTCACTATGTTAGGTGCTATGGCAGCAGGGAGTCAAATCCCAGCAGTGACTTGGGGCTGACATCACTGCTCTCCTATTGGCTGAGGAAGACACATCAGGTAAATAATGGGTTACATTGCTCCCCTAATGCTGCATGCTGATTAGGTGCGGATAAGGGGCCTGTGTAGACACGCTCCTGGAGGTGTCAACATAATCATTAGAGGAATTTTTAGATCTTAATAAAAATAAAATATTTTATGAGATGTGCTGCATATAGATAGCATGGCTGCTTTTTGCCTATAGAGTGCAGAAATGTATTACATAGTAATTGAGGTTGGAAAAAGACTATTAGCCCATACTATATGGTATGGCTCGCAGCTTCATTGATGTACACAAGTACAAAGTTTCAATCCAGAAGGGGATCATCTCCATACAGCAAATTCTAATTCAAATGACACATGATCAGAAACTATTACTGGATCATACATACATGTGGAGCTAGCATGGATCAGTCTGATAATGCTGGCAGTGCTGTGTTTGCATTAGAAGATAGAATATGGATATTCACAGCATGCTGACATATAAAGGTTTGCTAGAGGCAAGCAGAAAGAAATTAAATTAATTTCATTTGGTTAAAATAGATTTCATTATGCTAGATGCAATTTATTCTATGACATGATGTGTCTTCCTCAGCCAATAGGAGAGCAGTGATGTCAGCCCCAAGTCACTGCTGGGATTTGACTCCCTGCTGCCATAGCATGTTTTCTCACTACATCCGTTAACTTAAGAGACAGTATCTTTTTCTTTATAACTTTCTGACCCTCTTTTCATTATGACATTCTTATGCAACGCGCACTGTCCCATACAGGAGTAGGTAACTTATCGCCATTGTACACTGCACATTTCCTGTGTGAATACATAAGGATCTACTCCCCTGTCTGCTTTGTAAATTCATAAAAAAAATAGCGGTTTGATACTCAGCATTACTCCTGGGAATAGATAATAATACTACCATTTGCTGAATGTAAAGTTGACATGAAAAATGTTAAATGTTGTTCTTGCAGAGAAGATCATAGTTGCTAGTTCAGCTGGCATCTTTATATTTTTACTGCAGTGTGAAATGCTTTTTGGCTAAACAAGGTCATAATAAAACAAGGTCACAATAAAAAAACTATAACACCATTTAGAAAATAAACTCAAAGCCGATGGGATTACAATTTCCAAGTCTCCATTGGTGCTGAAAAAGATATATTTAGGTGATTAAGCATGTCATGAACTATAGATACATTGGGCAAGTTTGCAGTTGGTAAAATAATGTTTATATTGGCTGACAAGATTCCTTCAAGGACAGAGAAAAATGCAAAGGACATGAAAGTCAAATTACACTTAAAGAGACATGGAAAGAATTGTTTTCTTTGTTACGTTAGAGGGCATTTCATAATATGTCAGTTTGTTTTTTTTTCTAAAAAGATTCAGAACACAAGAACCTATTAACTTTATTAAAATGTTAAACACTTGGGGCTGGCCCCCTGCTAGCCAATTAAATCTACAGACTAGATTATGCTTTCTATATTTCCTGTTGGTTTCAGTGAAGTTTTTAAACCAGTTTTACTTAATATTTTTTCATGCGCAAAACTACATTAGTAATGTTTAAAACATGCGCCTTTTAAATGCATAAAAAAACAGCTGTGTTCCATGTCCCTTTAAATCTAATATGACTTTCATTCTAATGTCTTGGTGCATTTCAAACCAGCCCAGAGCACCACCTTGTGGTCTTAATGTGAAATGCAGTCAAAATGATTCTTATTTAAGGAGCAGATAATATATTACCTTTTAATTACCATCATTTGTTCATACTAAATGGCACCCAATTGAATGTCTCTAATGGATCTCTGGTTGGGGCTAAATGGAACAGACACATGTCTATGCTGATATATTTTAATTAGTTATATCCACCCCCTAACATTGCTCATTACCTTTTTCGCTTACATTGTTAAGGACTATTTAAAAGAAAATTATTTTTATCCCTACTATTACTTTTTTATATTTTGCATATATTTTCAGAGAACTTGGGGTTTTTAAAATACTTTTTCCTTTCTGTATTATTGGATCTATATACACTATATCACATGACATATCTGTTTTAAAGGTTACTCTGTTTTCTCTTCTGCATATATCCTATAGGTGACTACTATAGCTACCTCCCTCTTTTGTAAATCCCCTCTTCCTTGTACCTCTTCTAAGATATCTGTTAATCTCTTACTTTCCTGTCTTTTTAATGTCCCCATAACTTTCTTCTTCTGCGGCTCCTGCCGCTAAAACACATCCTGTGATTCCCGTGTCGATATTTCAGAAGCTTCTACTTTCATCACCTTCAAGTGCCATTGTAAGGGTCACTTCTTTAAAGTAGCATTCCAGTAATTCCTCCCTATTACTTTATCTAGAAGTACTGTACCTCCTTGGTAACTGCCATGTGCCTGTCCTTCTGCTACTTGATTATATAGGACTTTAGGATAGCAGCTTTATGATGATGATGTCTGTCTTTTTATGTAAAATGCACTATATATATGTATATATAAACTTCCACTTATTTTTCTAAAGCTGTCTAGCAAATTATGAATGCACTAGTGAAGGTACATAAAACATGCTATTTAATGACTTATATAACTTAGAACAAAAGTAAAACATGTATATAAAATGGAGCCTACTTTATATTTAAGAGCCAGGCAGGATTTTACATGTCTGGGAGGGAAATACATACATACATACAGTATCTCACAAAGGTAAGTACACCCCTCACATTTTTGTACATATTTTATTATATCTTTGCATGTGACAACTAAGTGGAAATGTCCACGGAGCTGGTGGATGTTAGCGACCTTGCACTCCCCCACTCAATAGGTCTGGAGACATGCTTGGCCAGTCCATCAACTTTACCTTCAGCTTCTTAAGCAAGGCAGTGGTCGTCTTGGATCTGTGTTTGGGATCGTTATCAGGTTGGAATACTGCCCCTTCAGTATGTCACAGTACATGTTGGCATTCATGGTTCCCTCAATGAACTGAAGCTCCACAGTGCCGCCAGCACTCAAGCAGGCCCAGACCTAAACCCTATTGAGCATCTGTAGGGCATCCTTAAAACTGAAGGTGGGGGAGTGCAAGGTCTCTAACATCCACCAGCTCTGTGATGTCTCCATGGAGGAGTGGACGAGGACTCCAGTGGCAACCTGTGAAGCTCTGGTGAACCCCATGCCCATGAGGGTTAAGGCTGTGCTGGAAAATAATGGTGGCCACACAAAATATTGACACTCTGGGCCCACTTTAGACATTTCCACTTAAGGGTGTACTCACTTTTTTTGCCAACAGTTTAGACATTAATGGCTGTGTGTTGTGTTATTTTGAGGGGACAGCAAATTTACACTGTTATACAGGCTGTACACTTACTACTTTACATGTAGCAGTTTTGTGAGATACTGTATGTATATATATATGTGTGTGTGTATGTATGTGTGTGTGTGTGTGTATATATATATATATATATATATATATATATATATATATATATATATACTAGCGACTTGCCTGTCAAAAAATGATGGCAATAAAATTGTAAGGCTGGGAATGCTGTTTGGCACACAATGTAAGGTTTTTGGTTGTCTGGGCATCTTCAGCGCTCATTGCGAACCTCTCCCCTGGTGTACTTTTGCTCCTCTGAGCACCCTCTGCGCTCATTGTGAGCCATGTGCTGAGAGCCTTTGGCGCTCATTGCGAGCCTCTCCGTTCGTGTAATTTTGGTGGTGTGACCAGCTTTGGCGCTCATTGCAAGGGCTGCGCTGATCGCCTTTGGCACTAATTGCGAGCCTCTCCCCTCATGTACTTTTGCTCCACTGAGCATTCTCGGAGCCCATTGTGAGCCCCGTGCTGAACGCCTTCGGGGCTGATTGTGATTCTCTCCTCTGCTCTACTTTTTAGTTGTCTGACCACCATGTGCGCTGATTGTGAGCTCAGCGATGAGCGCCTTTGGCGTCTTCGGTGCTCATTGCGAGGTTCTCCACTCATGTAGTTTTGGTAGCCTGGGCACCTTTGTCAGTCATTGCAAGGGGCGCGCTGATTGTCTTTGGCGCTCATTGCGAGCCTCTCCCCTCTGTACATTTGCTCCTCTGATCACCCTTGGCGCTCATTGTGAGCCCCACGCTGAACGCCTTTGTGGCTCATTGAGATCCTCTACCCTGGTCCTTTTTTTTTATATATATATATATATATATATATATATATATATATATATATATATATATATTTAAATATATATATTTAATTAATTAAATAATACATTAATATACTTTACCTATTTGTAATTTATTATATCCAGCAATCAATATCTTGAAGAGCCAACAATCTATTTTCCTGCAGCATACAATGTACATTTGCACTGTTGCTGACCTGAGGTGTGTGAAGTGTGCAGTGTAAATAGGCTGCGTGCGCGAGGGCAAACCGTTTGTGTAGCTGTGTAATTGGGCATTTTGTAATGGTAATGTTATTAGTTGTAAGTTAGTGTTGTCAAATGGCGGCGATTGTATATGCGTTATGCGGGTGTGGAGCATTTTCCGTTGTCCCTAATAGTGTATTTTATACCTCCTACGTGCCTGTGTAAAAGTCTTATATGCTTGGTGGTGTTCTGCGTGTTAAGGGGTCATGTAGCCTCGTTTTTCCTTTTTTTCAGCCGCCATTTTTTTTCTCGCTTAGGTGATTTTTGTGTGTTGAAACTCTGCAAATTGTCTCCCAGATGTTGTGCCTGTCCCCCCCCCCCCCCCCCCGTGCTGTGTTTGTTTTTTGTATTTTTGCTTATTTTGGGGGTGTTTTTGTATGTGCGCTGTTCGGCCGTTAACTTCATATTTTTTTTACCTTGTTTTTTTTTTATTTTCTACGTGCCGCGGGTCGTATTTTTTTTTAAGTGCCGCTTTCCTATTTGCAAGTGTTACGGGCCGTAATTTTTGCACGCTTTTTTTTTTTTTTAAACTCCTACGGGGCTCCTTGCCAGCAACTGCGGCCCTCGCAACCGATATTGCTCACAACTATATATGTATATGTGTATGAATATGTGTATATGGTTAATATATATCCCCCCCCCCTCTCTTTCTTAAATAATACATAGGAACTAAATGTAATGTTCTAGGAAAATGTTGGGATCCCAGACTGCTTGAATCTTTGGTTTAAATGTAAAAATTTTAGATTTTTGAGGTCTGTACCTAAATTATTTATTGGTAAGCTGGTTTTGGGTAGTGGTTAGTCCTGCTCCGTGAAAATTCAGCATGAAAAGTATGTCCATATAACATCACTTCAAATGACTTTACCACACTACAGCATTCCTACCACAAATGAAGGCCCCGCAAGGGGTGCATGCTGCTTCTGCTGAAACACTATCACTATATGAGGAAATATGTAAAAAAATCGCTGATTTACTTAAACCGGCCTAAATATGCCAAATTGGCTGCTAAAAGCATGACAGTGAAGTCTGTTTAATTGATTTATGGTAAATAGCTTCCAACTCTCAATGCATCAATACCAAATAGCTTTTAGAGCAGGTGTCAATATTTAGTTAACGTGACTATCTATTTCTCTGTGTAAATGTATTAAATTGTGATATTTCAGACACTCATGGGCATCGATTTGAAGAAGTGACACATTATTGAAAATTTGTCAACAGATCAGTGCACGCATCGATTTGTCTTGAGAGCCAAGCAAAGGAAATCTAGACTACGGCAAGCTAGAGCCACAAAATACAGCAAGTTTTCCCATTGATTTTCCCCCATCAAATATTTTTTGAGTTGCTTGTGCTCCAAAAAGCTAATAAATTCCAAATAACCTTAAATTATTGGCTCTCTCTACTCCTAAGATCCCTGATTTAAAAAAAATATATATATATTGTGAGTACTCCAAAGCACTTGTAATGGCATAAAAATGTCTTTGCGACTGCTATCTCCCTCCCGGCTCACTTTTGATTGCCCCATTTCCTGTTCAAAATATATCCCCATCACCTAAACTGTTAACCGCATGCAAACAGTTGCACATTTAAGTTAACCCTTGCTGCGGGGTTCCGATCGGGGCAAGAGTTGTTGCAGGAGTCCTTGATGGACTTGCGCAGCATCGAGGTTAAGTTTGGGTGCTTTTTGAACCCATGTGGCAAGGGTTAACTTACAGGTACCCAGATGGGTGATCAGGGTAGGGGGATGGGGATTCCATGAATGGAGGGAATCCCCAGGGATTCTCATTCGATTAGGTATGTTTGTGCTCAGTACTTCACTTTCCACAAATATTTCCTGGAAACCCCAGGGCCTTCTAATTTTATTGTAAGGCTTGAGTTTATGGTTATGCTCCCTAAGATTACTGGTTTGGAGCTTTGAAAAGGTGTGTAGGGTACGAACAAAAATGCTCCAGCAGCAGATTTCATGGAGGAACACTAATTAAGCCCCTCAAATAGAATCGGGATCTTCATTATTATTATTATTATTATTATTATTATTATTATTATTATTATTATTATTGTTGTTTGTTTGTAACTCGCCAACATATTCCATAGCGTTATACATGGGTAGGTTCAAGGCAAAAACAATAGCAATATTAACACACTGCAAATAATGGAGGGCCCTGTCTTTGAGCTTAGGATCCAATTTCCATATTGCTTTCCCCAAAGCGCCATGCAAGATTGAAAGGTTATAAAAAGGTTATTATACATGTAAAGTATTTACTTATATTGTATATTATGTTTGCCTGGTTCCTTACTTTCCTGGTTAGCTTCTAAATTCCTAATTTAGAGCCCTATGCTAATCTGGTGCTTTAAATAAGGGAAATGCAGTAAAAAGTCTGTGGGAGCTTTTTTCCCTTAGTTCTACACTAATTCAAATCATTCTCTCCCCCAGATTACAGCTGTTAGCTCAGATCCGTAAATCCTGCCACAACCGATATCTGCAGGGAGCAGCCAAACTAAGCTTTACAGATGAAACGGCCCTAAGCATAGCATAGGGTTTGGGTGTCAGTGAGTAACTCATAATTTATTTTCAGTGCAAAACTCAATGGAGATTTTTGCCTTGCTTTTCATCTGTTGTGAAGTTCACTCGGAGCAGTGACCTGGAGCAGTTTGCTCTCAATGTTTTAGGAATGGGTGATTAGCATAGCTAGTTAGGATTTACTCTGTAGTTAGGGCACACACAATTGCTTTTTCAGGGATTAGCATAGGGCCCTTCATTTGTCAGCCGCTGCTGTAAATTATATTGAGTGTGGGAGCAGGAAACCGCTATGTATTAATTTATAAACGGTCCTTGTTATGATATAAATGCTACCTTATGTACAGTAAATTAAATCATTATTAGGAAGCTGGATAAACCTACTATTTGCAAAAGCCATAATGCACATGTGAATATATTTGCACCTAGCCACTTACAGGGCCACTTAATTTAGTACAGTTTGGACCACATCACAGTAATGTCATATACTAAAAGCATGTTTGAAATAAATTTTTGTAGTTTTGACTTATGAACATTTTTCAATGAGAAATCAAATCAAATGAAATCAGATCTGTATGTGTGTGCAAGTCTACCCACATCTTGTGGCAATACTTCAGCCATTCAGGTGCAGGGGTGTGTGTTCCATTCAAATCAATGGTTAGACTACTTACATTTCCTTGCGATTTTTGTAATTTCTTATGGCAGAAAATTCAGGTTTCTGCTCTTTTGCCTCTGGAATTTTAACAATGCAGAGCTCAACTCTGCTCCAGTTCTGTCCTTTTTTAATATGCAAGGACTTTTGAATCTGATACGGCGAACGGTGCCAAATATACTTCCTATCTAAATATATTGATCCTCTTAGCTGCTAAAGTAGTGCTGGGTATTATGTTTCATTAGACAAGATGCATGGGTGTGCCATAAAAAAATGGCAGTATAATAAAAATTATCATTTTGACAGATGCCTGTAAAAGTCAATATATATACCCACTCTCCTATATTAAGTGAGGAATGAGGGAGCAGGTGGTGGTTTATAAGGTAAAGCAACTAGTCAGATAGCACCTAGTTTGTGAATTTTTTTTATCCAATTTCCACGAGATCCAGTGGACAGTGGGCTTCCTGCCGAGCATGTTGTAAAGCTTAACAGATACATTAGTAACAGCTAAGGTATTCATTCATAATAAGACTTAATAGTAACTTTATGTTTGGGCTTTTGCTTTCTTTATTTTTCCTAAAGAATATAGATAAAAATTCTACCCCTTGAACATCAAGCAGTAGTTCCCCCTTGAGTGTGATCCAACTGCCAACCTTGGTTCCTTTCCTTCTGTTTTTGAACTGGCTACTTTGTGTGTTTACATGAAGTCTGCACATGTATTTATTGTACAGTATAGCCCTTTGTGGTTTATTAACTTGGCAGTAACCTAAATAGTCTCCATTGTGTGTGATATATATTGTGTTGCCTCTAATCTAGCACTAGCATTTTTAGAGCTGCTATACTGAAAGGAAAATGTATTCCAGTTGTTTCTTTTCTGTTACTTCTAAGCCAGTATTGCCTTTTGGAACAAAGAATAAATTAAACAGATTCTTGATATATACAGTTACACATTGCACTTTACAAACACATGTAAACTGCAGAACACACACATTCTGGTAGCTGCCATGTTGCACAGCTGTGACCTAAAGCCACAACCAAACGTTGTGGCTTCCTAGACGCAGGCAGTGACATGTTGTGTGTTTAAGCACATGATATATTAGTAGTGTGAAGCCCCTCTCCACGTGAGTGTGGCATTAGGTCAAAGCTGTACAAGTAGCGACTAAATATAATCTTGTAGGAAAATTTTGGATCCCAGACTGCTTGAATCTTTGTATCCCTGGTTTAAATGTAGAAAATGTGAGATTGTTGAAGTCTATACATAAATATTTATTGGTAAGCTGGGTAGTGGTTAGTCCTGCTCCATTAAAAGTCAGCATCAAAAGTATGTTCATATAACATCACTTCAAATGACTTTACCACACTACAGCATTCCTACCACAAATGAAGGCCCTGCAAGGGGTGCATGCTGCTTCTGCTGAAACACTATCACTATATGAGGAAATATGTAAAAAAAATTGCTGATTTACTTTAACAGTCATTTGTCCAGTCACGGTACACTTTAACCACAGCAGCACGCAAACAGTTCACACACTGCCCTGTTTCAGAAATACTTCCACCTTTGGCCCCAAAGCCAATGTCCACCCCCTTTTCTAAGATGGATAAGTTGCACGTTTTACCCATGAAAGCAATGCTTGCTATGTTTGCAGAATGTTACATGTCGCTTAATATAACCACCAAGCCAGCTCACAACACATGCAGTATTTCATTGGCTACGAGCTGATGTCAAAAGTTGTGGGCGGTCATAATAATGTGACTCAACCCTGTGTGTGTGTGTATGTATGTGTATGTGTGTGTGTGTATATATATATATATATATATATATATATATATATATAGTACATCTGTGTTCACATTTGAATGTCTAAAGCAAGTTAAAAAAAACCCTGCTTCCAGCTCAGAGTTCTGAGAAAAATAGTTATTGCACTGCATTCTGGGAAGTTGAGCTGGGACACACAAATGTGCCCACAAATGCCTCGCTCTTCATTCCGTAGCCATTATCAAACATGGCTTCCTTTTAAGCTTATGCATGCTATATTACACCGCTTTAATGCAAAGCCAAGGTTGGATTAAACACAGTATCCTATCCATGTACAGCTGTTTCAAGCTTACTGGCTATCATCAGCATGGAGCAGGATCTCAGCCTGTGTTGTGGAAATTATGAAAACTGTTTTAATTTTGAAAAATGATGCTGAATTGGTGGAGTTATGATCCTTTGAAGTCAGGCTTTTTCAGTGAATTAACTGTGTCTGAGTAATGAGCTCTGTACCGCGCAGAACAATAATTAATTAGATTCATGTGCAGAAGCTTTCAGTATTTGAATTATGCTGTGACTGACTCTCTTTGTAACAACTTAGTTTTAATCTAGCAGCAAAAGCAATAGTTGGTGAAATAGTAAGTAATGCAGCTGCCTAAAGGTCCCGAGTTCGATTCCACCCAAAGACTATTATTTCTTTACTGTTTTAAAACTCAGGCAAATATTTTTTAGATTACGTAATAAAACATGTCAGCATGACTTTTGTCTTATGTTTTTTGTTTATGTGAATAATAATAATTATGTGAAAAATTCTGTATATACACACACACATAGATGTTTTAAATAACTAGCTCACAGTTCACTTAATTATTCGATAAACATGAATTTAGTTTAGCTTTTACATCGTTTTTAAAGCAGAGTGTTTTGGTCTAGTGCAAAGTGAGATTCATAAAATGTTTTTATTAGTAAGTCATTGGTTCTAAATAAATGCCTTCCACTTTTTTTTAAAAATAACTACTGTATTTATAAACACACATTTACATACATACATACATAAATACATTTAAAAAAAATAAATGGAAGGCAGAGGATTCAAACCCATGATTTAGCAGTGAAAATAATCTTTAAATCAATGCTTACCACTGTACCAATAGCAAAGTAAATTCTTGATCAGTTTTTAAATATGTATACAAAATTTCCACATGCTTTCCCACCCTCTAACTGATGGTGCAGAGCACACATAGCAACTTTTGTGGTTTTATTAAGTAAACAACTTATTTCCCTTCCATGCTATTGAATTGTATCTGATCAGGTTAGATCATGGAGAATGTCTCTAATTGTTTTATGGTATGTTTTTGACTATCCATATTTAAAAATAATCTGGGAAACTATAGTTAAAAGATAATTGAATTTATGAATACTGTTCTAAATCATCACACAGATCACTGAAATCCAAGAGGGGGAAAAATATTTCTTAATTGTTTTTATGTAATCCAGTTCCCAAACAGTCATGCCAAGTGGCTTCCTAGACTTGAGGTTCTCAAAGGATCCAAATCGGAAGCACACGCAAATGGCAATAAACCATGCTTCAACCAAAAATTTTTTTTAGAATGTGTAGAGAACCCAAAGGAATAAGCCAATGCCAGAAGGGGGGGGGGGGGGGGGGTAATATTATTGTAGTGTAGAGAATTAAGAGGGAGATGTTCATTTATCGGCTCAATTAATCCAGAGGTTCAGCTTGATAAATAACAAGATAAATAAACATTTTGAAATCCTGTAAATGCTAATACAGTAGCATTTAAACCCATTCTAAACTCAGAGTCCCGTTAAACTAGCTTTCGAACCTTGGATAAAAATGACACGTCAAACATACAGATTTTTTCAGACTTTGATCCTGCTATTTATGTTGCTTAATTGGTTGTTCGTGTTAGATGTATGAATTCTGACACTTTTTGTTTATCTGAAGCTCTTTCTGCCCTTTTCTCTAGTTCTTTCATATCATGCCAATAAGAGTGGAAAAATAGTTAATTGTGTCCTCAAGTAAACCTTGTATGATGATTTACTTAAGCTGAATATCCATCACAATAAAACCAGACTATGAATAGATACAGTCTGTTTTTACTTTTAACATGACTTTTTGGCCTTGTGAAGAATTTCTGGTGTTCACAAGTAAAGAGCTTGAAGTTTTTGGCTCTGCTTCAGCCAAAGCAAGAAACAAATAAACATAAATGTATTTGAAGCAGCTCCTGCTTACAGCTTGATGTTTTATGTAGCTTGAAACCCAATGTACAGTTATGCAATGATTTTTTTTTTCATTTTATCACTTCAAATAAAAAAAATGTTCTCATAAAATGCATGAAATGCTTATAAAATCTTGCTTTCCATTACCTCCTGATGAGTGAAAGGTCAACAGCACAAAGATAAGATATGTGAAAGAATGCAACATTGGAATATATGGCAATACAATAAGTGCAGGATGAGGATATGTACTAAGAATTCTACCGGTGGAAGAGCTGGAGACTTCAGGCATAGTCGTGTGCCTTTTTAAATTATGGGTCTAGCATAATGTAAGCCTTATTAGCCCAATTATAGCGCGTGACATTTGCCTGAGGGCAGTTTGTATAATTTGGGTATTTATTAAAAGTTACCCTCTGCTCCAACCTAGGGGGTGCCATGTTGGCTCTTCTCTCCTTTTTTCAGAGGATTGTTGGTACTAGTTGCCAATTGCATCTTCTAATGCACACACCGTGATCATTAAGTGATCCTTAAGTAGATGCTACACCTTGTGAATGTGTGGCAAGTAAGAAGATCGTGTGTGCCTTCGAAGTTCCTAACTCCTTAAACACTTAAATTCTGTAATTGGTAGTCAATAGGCAGACTTAAGTCTTTGTTCTGGGCCTCCACATCATTATTACATTTTATATATCACTCTAAAAGATTCAATGTCTTTAAAAAAAACTTTTAAATAAATGAGAATCTAATCTTCTTTCTTGTGCTCTTTTCATTACTATCGTATTAAAACAGAGCCACCCCTAGAAGAAAGCTGAGGAAAGTAAAAAAAAAAAAAAAAAAAAAAAATGGTAATAATTAATAACTTTGTATTATTGGGTAATATGGCTGTCATCTAAGTTGGTTCTAAGTCCAACAACTTGTGCCCTTTTGACTTTTCCCTTATTGGTGTTGAATTTGTCAGCCCTTCTGTAAACAACTGAAAATGTCTGTTAAATTTCCAAATCGTTTTGCGTAAACCACTGAATGCAATGGGAGTATTACAAATTCAGTAATAGGTGTCCTACCACGGACCGAAATACTTTGTAATGGTGTTTAAAACACTGTGATTATATCACCACAAGAGGTCAACTCTGAGGGAATTTTCAGGACGACCACAGGCAGCGACCTGGATACGAAGAGTTCTTTTTATTGATGTGAGAACAATTTTATTCCTTTATTATGACCAGAGTAACTCAAGGGTTGACAAGTTGAGGAGCCAGACATGTTAGTTAGGAGCCAGGTAATGGATTATATATATATATATATATATATATATATATATATATATATATATATATATATATATATATATATATATAAATATTATATTTTTGGTTTCATATTTCATTGGTCTTCTTCAGAGGGCACAGCAGTATTTATGGCTCACTGCCCAACTGTGTCCCTCCCCTGTGTCTCTTTGCTCCCCCTCTCCCTCCCCTGTGTCTCTTTGCTCCCCCTCTCCCTCCCCTGTGTCTCTTTGCTCCCCCTCTCCCTCCCCTGTGTCTCTTTGCTCCCCCTCTCCCTCCCCTGTGTCACTTTGCTCCCCCTCTCCCTCCCCTGTGTCACTTTGCTCCCCCTCTCCCTCCCCTGTGTCACTTTGCTCCCCCTCTCCCTCCCCTGTGTCACTTTGCTCCCCGTCTCCCTCCCCTGTGTCACTTTGCCCCCCCTCTCCCTCCCCTGTGTCACTTTGCTCCCCCTCTCCCTCCCCTGTGTCACTTTGCTCCCCCTCTCCCTCCCCTGTGTCACTTTGCTCCCCCTCTCCCGCCCCTGTGTCACTTTGCTCCCCCTCTCCCTCCCCTGTGTCACTTTGCTCCCCCTCTCCCGCCCCTGTGTCTCTTTGCCCCCCCCCCCTCCCCTGTGTCTCTTGCTTGTACAGCGCATTGCACATACTCGGCTCACATTGCACATGCTCAACTCACAGCTTTCAGATTACATTGTGAGCATTACACACAAACTCGCAGTACGACTACTATATAGGTGATGTATCTGGTGGTTTCTGCAACTTCCTCTTACATACCTGTCCAGTGCTAGGTGACTACCTGTTTGGCATGTCGCATGTTTGTGTGTGTTACAGGAAGTTAACATGTTGATGATGATGGAGAGACTTTGTCCAATTCGCATAGGAGTAAAATATTACTGAACATGTCCTTTGTGTTCCCCGCCTACACAATTCTGTTTACCGTAGCATTATTTGAGAATAGTCTACCAATCTGACAACTGACCATACCTTTTATAAAATTGTTTCAAGGCTATGAACAAATAGTCAGTTATAGATTTGCTAGGGCTGAACGGCAATTTTATAGTCACATGACAAATAAGGATACATGCTGTAGACATCCTTTATTAGCAGCGAGGATTAAGGATGAATAAGGCTGTGTTGAGTGAAGACTTCCTTATTACCCGTCCTCAAAAGCAGGCCTTTGAAAGCCTCATCTCATTCCTTAGGCAATTTTATAAAATGTTTATGAAAGGGCTTGGCTGCTGCAAATGTCTTACTGACTTCTTTTACTCCCTCAAGAATAAGGTTGTCAAACTGAACCGTAAGTATATTCCTGTGCGAGTAAATTTTCTCTAGATATTGAACCATCCTGTAATAACGCTAGGACTGCTGTACACAATAAAGATTATAATGAAAGTCCTTGCAGAAAAATACTTGATTTATATTGTTTAAACTTTGTAATGCTAGTAGTTATACTTTAAAGCTCTTACTGTTATAGGTTTTTGTCGGACGTTCTGTAGTGCTTAGAGATCCGCTCCTGTTGCATAATTAGGGACAGTGGTATACTTTTTCTTGTGTTCTCTGGTGTCTGACTGCTAGTAGTTATAGTGGTATCATCTACACCAGTCAGACTCCAGAGAACCCAGAAGGAAGTCCGCTACCGCTGACAAAAAATAAGCTGTTGTACAATGGTCATTCAAATCTTCCATGATACAGACTCACCATTACTAAAACTGGACAATCTTGTTTTAGAGTTGTAGATGCCTATCTTATCTGCAGGGTGTCAATGGGAGTGGTTTCCTGACCTTATCCAGGTTGCTTTTTATAGTATGTCAGTACTTTTTTTGTGGGATAAAACTTCATCCCCAAAATTAGGAAAGAATTTATAGGTGTGACCTTCTGACCCTGTGTAGGCAATGAGAACTTGTTGGATAATAATCAAATATAGGCAGAAGGAGAACTTCTATAACGTGGATGGTCACAGAACAGAGGATTTTTTGAAAGGAGATGAGGGGACCAAGGAGGAACCGGTGTCTGTTGTAACAAAATAAAACCTTCCAGAGAACCTGTGTGAATTAAAGCACTGCAAAATGAAGCTGATGTATGAGAGACTGGTCTGTTGGGATATGTTCAGGTGGATTAATTCTGGCTTTATAGATACCTATTCCGATAATGTTTTCTTTCCAGTTACCTTGACTCTTCTGAAGAGAGCAGGAGAGAAAGGTAAAATTTTTACAAGAAACAATATGTCATGTCAGCATCATCAGGGACATGTCGTTAGATCAAATAAAGACAACTATCTGTTTGTATATTATACAAAAAGCAGGTGTTTATCGGTCAACATTAAAGAAGCCAAAAACATCATAAAAATAGCAAGTTACACGTAGGCCTTTATTTGGGCTGCCACTCTGCCAGGTTATGATGGCATACCAAGTATATTATGGGTGTAAGGGAGGACGTGTTTTGGACGTAAAAAAGAATATAAAATGTAGGAGAGCGACCAGTCGGAGGTAGTAATAGAATTCAGAGAGTTAAAGGATCACATATATAGTTGTGAGCGTACGAGTTGTTGCTAACGCTGCGGGCTCGCGTAGCGAGCCCGCGGCCCTCGCGAAGCGAGGGCACTGCCCGAGGGTCTCAGTTGCTGGCATGGAGCGCCAAAGGCGCTCCATGCCAGCAACTGAGGACCCTCGCAAAGCGAGGGCCTCAGTTGCTGGCATGGAGCGCCGTAGGCGCTCCATGCCAGCACCTGAGGACCTCGCAAAGCGAGGGCCGCAGTTGCTGGCATGGAGCGCCGAAGGCGCTCCTTGCCAGCAACTGCGACCCTCGCAAACTTCACGTCGCAACCCAAACAGTACGACACACACATTACGACACTCGCAAACAACATACGACACACGTTCACACACATTACGGACTCGCAACACTAGGACGCAACTCGCGAACATTACAAAATGTAAAACACAATACATACACACACCACATACATAAAAAACTTACCTACACCAAGAGGGAGCACCCAGCACCTCAAAAATACAACTTACACCTCGATTTTACTCCAAATAAAACAGTTTAGAGACTAAAAAAAATCGAAGCGAGAGAAAAAATGGCCGCCGAACAAAACGAAAACGAGGCTACAGCACTCTAAACTCGCAAAACACCACAAGAAACTCGCAAAACACCACAAAACACCTACGGATATTCCGATACAAACGTATACCACACATTACTCGCCATTTTACGCCAATGCGGAAGTACACGACAACGGTTTGGGCTCGCGCACGCACAGTGTTACACTGCACACATTCAGCACGCTTACACAGCAGATCCACACCACTAATGCTGCAGCAACATCAAAACACATTCACAGCTCTTCCACACAATGCTTTAAAATAGGTAAAGTATATTCATTTATTAATGTATTATATATTTCATTATTACACACTAAACAGCATTAGCTACCTTACAATTTCATTGCCGTCATTTTTTTGACGGGCAATTCGCTAGTCATTATATAACAGGAAAAAGTGCACATGTTTGTAGTATACTAGTATGTGAGAAGAAAAGCAATTTCACCCCACATCTTCATTTTAACAGGTAGTGCACGGAGGCTGCCAGTGTCTTGGCCTCATACCACTCTACATCTGCCATTTTCCAAGTTCCACTTACCATGTTTTCTTCTACACACAGAGCCTCACACACCACCTCTCTTCTGTCTCTGAACTTATATAACATACCCACCCACTTCTAATTTGTATTACTTTATAATGCAGGTTTAGCGCAATCACCTCCATTTTTCACAGCTGATACTCACATACTTAATCACTAATTGACCCTCTACTTTCCTTTATATTACTTGCCAAGCTCCTGTTTCTTCCTTTTTAGTTACGGTACTTCAAATTTTGTTTCATTAATCCTTTAGATTGTAAATTTACAAGTTTTTTTTTAATCTTACAAGGTGCTTTCAAAAAAGCACCATGTACGGAAGATTTTAAGCTCAAACCCTTTTTGCTGTGTGTTTTAATATTGTATTTTTCTTTGTACTTAACCTCTGTAAAGCGCTAGGGCATATGTTGGTGCATTAAAAACAATGGTAGTAACAACAATAATAATACAGTCATACTTCTTTCAAGGCATGAGGGGGGTACGTATAGAGCAGGGCAAGCTAGTTTACTTGTGACTGTCTTTTTTTGATCATGTAGTGTTGGGAAAAGTTATCAAATACTAAATGCTTATCTGATTCAACCAATGAGTCAATAATTTCACCTCCCTCTCTCCCATCACCACCATACTAAAAAATATGAGAAATAAACTATTGAACCTCACGACTTAATGTAATATATGTGTTGAAAGCTAGACATGGATAAAAACATCATAAAAAGATGAACTAGTGTACTAAAACAAATCTCACCTACTCATGCAGAGTTGTTAGTTTGATACATACCTGACAAATGTATTTTTATCCATACTACAATAGTACTTTAAGATGTTTTTGACCTTTTACAAGACTTATTTTTCATGAAAAAGTGTAATCAGCAGCTTACCTGCTTAAGGCCCTCATTTAATTGCGATTTGGCCAATTGAATACGGCCCTAAATAAGCACATAACATATATTTTTTAAAGACGTTTTTAGTTAGTAAGCATCTATCCAAAAGCAAGGTTTTCACTAACTAAAAACTTCTTTAAAAAAAAAATGCTATGTGCTTATTTAGGGTCTTATTCAATTGGCCAAATCGCAATTAAATGAGGGACTAAGTGTGTACACATTTGAGTGTTGAATGCACCTTTAGGATTCAGCTTAATGATCCAGAAACAATTGTCATAGGTGTATTTTAACAGTACTTTTGTGATCATTAAATTTAAACATATGTTTTGGTGGCTTATCTGTGTGATATCCAATTAATTCATTAGACTTTGCACTTGTATCCTATTTTAATACCAAAAGCAATGTGAACTTTTTAAATTTACTAAACAATAATAAAAAAAGATTTATTGTTCTGTTGTAGTATCAGTTCATGTTTCTAAAACACCAAAATGACGAATTATAAACATGTTTTTCCTAAAACAAAAATACTGTATTTTGCATATACAACAGAAAAAAAAATCTGACTTTTGTAAATGCATCTGAAAATGATATGTACTGTATAAAAAAGTGTAAAAATGTAGTTTCACAGGATACCGTGCTAATATGTAAATTGGCTACTACCCAAAACGCAAAAGAAATCTTACTGTGTCCACTACTATGCACCTGCTTTCCAATATTGATCAGCAATTGAAACCTAGAAGCAATATATTTGTTTATGACATCTTACACCACTGTAAGCAATAACCCTACCAGATGTGTTAATAATGTTCTAATTAGTGATGTCGCGAACATCAAATTTTCGGTTCGCGAACAGCGGACGCGAAATTCCATCAAATGTTCGCGACCGGGCGAACCCAGCAAACCGCCATAGACTTCAATGGGCAGGCGAATTTCAAAACCCACAGGGACTCTTTCTGGCCACAATAGTGATGGGAAAGTTGTTTCAAGGGGACTAACACCTGGACTGGGGCATGCCGGAGGGGGATCCATGGCAAAACTCCCACGGAAAATTACATAGTTGATGCAGAGTCTGGTTTTAAGCCATAAAGGGCATAAATCACCTAACATTCCTAAATTGTTTGGAATAACATGCTTTAAAACATCAGGTATGATGTTGTTTCGATCAGGTAGTGTAAGGGTTACACCCGCTTCTCAGTAACAGACCAATCTCCCCGTTTAATGCACCGCAAACAACCGCAAACAGTCCCTTTGCACAACCACAAACTCCCCATTTGCACAAGGTTGGATACCAAGCTAGCCATGTCCCGTTCCTTGTCCTCACTGATGTCATTGAAGGTCTCTTCCTCCACCCAGCCACCAAGGGTCCCCGAAAGGTGACAACAAGCCCCCTGGGACGCCTGCTGTGTTTGGTCTTCCACCTCCTCAAAGCCACCTTCCTCCTCCGACTCCTCTTCTTCAGACTCCTCTCTCTGCGTTGCCTCTGTCTGCGTTATTATAAGGTGTGTACTGTTAAGTAGTACTATTCCAATCGGTTTAATCCCTGTTACGTCCACTATTAGGGGACGTGTATATGGCATTGATTTTTGGAACAGGGAGATGGAAAAAGATGCTTGGTCGGACCTCCTACTTCGAATTTGGGGCACTGCACGTGCAATGTAATGTGCCACCAGATAGGAGTGGTGTATTAAGTTGTACTATTTATTCCTATCAGTTTAATACCTGTTACGTCACCTATCAGGGGACGTGTATATGGCATGTATTTTTGGAAGTGGGAGATGGAAAAAAATGCTTGGTCGGTCCTCCCACTTCAAATTTGGGGCACTGCGCGTGCAATCTAAGGTGCCACCAGATATGACTGTCACTGTGCACTGGCAAAAGTTGGCAGAGTAGGCGCTGTAGGCCTCACACACACGCCTTTAGGCAGGCAACTGATATTCATTCTTTTACAGTCAAAAAAGTGTTGTTTTATGTCACTGTACACTACGGTTGCACCAGATATGACGTATCACTGTGCACTGGCAAAAGTTGGCAGAGTAGATGCAATAGGCTTCACACACACGCCTGTAGGCAGGCAATTGCTATTCAATCTATTACAGTCAAAAAAGTGTGGTTTTATTTCACTGAGCACAATATAAGCTGTGAGCCTGACACAGGCAGGCAACTGAAATTAGATTAAAGGAAAAAAGGGTTGTTTTTTTTCAATGTATGGTACACCAACTAAGACTGGTGAAACAGAGCAGAATATTAGCTGTGAGCCTGACACAGACAGGCAACTGAAATTAGATTACAGGAAAAAAAATGGTTGTTTTCAATGTATGGTACACCACCAGGTATGAGTAGTGAAAATAAGCACAATATAAGATGTTAGGTTCTAGCCTGTCACACACACACACGCTGGCAGGCAGGCATAATGTTCTAGCCCTAAAAAAGGCTTTTTGGGTTGCTGTCCTTGCAGCAGATATCATATGAGTCCTTCAGGTCTGTAGTGGACGCTAAATACACAGCCTGGCTTTCTATTTCCCTATTAAATCTCCAGCAGCTACACTATCTGTCCTCTCACAACGAATGCAGCTTCAGAATGATTCTAAAATGTATGCTGTCCTTCAAATGGAAGGCTCTGGAAGGGAGTGTATGCTGCTGATTGGCTGGAATGTGTCTACTGACTGTGAGGTGCAGGGTCAAAGTTTCCTCAATGATAAAGTATAGGGGGCGAACCGAAAAGCACATGTGTTCGCCGTTCGCTGCGAACGCGAACATGCCAAAACCCCACGAATAGTCCGCGGGCGAACTGTCTGCGACATCTCTAGTTCTAATACTTGTCAAAATTAAATTTTTGAAGGATGAAAAAATGGGCTTATAGAAGACCTAGTGTACTAAAACTAGGAAGATGTTGTACATTTATCCTAAAGCTAGGTGCGACCACCATGCCATTTCTCCATCGTTGAAAGAGGGCCTCCTTAGCCAATTATAACGGCAACCTTGAATGCAGCTGAAACTCAAACTGCATTAATAAGGGAAACTTGCTTCTTTGTTGGACACCTTAGAGTAAGATTACAGCATTTTAAAGACCTTTGTTTTTTGCTTTAGTACACTTGTGCTTCTATTTTATCAGATGTCTTCGCTAATTCCATGGAGAACTAAGTGTTACAGAGCCAGTTTAACTGCTTAATCAATATATCCCATATATTAGAGAGATTTTTTTTTTTCCCCTCAACATTCTGTAAAAGTGTACCATATTATGTCAGCCTTGTGTAGTTTTACCCATTTCTCTGGTCTTTATTATGTCTTATTTGTGTATTTCCTTAAGGAAACCAGTGTTTACAGTGCCTTTTATTCCTGGTCTTAGGAGAAGTCACTTTGGAAAAAGATAAAATAGGACTCATTTCCCATTTTTAAAAACTGTTAAAATTTTCTTTCTTGGATCCACCTTCAAAATATGGAAACCGCCAGATTATAATGTTGTTTTGCTGTGGCAATCCTTCAACAGGTATCCAGATATGAGTACCCGTGTTTGAGAGCAGGCTCTTCCCTCTTTCAAATAACAATATTCATGTATTTCGGGTTGATGGCTCTTTTTAGAATACCACTTTTGAAAATCATGGTTATCACCTGTAAATGAGGAAGGAAACTTCACCTTTCATAGAGGAGTCCCCAATGTTTCAAATTAGATTGTATTTCTCTCCTCAATGTAAAGAATAGTGCCATCCATTGTCATTGGTCAGTTGATAGTTAGGTGGCCCTTTTTTTTCAGGTGGAGGGGAAGTCTTGTATTTTTTTATAATTGTTGTGGGTAGTGTGTTAGATTTGTTCTGTCGGTTCAAAATAAATGTCTCTTTCTTAAACAAATTTTTCCTTTGATTACATTTTTTGTAGTTATCACATGACATTGATGGACACATGCTAGCCATAATTTTTAAAGACATCTTGCTTCTAGCAAATTCTCATTGTTCTCTCTTGTTGGAACCAAATATTGTTTCCTTAAGCACTTTGTTTTCCAACGTTTCAAAAAACTTTTTTTTCTAAACCATTTATGACATCATGAATGGTCACAACGATGTCACAATATTATTGCTAGCTATAAGTAGTAGCTTGTATGGGATTTACACTGAGGAAGAGGGACTACAGATTGCGAGGGTGTACATAGGATGCGTGGGAGTCCTTTTTAGCGCTAAACAGAATAAGGTATACCTGTAACTGAACACACTATAACTTTTATTTATTTTTTATGCATGTTTTAAGATATCTCTACATTTTTGGGGAGTTAGAAACTCAAGTTGATCAGGCGAAATGTCTTTTCATGTGCTTATTTTTGGAACCCAACTTGGAAATTTTTAATTGATTTGTAAAATATTTCTAAAAGTATATATTATTATTATTATCCTTTATTTATAACGCGCCAACATATTCCGCAGCGCAATACAGGGGTTAAGTACAAGTATAAACAATACCCCACAATGAAAATAATGGAAGACCCTGTTATATTGTTTGTATTATCAGCAAAAGTACTGTAAATTATGTTATTCAGACCCCCACTCTAGTGCAACAGCTAGTCAGTGAGACCGTGCCAATTTATTAAGGCTGCAATTAGGATGTGTTTTATTCAGATATGTGCAAAAATACAAATATGTCACAGTGCTCTGCTCACAGGCGTTTAAAACCCTTTTAAAATTGGGTAGCTGGGTATGTCTATTAGGAATGTTGCCAGTTGCTTCCTGCCATGTCTAAGGTTAGTAGGTTTGGTTAAACTAAACGACCAATGGAGCGTACAATGCTTAATACAACCTTCACTCACAAAATAAGTCTACTAGACTACCAGGAGTGGGCAAGGAAAGCATATATGGTAAGTTTCTATGAATTATAAAATCTACAGTGACCTATTTGGAGGAAACTTTATGTTTTTTTTTTTCTAGAAGAAGTTTAATTTAGCGCACCCAAGTTTGTTCTAATTTTTATACCAGTGACATTTATTTCCCAATGCTTTGAAGAACGCTTCTGGCACTGTAGCTATACAAATTTGTTAGTATTTTGCTCCAAGATCTGTTAAAGTTCTCTTCTCATTACAACCAACATCAACTTTAATACATCATTCCATATAATTTGAATATTTATATCTTGAGGGAATTTGTGTTCACATTTCCACAGCCCATTAGTCTGAGTTATGTTCATTTGTATGTGCTGGTTTTGTTGGTGGCCTGTGCCATTACATAGTTACCTTGTAATTACATTTAATAATATGTTAATCAATGCCTTGATAGTGTTCCATTGCCACCCATTCAGGTCTTGTTCTGTTCCTAGCTAGAACTTGTTCCAACTTTAGCATATGGTTTTGTTTGTCTTTGCACTAAAAGGTGTCTATGCCATAATACTGTGTAATTGTGTTTGGTATATGGAGTTTAGAAGCACTGATGGCTAAACATAATAAATAACAAAAATAATAAAAATAGTATGTAATTTTAAATAAAGACAAGTTAATGTTTTTTCCTAGCTTTTCTCAAGCAGAACAGTGTATCTCCTGCTACCTGTGTCATCCGGAGCATAGGCAGCAAATCTTCCTGTTTGCTGGACTGAGAATAAAATCTGACCAGTCTACTGAACATGCTCAGTCTGAAGCAGAAACTAAAGGTGGTGGGTCACTGAGCTGCACATGGGGTCTTTAGCTTTCTGTTTTGCCTTTGCAAAAATGGTAAAAACCCTGTGGGAGAGAAGAAGCTGTGGATATAATGAGGATATGTGTATAGATGTGTTAGTCATGGACGGATAAATGGCCTCTATACTGTTGAAGCTGCACATGTTCTACATCCTAGAGAATAGTCTTATGGCTTCATGGAAATTGTGTGAGGGCCTTATATGGCCCCAAGGACACCAGTTACCCTCCCCTGACATAAGGGCAGCATGAGCACCCTTGAAGTGCCTTACTTTGCCCATAACTAGTTTTTAGTTTTCGTTACTTTTATAGTAAGTTTGCGCCTGCTTGTTGTGTTGTAAGTTTCATGATTCATATTATTGGGTTAATTTACCATTTTGTATCTCCATGTAATGTATTTATAATATGAGAAATGTTAATCATAGTGACAAAGATCTATGTTCACTAAAGGGGATCTGAAGAGATAGTTTTAACCACTGTGAGTAAATACTATCTGCAGATTTCAATCAGTGATTCAATAGATGTACCGAGTCTTGCAGATAATATAAGTCTTGCTTAGAAATGTCCAACCTGGAAAATAAAATAGGTTTTAACTTTTAGAAGGCACTGCAAAAAAATTGTTGACAAGACGATTACATGTATTTAGTGTTTTAAAAGCCAGAAGTGCACTGCTAATATTGCCTGATTTATTTATTTTTTGTCTTTTTGATCACTGTTAAATGGGACATTATAAACATGGAAAATGGGAGATATATTTAGTCAATGAAATAGCCAATGTGAAAGGGTCCACTTTTTTTGCACATTGTAATATGCTTTTTAAAAAAAATGCAAAATTGTGTTTGAAATAATAAAGAAAAATACAGCATTTAACTGGTTATTATATGTAATTAGATAGCAGTGGGCACCACTATTATTGTTTCTGCTGATCTGCTACTACAGGTGAGAGGAGGGTGTGAATGTACAGAAGCTTTCACTTCCATCACCACACATGGGGAAATCCAAATTGCCAATACTTTCAATAGAAGTAGTGGAACTGTCTGTCTACAAGAAAATAGGCTGAGAATGCAGCTCAAGCAAGGTGATCGCTATCCACAGTAAAAAATAATGGCATATTATACTAATTATTAGTTGTTGTTTTTTTTTTTTTTCTAAAATAGACACGTTTTGGCCATTAGTTATGAAAGTAGAATATTGTAAATAAGGGTCTACAGTAGCCCTTTAAGTTGATAAGACATGTTATTCCATTCATTGTAATACATAACCAAACCTTAACAACATAATAAGCTCCTCTCACAGTGCTAATAAAATATTAAACTATTATTCGCTAGTTCTAGTTATGAAATAGAACACCCAGTATAACAAGTAGAGCTGCTTTATTCCTTTGTTTATCAAACAACAATGACTGTTTGCTGTGGGAGGCATATGCTGGATCTCTTTCTAGTGGGAGTCAGTATTGTTACTTGGGTATTGGAACCGAGTGGGTGATTCAGTCCGCAAACAGAAAAAACTGAATAGAACTGCATTGTAAAAAAGTTTTGAAAATACATTTCTTTTGTCATTAGCAAAACGGCATCCACAGCGTGCGGAGGTCGGCAGCGTAACTGGATGCAATGATGAAATCAAGTAAGTATGTTTCTATTTAATTCTGCATGGAGGCTTTAGGAAGAGAATAAGTTGAATTCACTGCTATATGACAAATAGACCTGTGTTAAATAAAATTAGTGGGGCCATGACTAATATGACAGGCGTTTAATGGCACTGGGAATGAGGAGTCACGGAAGAACTGCACAGATTATACATAATCATGGGATTAGGATCCTTAATTTGGAAGCACATCAATGATTTTGCTTCTTAATGTTTCCAGTTTATTTTTTTTTTCTCCCTTCAAATTATAAAATGCTGCGATTTAAAGAGACCAAAAACACTGGCTTCACAGTGAATCGGCAAGCCCATGTTGCACTACTAATTTTAAATATAGATAATGATGGCAGATAAGACCCATCTAATATGCATGTTCTATCTACCTAATAAAGCTTCTCTTCTTGCTCAGGATTGCTTATCCCAGGCATGCTAAAGTTCCTTAACTGTGTTTGACTCTATCACGTCCAATGGAAGTCTCTTTCACTTCTATACTACCCTTTCTGTAAAGTAGTATTTTGCACCTTCCGACTTCAATAATCTTTTTGTTCTTGCATTTTTAAAATTTTCTGGGCATACCGGGCCACTTCCTTTAATGTAACATGTCCAGATAATATATCAGAAGTAATAGTCACATTTGAGAGCCAAGGGTTGAAGATTTCGGAGTTCTGCATGCAAGGATCTGTTTTAAAGGGACTCCCTATATTTTACAGTTTTTCTCTTCAGTAAATCATTTCAGAAACATTTAGCATTGACTTTGTAGCTCAGCATGCTTATGTGTGCCTCAGGGTGCTGGATATTGGTGGGAGAAGGGTCTAACTGCCAGCTAACATTGCAGGTATTTCTTTTGGCCACTACAGAGATAGACAAGGAGATTATAATACTAATTAGCGCATCAAAACAGCTCATTAATATGCATGAGCCAGATGTTTGCATGTAAATTCTGTAAAATGTAAATGGAATTTTCCAGGATTGACTCACATTAGAAAAAAATGGCTAACGCAACATATAGCCAGTTTTTATGGTTTTTAATAATAGCCTAAAACAATTGATTTTGGTGTGAGAGAGCCACTTTAACAAAAGGATGCTATATATGTAGAACAGCCTTCCAGTAGTAGAATTGGAGACGCATACAGTAAACTGGGATATGCATCTAACTCTCCTGCTTAGGATATGAGTAAAGTGTGCCCCCTTATGAATTATTAAAGTTTTTTTTATGTAGATAAATTAGGCAGGTTAGATGACCTATTGGTTCTTATATGCCAGTCATCAATTGGCCCAAATGCTTTTTGCTTAGAAAATGCATCCTGTTGCTTTTTTTTTTTGCCTTTCCTTAATATACCATCCCCAGCAAACTGGGTACATATGTTGTACAAACTGTATAATTCCCTTGATTTGCAAGAGAAACATTTAATGTAATTACTGTGGTTTGGGAAATGTTAGACAAAGCTCCCATTGACTCTCCATCACTACAACGTTTTTGTTTTTCTTTTTAGTAACATTTGTTTAGTGAAATTGATTTAAAATCCGGCATTTGTAGACTTTAATTTAGAGCAAAAATAGAAGTCCCTTTGTACACACCAGGTTACGCCATTTCTGTAATTGCTTCCCTGATTTGTATAGGGGGCTCCACACAAATCCGTAATTATGGGAAATGTGTCATTAATCATGTGTATATAAAATATACATGAACAAAGTAGTTTTAATGGACAGTGAAGTACCTTGTTATATAGTATTCTGATTTTTACAAATCCCTCTATACTCGGCGCTTACTAAAGCACACATTGATGTGTGGAGCTATAATATTAAATACATATGTTTAAACATAAATACACATGATTCTATAGTCTTATATTGTTGATGTATTCTGTGCTGAATTTATTTAAAGGGAATACAATGCCTGATTGTGTATTAGTAATCCATTGAGTCAGTGGTTCAACATTTTATAGGATGTTGGGGAGAGAATTTATATTGAAAGTAATGGGGTTCCCTAGGTAGAGTTGGTTTTAGTAAAATAATGTATTCTGAGGAATTTCAAAAGACTTCCCTAAATCTAGTAAAGGAAATGAACACTGATTATCTAGAATTATTTTCTGGAATGGTGAGAAGCAATAGATAAATGATTAATAAATAAATCACAAATAATTTTTCACTTTACGATATTGTTATGTTTATTGATATAGCAGAGACATCTGTATGTTCTTGGGCTGTGTTAAACTTTGCATGCATGGATATTATTTTACATGTGTGTCTTTTACAATAAATCCATATTCAATTAGCAATTTATATTTCTATTGTCTAAATACACCCTTGGATTTTCAACTAAATGTATCTTTTTCTCATCTCTGGCAGAGTTCCTGGGAGCTATAACCTTGGTTTGACTGTAGTGACTTCATTAGTAAATTCCTGCTTTTAGAATTTAAAAATATATTTAGCTAGGAATGGTTGGGGAAATATGTTTGTGGGAGATAATAGTCCTGTTTTAATGCAGCAAAACAAAACCATAGTTACATAGTATTTAAGGTTGAAAAAAGACTTTCAGTCCATCAAGTTCAACCTTTTTAAGATCTCCTCTGATCTGCAATATGCGGATTAACTATTAATTAGTTGTATATAAAAAAAAAAAAATCAATTCCCTCCTGATCCCAGACACCGGCAACCAGACTTCTCCCCGGATCAACACTGCCTCTCTAATTATCCATGATAACCCTGAATTCCCTTTTTAATTAGAAATAAATCCAGTCCCCTTTTAAAGTTATCTATCGAATCCGCTGTCACCACCTCCTCTGGTAGAGAATTCCACAGATTAACCACCCTTACTGTGAAGAACCCTTTTCTTTCCTTGAGGTGGAATCTTTTTACTTCTAACCTCAAGGGATGTCCTCTTGTCAGTTGAAAACCTCTTGGCACAAAAAGCTCCCCCTACAAATCTTTATACTGACCCTGGATGTATTTATATAAGGTAATCATATCTCCTCTTAGATGCCTTTTTTCTAGAGAAAATAAGTTTAATTTGGTTAGTCTTTCTTCATAACTTAGCCCCTCCATTCCCCTTATTAGTTTTGTTGCCCTTCTCTGTACCTTTTCCAGCTCTAAAATGTCCTTTTTATGAAGTGGTGCCCAAAATTGTACTCCATATTCCAAATGAGGGCGTACTAGAGATTTGTATAGTGGCAGAATTATATTTGCTTCCCTGGCTTCTATACCCTTCTTAAAACATGCTAATATTTTATTTGCCTTTGCAGCTGCTGCTTGGCTTTGAGCACTGTTACCTAGATGGTTGTCCACAAGCACTCCCAAATCCCTTTCAATATCTGATACACCTAGATTTGCTCCATTAAGATTATAAATTGCATGGCTATTTTTCCTTCCAAGATGCATAACCTTACATTTATTCGTATTAAATCTCATCTGCCATTTAGATGCCCATTCCTCAATTTTATATAAATCCCCTTGGAGGGAAAGCACATCATTTTCTGATTTAATTACCTTCCACAACTTTGTGTCATCAGTGAAAATAAAGACCCCACACTCCAATCCTACCTCTAAGTCATTCATAAATATGTTAAAAAGGAGAGGACCTAATACTGAACCCTGAGGAACCCCACTTACCACATTAGTCCAATCGGAGTATGTTCCATTTACAACAACCCTTTGCTTCCTGTCTTTTAGCCAGCTCTCAATCCATGAGCAGATATTTACTGCAACTCCTGTATCTCTTAGTTTGCACAATAGTCTCCCATGTGGCACTGTATCAAAAGCCTTTGCAAAATCCAAAAAGACTACATCCACTGAGTTGCCTTGATCCAGGTTCCTACTAACCTCCTCATAGAAACTAATTAGATTTGTTTGACATGACCTATCCCTCATAAATCCATGTTGACTCCTACTTATAATGCTGTTCAAATAGACATATTCTTGTATATTATCCCATGTTAACCCTTCTAAAAGCTTCTCCACTACACAGGTCTATAATTCCCCGGATTTGCTCTTGCTCTCTTTAAATATAGGTATCACATCAGCTTTTCTCCAGTCATCTGGTAGAGACCCTGTGTTTAGTGAATCTTGAAAAATTAAATATAATGGTTTGGCTATTACAGAACCCAGTTCCCTTAGTACCCTTGGATGTATTCCATCAGGTCCTGGGGCTTTATTAGCATTTATTTTTTCCAACCTCTTTTGGATTACTTCCTGTGTTAACCAATTATTTGGCAAAGGTAGTGTAGCCCCATTATGTTGCTATGTCCTAACCACTGGTACCTCCCTTGTGTATACAGAAGAAAATAACCTATTTAGCTCATCTGCCTTTTCTTGGTCACTAATTATTAGACGGCCTGTGCCACATTGTAATGTTCCTTTAGCTTCCTTCCTCGCCTTCTTCTTAAAAAATATTTTAAGGTTAGTCTTACTCTCTTTTGCAATTAATTTTTTATTTTCTATTTTAGCCAGTCTAATCGCCCTTTTGCAAGCCTTGTTGATTTCCTTGTATTCCTGTAAAGCAGTCTCTGTCCCCTCTTGTTTGTATAATTTAAATGCCTGTTTTTTACTCTATATCTTGATCTTTAAATCATTGTTAAGCCACTATTTCTTCTCTGTTCCAGCCTCCAGCAACCATCTTTAAACTCTTATCTGGCTTTTTGCACACACTGCTTTCTCTGCCCTCCCTCCCTCCCTCCCTGCCCCACACCCACCCACCCATCCTTGAGTTGTCTCAGTTTATAGATACCCACCTGACTTACACCTGCTCACTCAGCATCACCTGCTTCAAATTATTCAACTAATTTAATACAAAAAAAAAAAAAAAGAATTATATATATATATATATATATATATATATATTACACACAACCCAGCTACTCTCCCATCTCGGTCACTAACAATTTTTCTTTTACTCTCACACCTTTATCTCATCTACTCTCTACACCTACGCACTGTGTCGAAATGCTCTCTCACTTTTTTTCTCCTCCTCATCTTCTACTGCCTCTCTCTCAGACTTTTATTTGCAGCCTATCCATATCGCTCCCCCAATACTATAACCATCTCACCTTCCTTGCTTTCCTCTCCTCTTCTCTGCTCCCACGAGCTATTCTCTCGTCTCCAATCATAATCTCATCCCCTCCCCAACACTCATAAGCAGAAACATCACTGTAAGTCCCACTCCCATATTCTCTCACTCTCACTCCTCCTTCTGCTAGCTGCTGGAGACATATCCCCTAACCCAGGTCCGTCCCTCATTTCTACCTGCTTTCAGCCACGCTCTACTCCAAGGGCAGAAAACACCAGAACAACACAGAATTTGATAGCCATCACTTGTCACAAACCCTCCACTCTTCCTTTCTCCTGTGCTCTCTGGAACGCACGATCTATCTGCAATAAACTCACTTTCACTCACGACCTTTTCACTACCAACTCCCTCAATCTACTGGCTATTACTGAAACCTGGCTCTCCTCTTCTGATACTGCCTCGCCTGCAGCACTCTCGCATGGGGGTTTTCACCTCAGTCACACACCTAGACCTGGGAACAAACAAGGTGGTGGTGTGGGTGTATTACTTTCTTCTCGCTGTACGTTCCACCTCATACCCCCTGTCCCATCCCTCCAATTTTCGTCTTTTGAAGCTCATACTATCCGCCTCTTCTCTCCTATCTCTCTACGTGTTGATGTAATCTATCGCCCCCCAGGTACTCCGTCTCAATTTCTCAATCACTTTTCCACCTGGCTCCCACACTTTCTTTTCTCCAACATTCCCTCACTGATACTTGGCGAATTCAACATTGCCGTTGACACCCCCACCTCCTCAGCAGCCGCCAAACTACTTGCACTCACCTCTTCCCTCGGCCTTTCACAACTTACAGATTCTTCAACTCACCATGCTGGACACTCTCTTGACCTTATTTTTACCAATATTACCCATACCTCCAACCTAGTCATCCACCCTCTCCCTCTATCTGACCATCACCTCCTTACCTTCAACCTCGCCACATCTTCCTCCCATCACTCTTCTTCAACCCCAACCACAATAACCCACAGAAACCTGCTAGAACTCGACCCTACACAACTCTCCACTGTGCTCCAACCTCTTCTCAGCACTATCACCAACCTCAACTGCACTGACACTGCCACCTCACACTACAACTCTACTCTCTCTTCCACCCTTGACACCCTTGCCCCCATAACTACACGCAGACACCCTCAATCTCATCCACAACCATGGCACACTACACACACACGTTACATTCAGAAGTGCTCCCGCACTGCTGAACGACTATGGAGGAAATCACGCTCCGCAGCAGATTTCCTTCACTACAAGTTTATGCTACGTTCCTACTCCTCTGCCCTCAACCTGGCCAAACAGCAGTACTTTACATCACTAATGTCAACTCTGTCCTCTAACCCAAAACGTCTTTTTGCCACTTTCAATACTCTCCTCCGCCCACCACCTCCCCCCATCCCTTCCGGTCTCACGGCTGAAGACTTTGCCAACCATTTTACACATAAAATTAAATCTATCCCCATTGAACTCTCCTCTCACCGTGGCTCACACACTTCACTCTCTCAACTAACTCAACTAACCAACAACACCCAATCTACCCCCCTCCATTCCCACAGCCACTCGGAACTACTTTACCCCTGCAACAGAAGATGAAGTCTCCATCCTAATATCATCGTCTCACCTCACCACCTGTCCTTCAGATCCTATTCCATCTCAGCTCATCCCTCCCCTCTCTACTACACCAATCCCAGCTCTCACACATATCTTCAACCTTTCCCTAAACACTGGCACATTTCCATCATCTCTAAAACATGCCATAATTACACCCACTCTCAAGAAACCCTCATCCGATTCTGACGTTGAATCTAACTATCGCCCTATCTCTCTACTTCCCCTGGCTTCCAAACTGCTGGAGCGGCTCGTCTATAACCGCCTTACCAGTTTCATCTCCTCTAACTCTCTTCTGGACACTTTCCAATCCGGCTTTCGGCCCCAACACTCCACTGAGACAGCCCTCATAAACGTCACCAATGACCTGCTCACCGCCAAGTCTAAAGGCCACGTTTCTATTTTGCTTCTTCTGGACCTCTCTGCCGCCTTTGACACAGGTGACCATTCAATTCTACTCCACATTCTCTCCTCCCTCGGCATTCGAGACACTGCTCTCTTGTGGTTCTCATCATACCTCCAAGTATGATCATTTAGCGTCTCCTTCTCCGGCACATCTTCTTCTCCTCACCCCCGTCTATTGGCGTACCCCAAGGATCAGTCCTAGGTCCCCTCCTCTTCTCCATCTACACATCCTCACTCGGCACCCTAATAAACTCTTTTGGGTTCCAGTACCATCTCTATGCAGATGACACCCAAATCTATCTCTCAGCACCAGATCTATCCCCCTCTCTTCTAGCACACGTCTCCGAATGCCTCTCTAGTATATCCTCTTGGATGTCCGCCCACCATCTGAAACTTAACATGTCTAAGACTGAACGCTTAATCTTCCCACCCTCTACTACAGCTTAAATTCCTCACATCTCTCTCTTTGTCAACAATGCCATCATCACTCCCACCTCCCAAGCCCGTTGTCTCGGGGTTCTACTGGACCCTGCCCTCTCTTTCATCCCACACATACAGTCTCTAACCAAATCCTGTCTTTTCCATCTAAAAAACATATCCAAAATACGCCATTACCTTACACAAGACATTACTAAGATTCTAATACACTCTCTCATCATTTCTCGTCTTGACTATTGCAACTCGCTCCTTGTTGGCCTGCCCATCACTCGCCTCTCCCCACTTCAATCCATAATAAATGCCTCCGCCAGACTCATCTTCAATACACATCCTTCAGTGTCTGCAGCTCCTCTTTGTCAGTCATTTCACTGGCTTCCCATTAGCCTCCAGAATAAAGTTTAAAATCTTGACCCTAACTTATAAAGCCCTCAACAGTGCACCCCCATACACCTCTGCTCTCATCTCCAAATACTCCCCCACACACCCTCTTTGTTCTGCTAACAACCTTCTTCTTTCTACCACTCTTGTCACCTCCTCTCACTCCCGCCTCCAGGACTTTTGTCGCGCTGCCCCTATTCTCTGGAACTCCTTGCCTCGCTTCACCAGACTATCCTCCTGCCTTAAATCCTTCAAAACATCAATAAAAACGCACCTCTTTAAAGAAGCCTATAACCTTCCCCCCTAACATGCTCAGCACTACTCTCTCTCTCTACTGTACCACATACAAACTTTAACCTTTAGATTGTAAGTCTGCGAGTTTCAATCCTGCGCGGTGCTTTAGGGAAAGCGCTATGGACACCGGATTCCAAGCTCAAAGACAGGACCATCCACTCTTTGCAATGTGTGAATCTTTAACTTGTAACTTAACTTATGTATAGTGCTACGGAATATGTTGGCGCGTTACAAATAAAAGGATATGGATTTTACACTGTATATATTATTATTATTATTATTATTATCGTTCAAGTAAACCTCAGGATATCCATACGATTTTCCCAGGCATGCTTGAGTTCCCTTACATTGTTCCTTATCTGCTACACATCCAGGAAAGTAGTAATTTTGCACATTACCCCTACACCTTGAACCCAATTTATGACCTCTTTTATTGGAAGACATTTCTCTCCTGAACTTTTTTTATATTTTTTCATATAGGGTAATTTGGATTATATGAAATCTAAAGAAACTCATAAATAGTCTTATAGATATTCTTGATGTGAAAATGGCTTTCACTTCTATGAGGCAGGACTAAAATGGTATATTTCCCATTAGTTTATTGGAATAGCTCACTAAGCATCACAGGGGGCTGTGATATACTTTGAAAAAGATTGCAGTATTCAATTCCTATGGGAAATATTTTATATTGTAGCCGTTGCAACATCTTCGTGAATCCCCTCTAGTGTGTCTGTGTGTGGCAGCCCCTTTAGACATCTTATATTTTAGAACAGCCCGCAGCTTGACCCTCCTTCCTATTGCTAAATCAGTTTAATTGTATCCAACCAATCGGGAATTGTACAACAGAATCTAATGCATTGTTAGCTGTTCAATAAAGTAGGCTCACACGCTTGTGATAATGGATGTGGGTGAAGCACTACTTGTTCAGACATGCTTAAACATGCCTCTTATGTGTCCGGATATTATGTAAGCATGTAAGACTTGGATACTTATTTTTGTAATGTTTAAAACATGTTCTTTTAAACTCATTATAGAAAATGTTGGGAGTTCCATGTTCCCATAATGGCAATAACATTGGAAAACCAGATGTGTCATCTAAGAGCCAATAAAACTACTTGTATTTGTACACAGACCTACTGAAAGTGTAATTTCACTTAAAACAAATAAACAAAACTAAGCAATACTTTCTTTACAATACAATTCTTTAATTGGTCACATTTAACTTTCACTGCTAGATTTAAATGGAATATTGACATACATTTACAGTATGTGCTTACTCAGTCTTTTAAAGGGTAGTTGAACACAACTGGTTTTGCGTGCATTTAATAGAGCATGTTTAAACATTACAAAAGTTATTTTTGCATGATTAAAACTTTTTTTCAAACTGACAGGAAATGCAGAGAGCATACTTTAGTCTGTAGATCTCATTGGCTGACAGCCGGCAAGTCCCCAAGAGCAGTTAAACTTCAGAAGTTTTTGTGCACTGAGACCTTTATTTGAAAACTGCTAATGTGTCACAGTGTGTTTTCAAACACCCTATTTCTGATACAACAAAGAAATCATCTTTCTATGTCCCTCTAAAGCTCACACTGAACTTTCTATTTTGTATGGCTATGAAATGGCCTATTGTTTCCACTGCCTCTACATTTTTTTACTGTTAAACTCTAGCACTCCCTAGAGGGTTGCAGGGCTAGCACATGCTCATAGTGATTTTTGCAATCACAGGTAAGGCTCAAAACAAAACGGATAGTTGCTTAAAACTCTCAGAACATGTATGATCCTGGCAAACTCACCAGTAACACTTTTGAATAGTGGGAAAATATGCAGCTACTACATTTTAGTATAATTACTAAATTGAATATAGCTAATAATGAGCCCTACTCGCAAATACCTCTAACCCGTATTTTTTGCTGCTGGTTTTTTTTTTCCCTCTAAATGTTTAGATGTATTCTAATGACTCAAGCTCGTAATTTACCTCCTTAAACCTAAAATCGTAAACCCTTCCTTTTTAAATCTGTTTTTGGGGGTTGTGATAATATGATCTGACAATATTTAAGCAAGCCCTTAATTTACTTCTTAAACACAGCCAATAGTAAATGAGACCTACATCATGACATAAAACATGGTAAAACATGGAAGTTACACATAATCTGCAATCGGAGGCTACAATTATTGAGAACCAATAAGTAGTATTTGCCATTTGGGCTCACAATCTAGCAATCTATAAAATGTATTAGATCATCTGGTTTAGTCCATGTGGATTTCATGATATATATTAATCCTGGGAGTCCTGGGATCAAAATTACTCAAAAATAACATTTAAAAATAATATTTTTTACCAAAAAAATATACCGTATATACTAGAGTATAAGCCGACCTGAGTATAAGCCGAGGCACCTATTTTACCACAAAATACTGGGTAAAATGAGGGACTCGAGTATAAGCAGAGGATGGGAAATGTGCTGCCCCCTGTGTCCCTCTTGTGCCCTCTGTGTCCCCCCACCCTCTCTCCCGTGTCTCTTCTCCCCTCTCCCTTCCCTGTGTCTCTTCACCCCTTCCTTATCACCCTCCTCAACCCCCCTCCTCATTCTCAACCTCCCTCCTCAACCCCACTCCTCATCCTCAACCCCACTCCTCATCCTCAACCTCCCTCCTCATCCTCAACCCCCTCATCCTCAACCCCCTCATCCTCAACCCCCTCATCCTCAACCCCCTCATCCTCAACCCCCTCATCCTCAACCCCCTCATCCTCAACCCCCTCATCCTCAACCCCCTCATCCTCAACCTCCCTCCTCAACCCCCTCATCCTCCCTCTTCAACCCCCCATCCTCAACCCCCCATCCTCAACCTCCCTCCTCAACCTCCCTCCTCAACCCCCCCATCCTCAACCTCCCTCCTCAACCCCCCCATCCTCAACCTCCCTCCTCAACCCCCCCATCCTCAACCTCCCTCCTCAACCCCCCCATCCTCAACCTCCCTCCTCAACCTCAACCCCCCTCCTCATTCTAAACCCCCCTAAATACCTCCCCCTCTCACTTTCCCCTCACTTACCTGCTTCTGCTCTGGCCTCCGCTCCTTCTTGGCCCCACGCGCACGTGACGTCACATGTGCGCCACATCATTAGCATATACCAGGTGCCAGCACCCGGTATATGCTAATGACGTGGCGCGCATGTGACGTCACTTGCGCGCAGGGTCAAGAAGGAGCGGAGGCCGGAGTAGAAGCAGGTAAGTGAGGGGAGAGGGGGAGGTATTTAGGGGGGTTTAGAATGAGGAGGGGGGTTTAGAATGAGGAGGGGGGAGGGAAAGAGACACGGGGTTTAGAGAGACACAGGGTGGTTAGAGAGACACCGGGGGGGGGTTTATAGAGTGACTCGAGTATAAGCCGAAGGGGCACTTTTTAGCCTTTAAAAAAGGGCTGAAAAACCTGGCTTATACTAGAGTATATACGGTACTCCTCTAACTCCTTAGCTGGCATCTATCAGATTTTTTTGATAAATACGACCTCCCATCAATATCCGTTCAAGTCCTGGAAAATCTGAATGCCAGTAACACCATAGAAGAAATCAATGATACCATCAAACATTTTTAATTCGTAAAATCTCCAGGACCAGACAGCTTTTCTAATATTTACTATAAGACCTTTTCCAAAGTATAATTCCCATATCTAAAACATGTATACAATGCCATCCTTAAAGGAGGACAAATCCCAACGGAATTCAACCAAGAAGTCCATATGATATTTTTCCCAAAATCAAGACCACATCCCCTGGAGGCAAATCATTTTTGCCCTATTTTTTATTAAATGAGGACTTAAAAATACTGGCAAAACTTATGGCTTAAAGATTTTCCAAGTTTCTTCCAAAACTGATACATAAAGATCAAGTCTGTTTTGTACCTTTCAGACAAGCAGGAGACAGCATAAGGAGAATATTTAATATCTTCCATTTAGCAAAACTGGCCAACAAACCTTTATGCACAATTGCTTTGGATTTGGAAAAAGCCTTTGGTTCTTTAAAATGTCAATACCTTTACACGGTCTTAGATAAATTAGGTATCAAGGGAAGTTTTATTAATCTCATCAACTCACTATACAGAAAACCAGTAGCATTACTGAAACTCCAAGGAGATAATAAATATTTTATAAACATTCAAAGAGGAACAAGACGGGTGTCCCTTGCCTCCCATACTATTCGCATTGGTGATGGAACATTTAGCTCAAGCTATACGCTCCACCCTATAAATCCAAGGGTTCCAAATAGGTCTACAACAACTCAAATGCTGTTTATTTGCGGACGACATCCTGTGTACGTTAACTGACCATCGATACCTACATTGATGAATACTCTAAACTTTTTCGGACAGATCTCAGGATTGAAAGTTAATTTAGAGAAGACAGAAGCAATAGGGTCTTCTCTCCCCCCAGATGCTAAAAATGTTAAAATCAGATATTCTTTTGCTTGGCCAGAAAATGTTATCACATATTTAGGCATAAACGTAACTCCTGACCTGTCTAAATTATATGGGACCAATTATACTCCTCTAATAAAATAGCTAATTGCAGACACTAATAAATGGAGTAAATACTCACTTTCATTGACAGGACGCATTAACATCGATGCGAACCTTCATTGCAAGCAAAATGCTACCGAAACCAGGGCCACTGTACTCTTTTATACATTGGTAATAACAGTATAGAGAGCAGAAGGTAAACCACAATAAGGTTCAAATAAGTGCCTGATAAAGATAGCAATGTCTCTGACCCGTGGTCATGTCCAAAGCAGCAGTCCATTAGATTCAAAATCTAAAATGGGCAAGTAACAGGTTATAGAAAACAGGGCCACAAATCTTTAGTATAATGATAATATCAGTAATAAACATAATAAGAGCAGGCTGAAAACAGTAACATTCAGATAGATGTTCAGCCAGAATCTGCACTGACTACCCAATGACCTGGTTGCAGGTTCCCAAGTGAGTGAAAGTACCAGCAGGAATAGTGTTGTAAGGAACTTGTTTCGTATCCGGAGATTCCATGGTGAAAAACATAGTAATAGTCTATACAGCCAGTTGCATTGTTTGATCCAAGTTACTTCTGAGGGCTTTAGGGCAGCGGGAGCACCTCCTAGGATCCTTAAAAATAAAAAACAACAAAGTCAGAGAACGAACCAACATTAATAGGTTAGTTCTATAGTCATAATAAGCCACTCTGAGAGCAACCTCTTTTAGCTCACTTGTGCCCTTCACAGGGAGAAATATCCTGTAGTATATCAGTCTGGTGCCACTCAAAAGAGTGACCCAGCCCCGAAATACCAGGCAATTCTACCCTGAACCGGAGAAACCGCAAACCACAGACGCGTTTCGGCCTTTATGGGCCTCGTCAGTGAGGTGCAGCTGAACTCCCTAAGGCACAGTGAGCAAGGGGTCCACGTCTGGAGTCCCCTATTACCCTTAGGGAGACTAAACCCTAAAGGTAATTTGCATATACAAAACAACAAAGTCAGAGGTGCTCATCAGAGAACGAATCAACCTTAATAGGTTAGTTCTATAGCCATGATAAGCCACTCTGAGAGCAACCTCTTTTAGCTCACTTGTGCCCTTCACAGGGAGAAATATCCTGTAGTATATCAGTCTGGTGCCACTCAAAAGAGTGACCCAGCCCCGAAATACCAGGCAATTCTACCCTGAACAGGAGAAACAGCAAACCCCAGACGCGTTTCGAATTGCCTGGTATTTCGGGGCTGGGTCACTCTTGAGTGGCACCAGACTGATATACTACAGGATATTTCTCCCTGTAAAGGGCACACGTGAGCTAAAAGAGGTTGCTCTCAGAGTAGCTTATCATGGCTATAGAACTAACCTATTAAGGTTGGTTCGTTCTCTGATGAGCACCTCTGACTTTGTTGTCTTGTATATGCAAATTACCTTTAGGGTTTAGTCTCCCTAAAGGTAATAGGGGACTCCAGACGTGGACCCCTTGCTCACTGTGCCTTAGGGAGTTCAGCTGCACCTCACTGACAAGGCCCATAAAGGTCGAAACGTGTCTGTGGTTTGCTGTTTCTCCTGTTCAGGGTAGAATTGCCTGGTATTTCGGGGCTGGGTCACTCTTTTGAGTGGCACCAGACTGATATACTACAGGATATTTCTCCCTGTGAAGGGCACAAGTGAGCTAAAAGAGGTTGCTCTCAGAGTAGCTTATCATGTCTATAGAACTAACCTATTAAGGTTGGTTCGTTCTCTGATGAGCACCTCTGACTTTGTTGTCTCCTTAAAAATAAAGCTGAGAAAAGCTGTGGCTGCTACTTCTCTGTGGGGGAGTACAGGGACACATCACCCTGCAGAGAGGTCTCCAGGGCCATTGCTGTAATGGTGGAGAAGCAGATCAAGTAAAGAGGTGAGACTGGATCTTGTGTAAAATCTGCTGCATCATCATTCAGTTGATCCATATTCATGTTTGCTATTAATACTGGATCTGATTCCACCTTAGTAACATGCTGCTCCATGTGTGATTCACTGGGGGGCAGCTTGAGCATGATAGTAGGATCTTGCCTCTGTTCATCCGAGCCGACTGAAAGAGCTTCTCTTATGATAGAGAAGCAGATATAAGGAGGACAACAGAATTTATGAGTAAAGCTGCAACTTATCCAGGAAATTAGGTACTGTAAAAAATCTTTCCTCTGCTATGCTGGAAGAGATTCTCTAGGCCTCGACTTTGACACAGGCTTATGGACCAGAACTGCCTCTATTTTTAAGAAATACTGGTATGGATCAGTTCTAGGCAGTGTCAGGAAACCTCCTGTCCCAATATGTTTGCTGAATGGCTGAAATAGAAGCTCAGTGGAAAAAAAGTCTTCCGTCATGGCAGTCCGCTCCACCCTTCATGTTATTACTTTTTAAATATAGTTTTGACTTATTCCAGATTCAATAAATAACTATACAGCAAATCATTAATCAATAAAAAAAAGTGCCCCTCAGGATTTTATTGCACTTCCTCTTAAATTATCATAAAAATAATCCTAGTGATACAAAGATGATGCCTTTTGGCTGATTAGAAAAGTGAGCTTTTGGTGTAGTATAAGGCCTTCCTCGGATTTGGGTACACAAATACAATTGGAACTGGACATTTAATTTGGGGAAAATTCATGTTTGTGAAGTATGTAACAGACTAACAACATTAGCCGGTATCTAAGCCATTAGTGTAAAAATATTTTTATTTTTAAAATAAAATTTTAATTATGCAGACTGCTTGTGTCGTGTGTGCTTCTGTATTTGATAGCTATTTAGCCTGTGGGCTGAGGGGGGTGTATCCAAATGGGACTTGCTCATCTCTTCAGTCCTGTATCAAGTGAATATTAGTGATCTTTTAATGGAAATGAAAAAAAAAGATATTCTCTAAATCCCAGTGGGATGACCCTCCCTCTCAACCTGCAGGCAGACTAGTAGTCCGAGATGGAAGCTGCCATGACACAAAGCAGTTTGTATACTCCAGACATACATCTCTGCAGATGTCTTAGTTTGTCACCATGACCTCACACTTTTTACTTCTATATGAAGGGGACATTTTATTAAATGCATCGCCCCAACACTGGGACAATGTAGAACGTAACTTTAAAAGTGTTTAATTTTGAAGCCACATTCAGGCAATGTTGTAAAGCTTTAATTATTTCTTCAAATAAGAGAGAAAAACTTGTTTAAGAAGATATTAAAATTCTATACAGATGTTTTTCAACTCTTGATGCTGGAAACAACATTTTCAACACTAATTTAAAGCAATTCTTCCATTTGAACTCATGCAGAGTTGAGTAAAATGAAGTAACTCTGTTTTTTATTTGGGCCCCTTCCTCCCCTAACCCCAGCAGACTTCCCTATATGTAATCACTTTTCATTTGTATGTAACATTACACTGTACAGAATTGCCTTGAGTAGGTCATTTCCTCATTCGTATGTAGTAGAACAAGAAATATCTTTAAAGGGACATTGAAAACATTTTCTTTTGCATTTGAAAAAGGGTATTTGATATTGTACCATTTTGTTTTTTTCTCCATTGAGATTTGAAAACAGAAAACAAATTCAAAAGTGTAATCTGGGGGATATTTATTAAATCTAGCCAGTAGGAATACTAAGCACCCATCTCTATGCTATAACTACATAGTTACATAGTAATTGAGGTTGAAAAAATACTTTTAGTCCATCAAGTTCAACCTTTTTAGATCTCCTCTGATCCGCAATATGCGGATTAATTGTTAATAATTGATCGAGAGGAAGGCAAACAGGAAAAAAAAAATCAGGTCATAGCGGAGAGGTCAGACAAATCGTGGTCCACTGGAGAAGCAACTGGCAATCCACTCCAGTATCTATACCAAGAAAACCTTGTGGATTAGCACAACCTAGATAGATGTGCCTGGCTTGTTGCATCTATGAGGCCACAGAAAGTCAGACACAACTAAACAACACTAGTACTACTAACTGAAGCATTTTGCCTGGCTGTATTAAAGTTGTATTATTCTTTATTTTTAAGTAAATAAAGCACTGCTCAACTGGGTTACAATGAATACAGGAATGAGGCCTACAAACCGCCCAAGATTTAACAGTATGTCTGTGCAGGTGTATCCAATCAGATTCACTATAGCTTTAATTTCAGTGAATTCTTTGAATTCTGTTTATGACCCAAAGGACTGGCATTGTGCACCTGTGGTATCATCCAAGAGTTTGTGCTGGCACACACTTCAAGTGCAGTTACAGTATGCAGCGCTCCCCCATAAATGCTTTTCACTTTGGTTATGTGCTCGGTTAGGAAACCAGCACATTCTTTTCACATTGTTACCATGGCAATAAGTGGATATTTTTATTATCCTCAGAGGATTTCTATTTCTGTGATATGAAAGGAAATATGTCCATGTTATTGGTTTGGATATATTTTTTGTTGTGATATGTGGCTGTAATTGCAGCATACAGATTGGCTAAATGAATCTCTCTGGGATTTAATGCAAGAAGCTAAAGGGTGTTTTTCTGCCTTGTGGTTTGTAATCCGTGTCCAGGTGAGAGTGGGTGTGGTTTGGCCGGTGTTATAATTATTGTCTACAAAATTTCAGTGGGAAAAATAAACAAACAATAATAAGTCAATCCAGTGGCAACCTCACTTTGTACATCCTGCCATATGTATGCACTACTGGAACAGATGATCCAGGGTCCATACCTCTGTGAGAGGTGTGAGCATGTTGTCTCTCTGGAAGCTCAAATTGGAGAACTGGAGAGGAGAATTGCAGCACTTACTGATATTCCACTGGAAAGGGAGCACAGTTAAGCTGTTCCTAGCATGGAGGGTGGAGATGCGACTAGTGAGGATGTCCAGGGAGGTAGCTGGGTTACAGTTCGAAGGGGAAGCAGGGGGATCAGGAGGAGGCAGGCCAATACTGAGTTGGCATGTACCAACAGATTTGCCAGATTGAGTGAAACTGTTGGGGATGTCCATTCAGGAATGGCAATGCCAGATAGAACTGTTCCCTCTATCAACCGGGAGAACAGTTCTGCTGGAGGAGTGGGCAGATTATTCAGAGCAACAGACAAGTTTTGGTGGAAGGGGACTCTATTATTAGGAAAGTAGACAGGGTGATTTGTCACCCAGATCCCAGCAATCGAACAATTTGCTGTCTCCCGGGTGCTCGGGTTCAGCATGTTGTGGATTGGGTAGATAAATTATTGGGAGGGGCTGGAAATTAACTGGTGGTCTTGGTACACATTGGTACCAATGACAACGTTAGTGGAAGATGGAGTGTCCTAAAAAATGATTTTAGAGAACTAGGGAATAAGCTTACAGAAAGGACCTCCAAAGTAGTATTTTCATGTGATACTACCAGAGCCACGTGCTAGCCCAGGGAGACCGTGCACCACATTTTTAGCCACACATTAACCTCCCTAAACTCTTTCGGGGCTGACTTCTCACTTTGGTACAATCTCTATAGCAGGGATGGATTGCAACTTAATGATGAGGGAGCTTTTGTGCTAGAGGATAGGCTGGTAGAACGGCTGGGGGTTTAAACTAGTAGGCAGGGAGATGAATGTATTTGGGTAGAAAGTGTAGAGGGCATAAGGGATGAATTGGCTACTCATGGGGGATGAGATGGGGGAGGGTTAGTATAGTCAATTGGGAGATATTGCTAAGTAACTCAAGTACAGAGGCAGGCACCTCAAAACTGCAAACTCATAACATAAGGTGTATGCTTGCTAATGCCAGAAGCTTGCCAGGAAAATGGGAGAGCTATAATTAATGGCAATTAACAAAAAATGGGATTTAATAGGTATTACGGAAACATGGTGGGATGAATCTCATGACTGGACTGTTAATCTGGATGGTTATAACCTATTTAGGAAAGATAGGGGCAATGGTAAAATAGGAGGAGGGATTTGTCTGTATGTTAAGTCTATTGAATGTTTGTGGGTAGAGTTAAATAGCGGAGCTGCGAATTCAAAAAGAATATTAGTTGGAGTATGCTATAACCCCCCAAATATAACTGAAAGCGAGGAAATGCAATTTTTGTTACAGATTCGAAATGCAGCTAAGCATGGGCAAGTTCTAATAATGGGAGATTTTAATTACCCTGAAATAAACTGGATAAATGAGACCAGCAGTTCAGCTAAAGGGAGCAGGTTTTTGAGTACACTCAGGGATCATTATCTGGCCCAGGTTATACAAGAGCCTACTAGAAATGAAGCTATCTTAGATTTAGTTATCACAAATAATATCGATATGGTATCAAATGTAGAAATAGGGCAACCTTTGGGAAACAGTGATTACAACACAGTCTCATTTGAGATTAAAGTAAAAAAACAATATTTTAAGGGGCCAACAAAAACTCTTAATTTTAAAAGGGCAGATTTTAACAGTCTAAGGGCAGCAATACAAAGTATTGACTGGGACAATGAACTGACAGGTAAAAATACTGAACATAAATGGACAACATTTAAATCCTTACTAAATATACATCACATCGGCATATACCTTATGGGAATAAAAGTAAAAGGAGTAAATTACATTCAATGTTGCTTAACAATGATTTAAAGATCAAGATACAGATAAAAAACAGGCATTTAAATTATACAAACAAGAAGGGACAGAGACTGCTTTACAGGAGTACAAGGAAATCAACAAGGCTTGTAAAAGGGCTATTAGACTGGCTAAAATAGAAAATGAAAAATTAGTTGCAAAAGAGAGTAAGACTAACCCTTACTTTTGAAATATATTAATGGGAAGAAGGCGAGGAAGGAAGCTATAGGAACATTACAATGTGACACAGGCCATCTGATAATTAGTGACCAGGAAAGGCAGATGAGCTACATAGTTGTTGTTTTTTCTTCGGTATACACAAGGGAGGTACCATTATTTGGGACACTGCCACATAATGGGGCTACACTACCTTTGCCAAATAATTGGTTAACGCAGAAAGAAATCCAAAAGAGGTTGAAAAAAATAAATGTTAATTAAGCCCCGGGTCCTGATGGAATACATCCAAGGGTACTGAGGGACCTGGGTTCTGTAATAGCCAAACCATTATATTAAATTTTTTAAGATTCACTCAACACTGGGTTACTGAGGGATAATATACAAGAATATGTCTATTTGAACAGGATAATAAGTAGGAGTCAACATAGATTTATGAGGGATAGGTTATGTCAAACAAATCTAATTTGTTTCTATGAGGAGGTCAGTAGGAACCTGGATCCAGGCAACTCAGTGGATGTAGTCTTTTTGGATTTTGCAAAGGTTTTTGATACCGTGCCACATGGAAGACTATTGTGCAAACTAAGGGATACAGGAATTGGAGTAAATATCTGCTCATGGACCAAGAGCTGGCTAAAAGTCAGGAAGCAAAGGGTTGTGGTAAATGGAACATTCCTTAGAGTTCAGTATCAGGTCCTTCCCTTTTTAACATATTTATTAATGACTTAGAAGTAGGATTGGGAAGTATTGTCTCCATTTGTGCTGATGACACGAAGTTGTGCACAGTAATTAAATCTGATAATGATGTACTTTCCTTCCAAATGAATTTATATAAAATAGAGGAATGGGCATCTAAATAGCAGATGAGCAGATTTATAATCTTAATGGCGCAAATGTAGAGATATCCGATATTTAAAGGGATTTGGGAGTGTTGATGGACAACCCCTAGGTAACAGTGCTCAATGCCAAGCAGCAGCTGCAAAGGCAAATAAAATAATAGCATGTTTTAAGAAGGGTATAGAAACAAGGGAAGCAAATATAATTCTGCCACTATACAAATCCCTAGTTCGCCCTCATTTGGAATATGGAGTTCAATTTTGGGTTCCACTTCATAAAAAGGACATTTTAGAGCTGGGAGGGCTTATGAACTAATAAGGGGAATGGAGGGGCTAAGTTATGAAGAAAGACTATCAAAATTATAAGATCTATTCTAACCCTATGCACTCCTATGATTAACGGTGTCATCGTGTATATGAGGAATGCATATATGATTATCTATTGCCCTCTTTATGATTGAACATTATTGTGTCTGGATACATATGGTTTCAGTATATAAGTTGTTGATACTAGCGGCGTACTTTATATTCCAGATCTTAGAAATACCCTATAAAGATTTGTCAAGTGAAATTTTTGTGCCAAGAGATTTCCAACTGACACAAGGACATCCTTTGAGGTTAGAAGTAAACAGATTCCACCTTAAAGAAAGAAAAGTGTTCGTCACAGTAAGGGTGGTTAGTCTGTGGAATTCTCTACCAAAGGAGGTGGTGACAGCCTTACAAAGGACAACCATCTTGTCAATCTGTTTTAGTTTTCACAAAAATGATCCATATTGTTGGTGTTTAATATGGTCTCCAAATTATATGTTTAATACTACATATAATCAGTAAAAAATATGGACTTTCAAAATATGGAACATTTCAAAACCATTCTCTTTTGTAGATGGTGGTTATTCCCCTCATAGTCATATGTAGTGTTACATGTTTATCCTTTTCATTTTGTATTTATTTGTAAATATATAGATTTGACTTTCTGTTGCAGTCTGTCATATCAAAAAAGTTCCATGGGTGCTGGTCTCATAAATATCAAAAAGTCTCTATAATTTTCAAGGTACAGAGGATAATCAGCGCTTGATTTGTTATTATTGTATAGGTGCTTTAGGGAAAACACTGGGTATTGAGCTTTCAATCAATTTGTCTTTGACTTGTACCTAACCCCTGTATAGTGCTACGGAATATGCTGGCACATTACAAATAAAGTATAATAATAATATCATTGTATAGTTCAAAGAAGTACAGTGGTAAACCTATCCAGCAGCTGACCATTGTATAGACAAGGTAGGAGATTATTGTATTGTTACCAAGCATTTATAACGTGCCCACATTGTATGCAGTGATATACTGTTGGAGGTGGTTATAATTCCATTTGTGGGATAGTCTTCCATTTATTTCATTGCTTAATCATTTTCTGGAGTTTAAATGACGTGAATCTTTATGACCATTGATGGGTGGATAAACCCTTATTTGTTATGGTCACTATTTACAATGCATTGCTCACGTAACTGCTTTTTCTTGTCCAGTTACACTGGAAGACCTACAAGTTGTTCAACCACAGAGGTCACTTTGTGCTATAATTTGCAGACTACCACTTGTATTGGAATTATATCTTAGAGCTGCACCATTGTTTAAGGCTGATCAATGACCATGTTGCTTGCAGGACTCCTTGTGACTTAGGACATTCTTTTTTGTTTCAGAAGTGCTCTCTCCTTGAGGGGTCACACCAGTTACTTGAGAGGTTACACCAATTACTACTTTACAATAATACATCTTATGGGTGCTTATTAGTGTCCAGAACACACCATCACATTACAGTAAATATTGTAATTATGATTTCCCATTTATCTTTACAATTCCTTCTTCTTTAATTTAAAAAAAGATACCAGAAAAAATAGAGAGAAAGCAACCTTGTGGTTGGACAACACTAAATGCCTTAAGGGGTGGGGGGGTGGGTAGGAGATCAGAATGGGGGACTTATTCTGATCTCCTACCCCCCACCCCCCCAGGTCCCCCATTCTGATCTCCTACCCCCCACCCCCCCAGGTCCCCCATTCTGATCTCCTACCTCCACCCCCAGGTCTGTATAACACTCTTTCTGCTTGTATATCATTGTTGATGGTGGCACGTTCCTTTGCGCCTATCTCAAATTTACTGGACCTGCTTGCTGGAAGCTTCCAAGGCAAGGGGCTGTCAGTGTGCCATGTGGGACTGGCATGTGTCACTAGGAGCATATTGTATGTGTGATAAACATGCAATGCAAAATGCTCCTAGTTACACATGAAACAATTCGTGGCCCATACGGCACACTGTCAGACCCTTACCTGGCCAAGCAGGTCCAGTAAATATGAGATGGGGGTGCTCGCGCATGAGAAGCCTCTGTGGGAGATGGGATGTAGGCTGGAGCGCAGAGCATCATCAGGGCGCAGTTCTCGACGCCCTGATGACGGCGCGCTGTTCTGCAGCGTGCAAAGGTTGGGGTACCCGTTGTTGATATATATGGTGGTGACCTTAAGAGGACAGAGCCTGTGACAGATCAGTGGGAGGGGTTTACAGCACCTCTCACTTAGGACCAGCCTGGCGTGTATAAAACATGCTACATCCTTAAATATTATTATTAAACTCCACAAATAAAAAGTTGGTCAGAATAGTAATAGGTCATTGATTTGTTGGGATAACTCTGAGATAAATTGATTCTGCTTATACACCTAGAAAAGTGCTATAGTGGAAGATGACACTACTGTGTCAATAAAGTGCATAATTTATAATGTAAGTGACTCATGCAAAGAAGAAAGGTATGCTCCCAAAGTGCTAATATTGTGCTGTGCTAATAGTTGCAGGAGGTCCGATAAATCGCAGAGATTAATCCTTCTTAATGGGACTTCAGAAAGATGGAAAAGGATATAAAAGATATCCAAAGCCTTGAAAATGCCAGTCAGTCCTGTTCAATCACTTAATAAGAAGCGGAAAATGTTATGTAGACCAAGAAAGATTTCAGCCACAACTGACAGAATAATTGTTCCCATCACAAAGAAAAACCCACAGGTAACCTCAGGAGAAATACAGGCATGACATGCCTGGCACACTGTAATTTAGAGTGACGAGACCAAAATAGAGCTTTATTGTCACAACCATAAGCGCTGTAATTGGAGAGGGGTCAACAAGGCCTATAGTGGAAATAATACCATCCCCACTGTGAAGCATAGTGGTGGCTCACTGATGTTTTGGGGGGTGTGAGCAAGATGAATGCAGCATGTTATCATAAAATACGGGCAGAATTTGCATTCTTCTGCATGAAGGCTGCACATGGGACACTCTCTTGGACTTTCCAGCATGACAATGACCCTAAGCACAAGGCCAAGTTGACCCTCCAGTGGTTAGAGCATAAAAAGGTGAAGGTTGTGGAGTGGCGATCATAGTCTCCTAACCTTAATATCATCAAGCTACTCTGGGGAGATCTCAAACGTGCATGAACTGGAGTCATTTTGCCAAGACGAATGGGCAGCTATACCATCTGCAAGAATTAGGCAGCTATTACAAAAGACTGCGCGCTGTCATTGATGCTAAAGGGGGCAATACACAGTACTAAGAACTAAGGGTATGCAAACTTTCGATCAGGGCCATTTGGGTGATTTCTGTTATCATTATGAGCCAAACTACTATGTGATAATAAATGGCTTCATATGATCAATACCCTTCAATAAACTACAGTTTTTTTGTATGATCAGTCATATTTTCAAAATAAATGCAAACATTTCACAATTTCTGCCAGGGTATGCAAACTTTTGGGCACAACTGTGTGTGTGTATATGTGTGTGTGTGTATATGTGTGTGTGTGTATATGTGTGTGTATATGTGTGTATATATATATATATATATATATATATATATATATATATATATATATATATAAAGATATAATATTAATTTCTACAAATATTTATATTGATTTTCAAGGCTATCTCTTAAAAGATCTTACTGGCATTTAATAATATATTATGCATAATTTTATATATAAGCATTAATTATGTTACAGTAATTTCCTCGTATCACTTTCCCTTCTTCCGTATTATATTTTGTAAGATATCCCAACTCTAATGATATATCTCTTGCTAGCATTTCCTGCTCCATGTCCAGTTTTCCAGAGCCCATCCTTGATATTTTATGACACACCTCTGACTGTGCTGTGGTGGTTTCTTTAATTACCACTGTATAATAACATGAGCATTGCTAGCTGGAGGGCACCGAGCTGAAACAATCGCTTGAAAGCAATGTGGAGCATGTAGCATTGCTCACTGGGACTCCTTCCTGTAATCCAGTCATGCCACGGCATGCAACACTCCACCCTCTGTGCAAAAAACAGTAAAAACCCAGGAAAGCAGAGTGTGTGCATTGCAATGCAGAGATTGTGGGTGACAGTTTGTGTCTGTGAAGGTGCTGCTTCATTGCAGTGGCTCAGATAGGGAGGGACTTCTTTCTACTTTGCTGCTGCTGGATTGGCTAAACTTGCAGAACTTTCCCCTTTTCATCCTTTTTTTTTCTTTTGGTTGAGAAGTTGACTTGCTGCTGCTTCTCAGAGTGCACGTCAGCTGTGGTCTGGTCTCCAGTGACTTGCACTGACACCATGAGCGCAGAGACAGATGAATCAAAAGACGGTATGTTACTTCTTCCACTTTAAAGGCCTAAACTCAGCTTAAACTATCTCAAGATACAAATCTTTTTTTTTTTACTGTTCTTCCGCAGCTCATGGCAGGATTTTGTTCTCATTCTTACAGTTCAGCCACGATGAATAGTGGGGGAAAAAGTATTGGCAGATTCATCTTCAGTCTGTCTTTAAGTTTCCTGGAAGTGTTTCAGCTCCAGTATTGACACACATTTTTTACATGTGTTTTGCTGCTCAGAAAACTCTGCACACTTTATAATCCTGTTGCAGATACCAAGATGGAGTAATAGCACAGAATTTACATTTATTTTCTTCTGGTGAAAGAGGAAACTGAGCTTTGTTGAAATTAAGAAATGAGCCGGGCTATTTTGGGTCTGCTGCAGCTCCTCACTTCTCATTTTTTTTTTTTTCCACTTAAAGTTTCTACTTAAATTTCACCCCCCCAAAAAAAGAGTAAGCGTGGTTGAGACGTGTATTTGAGATTTACAGTGCCAGCATTAAAAGGGTTTCATTTACTGCTGTTGGTGTGAAAGGTTGGAAGGCGGCCAAAAAAAGCACAATTATTCACCAGAATTTGGCCAATTTCTTTGTGTTTCTTCCAGCAACTGTTTTTGTATACAAAAGGCAATTGTGAGGTTAATCTTAAAGTAGTGGAAAAACTGATGGTATTGCTTAATTTGTTTCAACTAAAAGAAAACATGTATCTTGGGTATTGATTGTAATATATACAGTAATTTTCCTTTTATTTTCTCCCTGGCTTTAAAATAGCTAACTTCAGCCATTGGCATAATCCATTACAGTTTGAAATTAACAGGTTTTGGATCATTTGTTAGACACGTGCACAGTCTGGCCCACAGAGTCCCTGTCAATGGGAAGTTGCTTACAGATGAAATAATTGGGGGACTATTAGGCCCAGGGTTGAATAGCTTTCCGGTTGTTACCATAGGAATGTGCTCTGTCAAAACACTCACACATTGCACCCTGGGTTACAGTAATACATGGCACAGCTTCAACACACCGGAAACATACAACCCCTAAAGTGCCCCTCCTGTACAACACACCCTACACACCTAATGTGCAACATTAACTGGGGATAATTGCTTGTTACTCAGTACACTTTGGAACCCATGTTTTACAAGATTGACATTGGTTGTTTTGGCACAACAGCCGAGCTGGTAACTATTTACATAAATGAGAGTCAATACCAAACTGCCAACTTGGTCAACTAAGGATTTTCAGTTTTCATTTCAAACAATAAAAAGTTTGACTATTCAAAACAGTCATTTTTAAACAGTCATTTTAGTTTCACCATTTGTTAGCCGCCCAAGGTTACCATTTTTAATTGTTGTTTGGTTGTTCGGTCATGTTCGACTCTGCATGACCTTATGGACCTCGGCACCCCGGGCACATCTGTCATCCACTACCCCTCTGAGCTGCATCAAGCTCACGTTCATTGCTTCAGTGACCTCTATCTCTGCTTCCCCCTCTTTGTGTGCCTTCAATCTTTCCCAGATTCTTCTCTAGGGAATCCTGTCTTCTCATGATATGGCCAAATTATCAGCCTCATGAACATGGGTGTAGGAACTAGGGAGGACGAGGGGACAACCCCCCCCCCCCCCACCACAGATTTTATTGTGTGTATGTATGCATATAGAAGCTGTTAAGTGTTCTGTGTATCAAGTGAGCTGCATCTCCTTTCCACCCCCAGAATTATTCTGCTTTCTACATCCATGCTCATGGTCATACCTTCCAGTGAACAGTTTGTCTTGATTTCCTGTAGTATTGATTTATTGAATCGTCTTGCAGTCCAGGGGACTCTTAAGCAATTTACCAATTGTTTATTTTATTTTAATGCAAAAGTAGTTGTACTCTTATCTGACAACAGAAAAAAGGACAAGAGTCTGTTTATATCAGAGACCCTGACAGCAATGTTAAAATGCACTTAATCATTCATTGTGCTAGCAAATGTCTAGCTTCTCATTCAAGTCTTAGACTTGACTGCGTGCCAAGGTGCTAGTGACCTCACTTAGTCTCTTGCAAGCTCTCAGTTGAGCTTTTTCGGCAAGCAGTTTGCATTTTACTCGCATAGCTATGTGCACCAAAAGTGAATAAAAACCTGTTACCCCCTGTATATAGGAAAATCACTAGGAATCATATTACATATATAATAAGTTACTGTGGTTTAATCATAAACATGGCAAGTAATCACAATCTTTTCCTTCCTGCATGTCTTTAAAAGTAATAATTAATTTTGGCAGAGGCTCCAAGTAATACTGGCATTATGACATTATAATTTGAGCAATGCACATTTCTGTTTGTGGTTTGCAATTCCTGAGCCTTCTGGCCTGTTCTGGAAGTTGTCTTTTTTTGTTTGTAATAAACACACACACAGAAAAAAGAAACAAAATGATTAAGCTCTCAATGACTAACTTAATTTTCCAATCAGGGCTCAATGTGCCATATTGTCTTTTTGTTTTTGTGCTATGGAAGATTTCGGCTGCATTTAAATAAAAGGGACTGAAAGCTCCAGCATACAAAATCATTGGCGTTTTTTTTTATTACGTTTTGCCGAATGCATGCTGAGCCAATTCACCTTTTACTTTATAGGTTACATGTTCTGCGGGCGCCCTGTTTTGTTTGTCATCTTGAATTGGGCAGTAAAGTCTGGTTTAGCCGGCCTTACTGTTTACAGTGTACTGCTACATACAATGTGAAAAATGCTGGTGATCAACCCGGACAAACCCTGCAAGCTCTGATCTTGTGACAGTCCTGTGCAAAATGATTTATAGCCACAGTTGGAAGTGACATGGAAGATTTCTGGATTCCACTAAGAATATAATATACTTATGTGTCTATTTAGTTTTATGTACTTTTATTTTATTAAGAAGTACTTAAAAGCTCTTTTTCTTCCCTCTGCAGCTCATGAAGTCCAGCGTTTCAAATTAGCCAGCAGCTTGGTCACTGATTAGCTACTATGAGACACTGCACAACTATTATATCCATATTGTGTCTTTATGAGCTACAGACGCAGGTAGTATTTGTATGGTCTAAAACTTTTTAGCACTTTTAATAAAATAAAGTACATAAAAGTAGATAGAGATCAGAAACCTTCCATATCCCTTTAAGTCCATTGTGCACAAGTTCGGTCATGGAGGGCCACACACAGGTCTGGAGGACGACTGTTTAATTTATGAAGTATGTTTGTGGTGCTGGAAAGGATTTTTAGGATTGTATTTATAACCCACTAAAAATCTGCAGCATGTTGTAGCAAATTTAAATTTGCAAAGAAAAAGAATACAAAAAACTATGAGGACTGAATAACGTTAAGTTATAGAGGATCAATAGTCTGACCGGTCACGTTTGTTTAAACTTGAGATGTATCAAGTTATTTTGGAGCCATATACAAAATTGAAATCTGTCTTTAGCATCTTTTGGAACACATTATTAGGTGTGTGTGCTTTTTATACTGTCTCAAGCCTTGAATACTCCTTGTCAGATCACTGACTGCTAATAACTCACTTTTGATCGCAAATATATAGAGGTGGTAGGGTTGAGAGCAAAGTAGTGAGAGCTTGAGACCATGAATGAGAAGGAAAATAGAAAGAAAGACAACTAAGAGGCTGAAGGGTTGTGAAGTTGAATGAATAGGGAATGTAAAAAAATATATAGACGTGAGTTAGCACCTATTATTATTATTATTATTATTATTTTTATTGTTGTTGTTTATTTCTAACGGGCCAACATATTCCGTATCGCTATTCAAGGGTTAAGATCAAGGCACAAACAATAGCAGTAATAACATGTTACAAAGGATGGAGGCCCCTGTCTTTGGACACTGGATGATCCCTAAAGCACCTTGCAAGATAGTATTTTAATACATGTCAGACCAATAAATTCAAGAGCCTGTGGAGAAATCCAACAATAATTTAATAATTTTTTGTTAAAAATAAAGATTTCTGATGACTGCAAAATTTGGGCATTTTAGGTGTTCACACAAGTGGATCAGCAAGCATGACCATGGACATAAAGATGTCCCAGGTGTGTTGCGGTCCATGAGGTCAAAGAGAGTCGGACATGACTGGTGCAACAATGACAACTGCAGAGGAATTTAAACTATGCTGTCTACTGACTTTCAGTTTACTTTGAATAATCTCAATGTTTTTATAGTATCTCCGTAACTGAAATGACTTAAGGGTTCTGCTGAATGACTGCATGGGAAATCTGGTTTAGTGCAATCATTCAGTTAATACCAAGGCATAGTATACGTATATTATAGACTATCCCACATGTTGTTTTGAGGGTATGAGGTGAGAAAATACCTATTATGACATATTCTGCAATTTAACTTTTTGTATAGTACATTTTGTAAGAATAAATATTTTTGTATGCATCTTATACACAGTCCTATTAAAATAGGCCTCAGACGTATGTTTATCTTCTTCAGAGGTTTACAAAGGACAAACCATAATCACAAGGTTATGCCATCAGGGTTTACTTAACTTTCTCATAAATGTATTGAATCAATTTCCCAAGTTTTATTCAGGAAGATTTTCAAGTAGAAATAGGTTAAAGCTTACTGCTGTTATTGCTTTGTGATAGCCCAATATGATAGCTAACTTGGTTGACTTGAATTAAATGGTGAACTGCAGTTGTTTTACTTAACAGTAAGAAAGACGCACAGCTTTTTTATGGGTATGCATACACCTAGAAACATAAATAACAATTTAAAACGTTAATTTAAGTCAATTTAAAAAGTTACAGAGGTATAAACAGTATTCTGATACTTAACCTTCACAATGACCTGACTGTACCAAGGGAAGTAGAACTAGCGTGGAGGTAGTTCAGAGGCCTAGTTCTCTAAAATGTAGAGAGATTGTTTGCCACACAGTCAACACCACTTCTCTAAACTCTCCTTCCGTCCGGAAATAAGATGGGAAGTCATAACGTACACTATGTGTGCATACACTGTGTGGGGAGATCAAGGTACCACACTGACAAAGGCCTACTGAGGCTATAATGCAGTATATGTAAGGACATGGCAGTTTATTTTGTGAAGAGGGAGAATAGCCTAGTATTTTTGTGCTGGGGTGACCTTTCCTTAAAGAACTATGATGGTCATATATTTAAATATGCTATACTACTTTTATACTATGCTACACTTTAAAATATACATAGTGTCTTTAGAATGGAAAAAGCCTTTTAATATATTACTTTTCACATGCAGTTATGCCACTGTAGGATCTACCATTTTTGGTCTTCCAATCAAGGGCTGAGATGAGGGGTTGATTGCACAGGAAGTTTCTATCTACACAGTGGGAATATGGCATCTACATCCTCAGAGATTTTAATAGTAATAATGGAAAGCACATTAGTTTACAAGGATACATCCTGCTGAGTAAGTAAGACCGAAATCCACTGTCAAAAGAGCATAGATGCATTTTTGTGGAGGTATATAAATAACTACCTTTTTATTTGTTAAGTATACTGTAGTTATGGTGCAGAAATTGAAATTCAGATATTAGCAGAAGCCCATATACATACCTATGCATGCTAGTCTAAACCCAAAGGTAGACAATGATAAAAAATTAGAATGCAAGATATGTAGTAACATAGGGCACGATTATGTGGCTCCTGTAGGAACTCTTGTAGGACTGCGTTGGCACTAAGGGAGTTCTTAAGAGAAAGCTTACTGAGGTATAACGTGGGTCTGTCAGCCTAACTCACATTGACAACTTCCGTACTCTTAACTGAGGGGGTTGTACGTTAGGGTAGATTGAGAGTTGGAACTGTCACGTGTATACCTAAGAAGCAGCGAGTCAGAGCTAATAAACACTGTAGTCCCTATAGCTTCCCCAGTCAAGTTAAAGAACGTCAATAAATACTGCTATACAAAAATACGAAACCTATAAAGTTATGTGCCTACCATGCACACGTACACTGTGCTGGGTTACAAAAGATAACACAGTTACAGTTGAGCTGGTTGTAAATGTATTTTTGTAGGGCAGTTGAGTGGGTATTAACCCCTGGTGCTCTGCATTAACCAGTTGTTACTTAGTTGGGTATGAGGGTTTTAATTGTGTGAGCAGATATTTACAATTGCTATTGTAATTTAGTTGATTGTCTAGGCTTTATTGTTGTAGAGGGCTGGGTTAACCATTAGAAAGACATATTTTGTGCTTTAATATGTAGCCTAATTTATTTTATTAGGTTCCAGTAAAATACTTCTTTTGACATTTTTTTTTTTTTTTTTTTCTGGTATTGTTTTTTTATGGGCAATTCTTAATTTAATGTGTTTCATAAGTGTTCTTGTAAAAGGTGCAAAGGTTTCCAAGAACACAAAGCAGTAGCAATAATCCCTTACAGGAGCCATGTAACTGCATTTTCGTTAAACTACACTTCGAGCAGGGAACATATCTCATGTACTCATAAGGGTTTGTTACGGACAGCGTGTGATCACTATGTTGGGGTTTACGTGAGATTTAGATTTTTACATGGTAGCCATGTAATCAAGTCTTCAGTTTTTGTTATTGACGTTGAGTGTTATTTTTTTTTTACATTTTTTTTTTTTTTTTTTTTTACAATTATGCAGCCACCGAGTAGAATACTTCTTCATTATTCAGTGGATCTACTTTTTAAACCTGGAGGGAGCTTTTCACACTTTTTCATAAATATGATCAGTATTCTGTGATATGAATTGGTGAAGTCTTACCTTACAGTAATATTTCAGCTTTCCTAAATCCACTAACTTTCAAACTCTGGTGGGGAATAAGGTGGCTTTCCCCATATCTTTAAGCTGGACCTGGAGAAGTCTGGTTGCCCAAATCCTTCTTAAGACTACGGCCCATGTTGATTTTCCCCCTACAAAGACATGGAAGCCATGCTTCATTTGGTCAGAAAGGACTATGATCTAACTTTTGAACCACTGGACCAATTTATATGATTTGGACACATGTTTGTATTTGGAGTATGCTGATTCTGAAAATGTACGTTTTATGTGAATGTGATGCATACTTTTAAAATTATGAATAATGTGGAAAAATGTGTTACAGATTCTGACCACCCCCATCTATGAGTCACTAAGGCCAGATGGTTGAGAGCAAAGATTATCTACATGCACAGCAGGGGAGATAGCTTAACAAAAGGGTTTAAGCAGACAAGATGGCACCATGAACAATGGGGGTAGGGACTCTTGAATAATGAAATGGCCTGGGGTTTCCCCATACTCCCAGCAGGGGAATAAATGAGCTAGAGATGTTACTCTCTCCACTGCCAGAGGTAGAATGAGCAGTTAGCCACGCCTAGTGGGCGGCTCCTGTGGGAGGGGACTCCTGGCTCCCACGCCTTAACCCTGTCTGATTGGCCAGAGGCCATTAGGGGCTCACCTCAGGTAGCCCCTCCCTCTACTGTGTATGTGAAAATGGTTTTAATATGTCTTTGTAATTAATAAAGAAGAGAGTTCACTGCTTGACCCTCAAACACAGAGCTTATGTCTCGTTCTTGGGGGGATTCATGGTATGCTGTTACAGACTGACTGCCAGGAGTGTAAGCATCTTGGGGTGCTTTTCCTGCTAGCGGCTATTCATGAGGTTCCAGTTCCAGGCTTGGAGCAGATCCCCTTGGATCCAGTTTGGGGGAATGGGTGTCCTGCAGTAGCTGTCCCTATATCACTGGACGGGCAGATCGGCTAAAACGGCCTTGGCGCCCCCTTATTTGTGTGGGGGTACCGTAACAGTATCTTTTTACAAATTCTTAGCATTGGTGGCAGAGTGTACTACAACATCCCAGCAGCTGCCGCCTCATGCAACATGGTCAAGTAAGATGCAATCTGACACCTAAACTAAGCAGTTTGTAAGAGATGTATGGGAAAATAGATATATGCAATATAAGTAAAATTCAACTGTGGTTTAGGAACAACTTCACATACTTACAATATTATCCACTCCTTAAGCCATGAACCTAAAAGCATTTAGAGATTTTTTTTCCAGACTTTATATATGGACAGTTCCATCTTGTCTAGCTTTACCATTTCCAGATAGCTTGGAGTTTGAGGATATGGGCTTATCTACTAAGGAAGTGCTCCCCATCTTCTTTAGTGTGAGGGGCCTGCTTTTTGTCAGCTAATGAGCTTGTGGGACTGGATTTATATTGACTACTGAGTTTGTGTGTTGGATTTTAAATTAAAAAGTAAAACAAATATATATCTAAATATATAATTGAACATATTTTATATATTTTGAATGAAATAATGAAGCATTTGGGAAGTTACGTATAATATCCCAATTGTGTAAACTGAAGTGTTTTACAGGCAGTCACAAGGATAACTGTAAGCCCCAAGTCAAATTGAGATTTAAACATCCCTCTTATACACACTGCCATCTCTAAAGGATCATGGGTGTCTCCAGATAATACGAGATCTATCCAATTTTTTTTCTTATTAAAAAGTAGCTTGATGACATGTCCCTGCTTTTTCACTGATTTACCCCCTTCCCTAAAGATGAAAACAAAGAAAATGTTACCCATACTAACAGACTTTGGCCTGATTGAATGAACCCTGCACAGAAATAGGCATTCATCTTTTTTTAGTCTTACACTCATAGCTCTGGCATTTAAACAATGACTTCTAGATTGGAGAAGCTTTCTCCGGATGTGGGGTTAAACATGTGTGTATTTATTCCTAGACCTCAGATGTGTGTCAGGAGAAGCATGCCTTTGTTTCCAACTCAGAGCCTGATCACATGCTCAATAACAGAAGTGTATGTGATTTGTATTTAGTGACACATGGGAGGCTGAAGCAGTTGGGAAGCAGCTGCAGACAACAAATGGCTGCAAATAAGTTACCTTCTAGCACATGAGTTCTGCATTAGATGGATTAGTGGTCCTATCTGTGCCATGGTCAGATGCTGCTTCTGCATTATTCTTCCAATACAAAATGTTAAAGTCTTGATTAAAACTGCAGCTATATATTATGCAGCTTCCTTCACGGTGTTGGCTTAGAACACCAATTATTTGTTAAAAAATCTGGACATTTGTACTTATATAGAACTTTTAGGAAGTAAAAAAAATACTTTGAAGAAAAAAGAAGTGTGACTAAACACTTCAGAATTTAATTTGAATGGTCAGCCAGGACTATCTTGTGGTTTGAATGGTGTAGTAATTACAATTTTACTGTAAATGCAAGGGACATGTAGGGTTTCTTGTTTTTAATATTAAAGTAATCTACCTTTATTTGCATATTTAAACAACATTTTATTATCAAGTGCTTAAAAGCTCTGTTTTTATTCACTGAAAACTTCCAAACAGTCCCTACAAAGGTCTGCATACCTGTAGATCATATATATGCTAGCCAATGTCCCAGCATCATTTTTGTACATCTAGTACATGAGCTACAGATGGTGGACCTTTGCAGGGACTGTTTGGAAGGTTTTAGTAAGTATAAACCGAGCTTTTTGTTAAATATAATTTTAAAATATGCAAAAAAATTCTATACATATACATATTTATTTATTTTTTAAATAAAACTTGTTTTTCACACCCTTAGAGCTTCTTACATATGCACAGTGTACCTCCCAATAGAAAATCTGCATTTGGGTATGAATGTTAACCCTTTACTAACCTTCAAGCCAGCAGCTCAATGCAGAGATCTACAGATCAGTGTCTTGCTCCTCCAGCTTCCTTCTGCAGGAGTACTGCACATCTCATGATTGCTTCCTGCATAAACTGCCATCATTGATGTTACATTGTATTAAAATGTATTTGCTGTTTGTGATTGCCCCAAATAAATTATGAATATTATGCTAATTTTAGCAGAGATATCCAGGGGTGTTAACTCACAAAAGCAACTGCTTGAAAATCAAGATATTTAGCAAATATCAGGGTGAGTTTGTTAATGTTTATTCTTTTATTTTTCCATTCACAAAATGTTTTCATACAATGCAGATTATTTTCTGTCAGATGCACTCATAATCCAGGAAACTTAAATATGCCTTTATTATTAAAAGCAGGACAACTTTAATGTCCTTTCACCCCCCAAGTAATATTTCAGGAAAGCAAATAAGACAATAGGCACCAACAGTAAATAATTATTGAATGTGACCATAAATAAAATTAAAGGCTGTATGTCTTTGTGTCTTAATTTTAAAACCCTTTTCCCATTACCCTGATAGAGAAAATGAGAAAAAAATGGTGTGACCCAAGTAGTTCTTTCATTTAGAATTTATAATGTTGCGGTCGGTTATTAGTACCTTTTGCAAAATTTTAATTGCCAAGTAGATCATTTCTCTGGTGTTCCGAATTTTATATGAAGGATAAATACAGGTATTTATACTCACAAGTAGATCAGGTAATCAGGTGTGTTTCTTTCTGTGTGGCACAATTATATGGGCACCCCAGGGCAATGGGTACTGTTCTATGTTCTAGAATTAATACACACTGCTCAATTAGTATCGAGAGGATTTCTATGATCTTGTATTTACTTCTGAAAAATATAATCTTACTATCAGATGTACATGCCATCATAATAATTACGGCCTTATTGATTAGACATTCATTTTGATGAGCATAATGAAATAAGTATGTTAATGTTTCTTTTGTACTTATGTTTGTTTATATGTGAGTGTAGGGATGTGACTCACATCACAGAGAATAATTGGGACAAAATACCAAATTTTCCCAGTCTTGGTGAGAGTGCTGTTGTAGTCATGTGAGATATGAATCTTGGAGGAAGTCTTTCAAAGACTTTATCATGTAAGGCAGGAAATGATCATTGCAGGTCAGACAGTGACATTGGGTTTTGTAGATGTTAGCTGTGAATAATAACTTGCAGCTACCAATTGAAATTACAGGACAGATGGACTATTGAAACCTCATATACCATGTATGAATAATGGCTAAACAAAGCGCCACTCTCCAAATGTTGATCAGCTCTACACCAGTGTTCCCCAAATTATTTCAGTAAAGAAACCACGTTTAACTAATATAATACTTGAAATCTTAAAATGGTTAAAATAAAAAGCATTGAGGACCATAAAACTCAAATCACTTACTACGACACATCTCTCTTCCAACAATAAATATAGAAAAACATTTTGGGGAAATTTCCTTGTGGATACACTAGGCTTCCTTCCAAGCTACCCCATTTGGAAACCTCAACTCTACAATTTCATGTAGAAGAGAATGACTAGTGAGCTTAGACTACGATTGTCTGTTAGGATATGATCCAGACAGTTTGGTTTTGTGCTGAACAATTCAGTTCCATGAATGGTTTCCAGTTTTAGCATCCCTAACTCCCAGATGGGAGTCAGAAGCCAGATCTGGCCATGTGGGAAGAAGGAGCTAATGGCGGCTCACAGGTGGATCAGGTAATTTAGTAAATCCTTTTGTGAGCACCTGCAGAGCATTGGGCACCACAGGGAGGTGGGCACCATGCTACCAAGATGCATAGTTTCTATCTTGTCCATTCTATGTTCTAGACTGAACACACACAGGGAGGTGGGCACCATGCTACCAAGATGCATAGTTTCAATCTTGTCCATTCTATGTTCTAGACTGAACACACACTGGTCAATATGTATCGAGGGTTCTTGTAGAGGTTGGACATGTCATATATTGTATATAGGACAATCTGGTAATTACAGAGCTTCTCCGAGCTTCTCACATTGTGCAAGTGTTGAAGACCCATTTAATTTTGCTTAATGTGATTATTTACTACCTTTTGATATATTTAGTTTCAGTAGCACTATTCTTTGTAACTTGTCTTCTCTTTAACCACACATAAACTTTATTTTACAATCTTGTAGTTTGTGCATATCTGTTTCCGTTCTCACTTCCCTTTTGGAAATATTGTGACATTTGAATTAATACTGAGACTGAAATCTAGTTGTATATTTCAGTTAGCCATTTGCCGTAAAGGGACGTGAAGAGTTCCCTATTTTTAATATTAACATTATTGGCATATGTAAATATAATTCAAATAACAAGTGCTTAAAAGCGCTTTGTTTTTACTCACAGCAAATGTATCTATAAAGGTGCGCGTCCTTTAGCTCATGCATACAATGTTTCTATAGTACTAGATGCACCAGCCAATCACAGATTGTGTCTCAGTAGTATTTCAGCAATAACTGGTGAGACACATTCTGTAACTGGCTGGTGCATCTAGTACTATAGAAACATTGTATGCATGAGCTACAGGGGGTAGACCTTTGTAGGGACAATTTGGAAGGTTTTAGTTAGTAAAAACTGGGATATCTACTTGTCTCTTTAACTAAATAATTCTGTGTGTGTGTGTTTTATTGTCATTTTTTGAAGTGAAAGTTCCATCTAAACAACTAAGTTGTCCTTCTAGCAACACACATTTAATTTCAACATTTGTTATCCATACGAGAAGTCTGTATATTATATGAAGACAGAAGAAATACATTTTTAGAATGGCAGCCTTTCGCTATCCGATTAAATAACCATATTTCACATGTGGGCTCTAATCTACCTGAATCAATAAAAAAATGTTTTGGAACATGTATTTGTACAATTAAAATAAAGACATACCCCGCTGTAAAAAGTAACGGTGAACAGTGGACTATCAGCAAATTGGGTTATTGCTATAATACCCTCCAAATTAAGGGCTTCTACAGATTTTTTTTTATGGGGTTTATTTTTTCCCTTAAAAAAAATCTTAATCCTCATGCAGCATAATCCTATAAGAGTGAGATTCATATCAAACCATTCCTTGAAAAAAAAAATGGGTAGGCATAAAAAAATATTGATGCTAAAATTAGAAACCTATGTCTCTTCAGGGGATCCTTTCTGGAAAGCTATGCAGCCACAAATGCTAGCTTGAGAGCCCAAATGCTTATGAAACTCAAAAAAAGCAAGTATATTAGAATCACTGAATTGTGACAACAATAACCACATGTAAGAATCTATATATACAATATATAGTACAACACTTGCAATAACAAAAACTGCAATTATACGTATCAATATTGTGACCACGTATCTATACAATATAAGCAACACTATTCGTTTAACAATGTTACTGGCAAAAAATGTATAGTTTGGCTCCTATTGATGCTCTATGTCCTGCCACAGTAATTAGGACTCATTCACACTAATAGAATTATTGAAAATTATAACCACAAAGTAACTATAACCCTGGCAAATTATATAATGCTCATAATTGTATTTTGGAGCATATCTGTTATGCCCTAATTCAGGCAACATTTAATTCAACCTGAAGGTCGTTTCGCCGCTCAGTGGCTTGTTTACAGTGATTTTTAATAACCTTGTATTTCTTTATTTTAATTGAACTAATAAAAGTTCAATTTTTTTTTTTATTATTGATTATATTGAATTAATGTTAAGCACCGGAACACATGTGAGGCTTGCTTTATTTCTACAATTATTATGTACCTGAAGCAGGAGAATATCTCAAATGGCAGATTTGTGTCCTCAGACATGGGCAGTAATAATGCAAGCTATAGATATTCCATAACTCTTGCACGCTATTTTCCCTTCTCTAAGTGGCTTTTTTTTTACATTTCTTTTGCTGGAACTTGAATTTTGAATGAACTTTGTATTATACAATCATGAACATCATTAAATAATTAGAGTAAGATGTGGATTGAAGCAATAATGAGTAGTTATGGTCTTTTAAACTCCCTCCAGGAAGTGTGTGTGCCTTCCTGCTTACCTTCCCAGTTTTTGTCTAGATGTGTGATATGAGCTGCGATTGAGATGGGGTGCCCAGCTTAAAGGGAAACTGGCATGGTGTTTAGGTAGCATTTGAAACGTTACTCATTGGAGCAAAAATTTGTGAGAAGTTTACATCCTCATATGCATTTTTATTTTCTTAAACACTCTCTGGTTCTTCTATTTGTAGATGCTTTTTATGGAGAAAAGTAAAGTACCATAAAAGTTAGTCTTGAATCTTTCCACTTGTACAGATCAAGGCTAGAGTTATAAAATGGAATGCAACTCTGTTGGCCGTCATAATAGACCAGCCTTATATACCATACTAGGATATTGCCCGTCAAAAATGACAAGGTGATGATCTGCCCTGCTAAGCACCTTAGGCACTCATCGTGAGCCCCGTGCTGAGCGCCTTTGGCGCCCATTGCGAGCCTCTCCTCCCATCTAGTATAAGGTCATTTGGCGCTCATCGCAAGCGCAGCAATGAGCTGCTTCAACGCTCATTGCAGGCCTCGACAACCTGCAACTTTTGTGCTTGGGAATGCCATGATGTGTCTCTTTCCGCCATCTCGCGGAATCTTTGGGTGGAGCGCGCTGACTGTTATGGGTTTTATTTTCAAAGTCCCGCGTGCCTGGCATTGTTGGTGTAAGTGTTACTGTCTTTGCCATTGTGTAGTTTCTAAGTCCCGCATACCTGGCGTTGCTGAGCCTCGTTTTCATCCTGTTTCAGAATTTTTACTTTTTTTTGGCCTCCATTTTTTTCCTTGCTTTGGCGATTTTCGATCGTTAAAAAAAAAAAGACAAAATATGTCTCAAATTAACTTGCAACCTCAATCACAGGCTCTCTGGCTCTCTCCCTGTACTTTGCGTGAGTGTGTACATTTATTTGAGGCATATTTGTGTGTTTTTACCGTCTTTTCCAGTTCGCTGCTTCGGCCGTTATAATCGTATTTTTGCGAGCCCCGCAGTCCATCATATGGGCCGTCCTTTTGCGTCCAGAACAAAGTCCAGGGACCTCACGATGAGGCCTCATTGCAGATAAATCCTGCGTCTCTTGGGATGAGTGCCAGCTAAGTCCTGCATGTCTACCCCTGCAATGAGCGCCTTTGGCGGTCATTGCAGCCTAAGTCCCACATGCCTCAGTGTCCCGCCTTGCTTTGCAAGGCTTGCAAAGCGTGACGACAACTCGCAGTACGACAACTATATATGTGATGTGATTGAGTTGCTTTGTTATGCAAGACAAGGCTATGGGGCTGAAGAGACAAGGCTATGGGGCTGAAGAGACAAGGCTATGGGGCTGAAGCTGCAGTGTAGTTTCCGGTTATGTTTGTGCACCTGATTTCAAATATACAGTACTAAAATACCTCCCAGCCTAAAGAGAGATACTGAATGTCCTTAAATACAATATAAATGAAATTCTAAAGAATATTATCTCTATAAGGCACTATATAGTTCAATTACTTTCAAGTATTTATTTTAAATAAGATAGATGGCTGTGGTTTACGTAAAATATGTGAAATGTTTCCTTTTTGATGATTGATTAGTTTTATGCCTGAAAGGTTACTCAGGCTTTGTGATGCACACTGTGACTTTGTGGCAGGTAATTATTTTTCTCGGCCTTCACTTGACTGTAGAATGTGGTTAATGCATTAGATTTATAAGATGAACTGCATTCTTTGTTAAAAAGCACAGTACTTTGAAACTAGAAATACCGTTGAATTCTACTTTGAATGTGTCATGATGTTGTGTCATTGCATATTACAGCTGATTCAGTGGTAATAACATGCAAGAAATCATTAAAAAGCCACAGCAGAGGCCCCAATTATGGTTAGTAAAATACAAATATGAGTATTTGCAATCCTTAAAATAACTTCTTATAATAATATAGCAATTGAATTACAGTTTTATTACATTACTAGCGACTTGCCCGTCAAAAATGACGGCAATAAATTGAAGCCTGGCAATGGTGTTTGTCACACACTGCGAGCCTCTCCCACCTCTACTTTATTGGCCTCGCGATGAGCGCCTTCAGCGCTAATCACGGGCCTCGCAATGAGCGCCTTCGGCGCTCATTGCGAGCCTCTCTACCCCTCTACTTGACGGGAGGGGCTCATTGCGAACCTCCTCCCCCTCTACTTTACTGGCCTTGCGATAAGCTCCTTCAGCGCTCATCTCGGGCCTTGCAATGAGTGGCTTTGGAACTCATTGTGAGCCTCTCCCGCCCTCTACTTCCTCTCCCTTCCCTCTGTCTCTTCCCCCCCTCTCCCGTGTCTCTTTCCCCCCCTCCCTCCCCTGTGTCTCTTTCCCCCCTCTCCCTCCCCTGTGTCTCTTTCCCCCCTCTCCCTTCCTTGTTTCTCCTTCCCCCTCCCCTGTGTCTCTTTCCCCCCTCTCCCTTCCTTGTTTCTCCTTCCCCCTCTCCCTCTCCTGTGTCTCTTCCCCCTCTCCCACTCCTGTGTCTTTCTCCCTCCCCTGTGTCTCTTCACCCCGTCTCCCTCCCCTGTGTCTCTGCCCCCCTCATCCCTCCCCTGTGTCTCTCCACCCCCTGACCCTCATCTCTTCCCCCCTCCGCTGTGTCTCCTCCCCATGTCTATTCCTCCCCTCCCTCCCGTTTCTCTTCCTCCCCTACCGTTTCTCTTCCTCCCCTCCTCTCCATCCCGTGTCTCTCTTCCCCCTCCTCTCCCTCCCCTGTGTTTCTCTTCCCCCTCCTCTTCTCGCTCCCCTGTGCCTCTCTTCCCCCTTCCCTGTGTCTCTCTTCCCCCTCCTCTCCCTCCCCTGTATCTCACTTCCCCTGTGTCTCTCTTCCCCTCCCCTGTATCTCACTTCCCCTGTCCCTCTCTTCCCCTCCCCTGTATCTCACTTCCCCTGTCTCTCTTCCCCCCCCCTCCTCTCGTGTCTCTATTCCCCTGTCCCTCTCTTCCCATCCCCTGTATCTCACTTCCCCTGTCTCTCTACCCCCCTCCTCTCGTGTCTCTATTCCCCTGTCCCTCTCTTCCCCTCCCCTGTATCTCACTTCCCCTGTGTCTCTCTTCCCCCCTCCTCATGTGTCTCTATTCCCCTGTCCCTTTCTTCCCCTCCCCTGTATCTCACTTCCCCTGTGTCTCTCTTCCCCCCTCCTCTTGTGTCTCTATTCCCCTGTCCCTCTCTTCCCATCCCCTGTATCTCACTTCCCCTTTGTCTCTCTTCCCCCCTCCTCTTGTGTCTCTATTCCCCTGTCCCTCTCTTCCCCTCCCCTGTGTCTCTCTTCCCCCCCTCCTCTCGTGTCTCTATTCCCCTGTCCCTCTCTTCCCCTCCCCTGTATCTCACTTCCCCTGTGTCTCTCTTCCCCCCTCCTCTTGTGTCTCTATTCCCCTGTCCCTTTCTTCCCCTCCCCTGTATCTCACTTCCCCTGTGTCTCTCTTCCCCCCCTCCTCTCATGTCTCCATTCCCCTGTCCCTCTCTTCCCCTCCCCTGTATCTCACTTCCCCTGTGTCTCTCTTCCCCCCTCCTCTCGTGTCTCTATTCCCCTCCTCCTCTCCCTCATGTATCTATTCCCCTGCTTCTCCCCTCCTTGGCCCCGTGTCTCCCGTGACCCTCACCTCATTGCGGTTGATGCGTGCGCGCGCACGCTTATGTGTCGTCTTCGTGTGCGCGAGCACGCTTCGCCGGCCCGGCTACCCGCGCACGCGACGTCTTCGCGTGTGCGCGCGCACGCTTTGCCGGCTACCCGTGCACTCCTGCAGTAGGGGTGATGGGAGCAATGGTGAAACTGCGAGTTGTCGTTAGTTGCGGCCCTTCCTTTGCGAGGGCCGCAAAGCGTGACGACAACTCGCAGTTAGACAATTATAATATGTGATGGCTGTCATTTGGCTCAAGAAATCATCCAACTAAACTGATTTTGTTACCAGTATCTAATTACATCATTAATAAATGGCTTACTAGATTTATGGTTTCTTTTTACATAGGTGTCAATTTGTACATTCATTTTCTCTAGAAAAAATGCATCTAAGATGGTATATGATTTCTTTTTACAAATACATACAGGGTCAATATAAGGCTTTGTCAAGAGCACTTTTTGGCCCAAAAGGTTTTCAGCTGACAAGAGGGCATCCCTTCAAGTTAGAAGGAAAACAATTCCGCCTTAAAGAGAGATAAGGGATGGTTACAGTAAGGGTGGTTAATCTGTGGAATAATCTACCAAAGGAGGTGGTGACAGTGGATTCCATAGATAACTTTAAAATGGGATTGGATATATTTTGAATAAAAATGGCATTGTCCTTGATAACTAGAGAGGGGGTATTGATCCAGGGAGGAATCAGATTGCCAGTATCTGGGGTCTGGAAGGAATTAATTTCACCCTTATGGGACAATTGGCAATGTTTCAGTGGGGAATTCTGTTTGCCTTTCTCTGGATTGGTTAATAATTTATCCACATATTACAATAATCAGAGGTGATCTATCCAGATTGAATTTGGTGAAAGTCCCTGCAGAAGCCATATACAAAAGCAAGTCATGAATTCAGTAATGAGGTAATTATGTGCTGATAACAAAAAAACAGTCTGGTGGGAGTATCATTTTAGCTGGGTCATTGCCAAAATGTAGAACATTTAACCCTAATTTCAATTGCCCATTTACATTTTTTAATAACTTCGAATTGCAATTATCTACATACAATACCACCGTATCTGGATCTTCTGTTGCGTCTGTTTTAAATCTGGTTTCTTTTTTGCCTTTCCCCTTTTCAGACATATCTTTATAGAAACTATTCGCTGCATAATAATAACGGGCCTTTACAATAGCAGGTCAGCAACCGGCCTGACTTGTAGCACCTACTGTTGTAGTCAGTAAGAAGTGCGAGTTCTGCACCTGCATTGAACCAGTTTTTCTTGTTCACCCTTTTAATATTTTTATTATTCTGCTTTTAGAAAGAAAACTGCCAACTTGTCATTTGGCAGGATCTGTGCAGCTAGTAAATAGCTTAGTCAGAAAAGCAGTTTCCTGTAAAGTTTAGATAAAGAGAAGTGAAACTGCAATAGGAAGGTCTGGCTTTCTTGTGTAAGACACAGATATATTACTGAAAATATATTGTTTTTTTCCCCCCTTAAACCTCAGACAGGTAATCTATTTAATTCCAGATTACCTTTCATATGCACATTGTTTCCCCCATTTGTGGCTTTGTAGAAATTGCATTTGGTGTTGTCACTGTAATGTAGGTGTAGCATTGCTTTCAGGTTCTCTTAGCCGCATCTTAGAACAGGTCAGGCTGATTCAGAGGTTTTCTTTTACCCATATGATGTCTTAAAGTGGTTGCAAATATGGTATAATTTAAAACTGCAATTAATAACAAGTACTTAATCAAGTAAATGCTGTTTAAAAAAATGTGTTTTCCTACAATAAACAAACATTGAAATTTTGAAATATTTAGCTGTCAGCCTTCCTGATCCACCCACAAACAAGCTTTATAATATTTTGTTAATGAAAGATCATTGCTTTAATTAGTATTTAGCAACCTGGGCACTATGTTCATCGTCTCGAGTGTGCGGTCACCTGGGTCTGATCATAACTTGTCTTCTTTGTGCAGACGACTGTCAGCAGAATGTTGTTTTTGTTGTTGTTGTGTTTTTTTTTATTTATTTTTTATTGCCTTAATTGGTAATTTAGGCTCATTTTCCCTACAATTTTAAATTCTACAAGATTTGAAACCTTTCCATGTCACTAGTTACCAATAATCGTTATTTTCCATACAAACCCAACACATCACCCAAAGAACACCATCCCCACAGTGAAACATGGTGGTGTCAGCATCATGCTGTGGGGATGTTTTTCAGCAGCCAGGACTGGGAAACTGGTCATAGTTGAGGGAAAGATGGATGGTGCTTAAATACAGGGATATTCTGTAAATTAAATGATGCAAATCCTCAAACAATCCATGTTAATTCCAGGTTGTGAGGCAACAAAACACGAAAAATGGGGGATGAATACTTTTGCAAGGCACTGTAAAAAAACAAACATAGGGGGTCTTAGGCAGATAAAACAGGCTGAGTGCTTACATCAAATGGTTATCGTTAATATAATCACCAGGATAAGTTTAAGGGCCCGAGCTCATCGGATGGACAGCGTTTCCCAGTAAGCAGCCTATTGTTAATTGGTCCCTCTTCTATGTACCTAAGGATGGGGCTTACTGTGACTGGCCTGCCTGTGTGCCAGAAAATTGTAAAAAAAATATGACAATTAATAAAGGTATGGCAGTTATGTCAGGACTTGCATAAACAAGGTGTAAGTGTCATTCTGTGCATTAATCCTAATTCTAAGGGATTATATGATATTACTGATATTCTGGTCTGTTAAAGCAAGCTCCTGGGGGTGGTACTGGTGTTTGGTCCATCTTCTTCTATCGGAGGTGTAAAAGGACCGCACAATTCTGCTGGATAGGTTTGAACCAATTTAAGTAGCAGATCGTGACAGCCACCACGAGTATGTTACCATCATAAATTTGTTTTCTGTGGTTTGTGCATGTTCAAGATTCTTTAAAGCATCACTGTGGCCCATTTCTGAAAAATATACGTTTTTGAGGAACTACATTTGGGCAACTGTTTTAGGAAGTAAAAAATAAACATTGTATTATTCTGTATTATGTGCAGTTAGGCTGTAGTGGAATCTACTATTTTGGATTCTGTTGATCTGCTTCTGACCTACTACCTTTGGAAATATTGGTATATCATGAATAGCATGAATACTATAATCTTTATGACGCACATAAATTAGTAGCCCATGAAATCAGTAATTATATTCCCTCACGTGTCTGTGACCACATTCATAAATAGTAATCAATGTAAGCTAGTTTTTATTCTTTGTAAAAGTGCATTCTAAAAATAGTTAAAAGGATGTCCATAAAAAGAAGAAATATGTCCCCCATTAGACAACACTAAAATGTAGCTGAGGTAATACCTATTGATGGATGCGCATCTCTTCATCTGTATCAATACACCAAAGAACTTTTTGGTGTGTTCTTGAAAGTTTGCATTAAACTTTTGTCCCGTAAGCCATTAAAGGACTACTTCACAATTACATTTTTTATATATTTGGAAAATTAATATAAGAGCAGAATTAAGTTGGAAAAAAAAATCTTATAGCTAGTTGTTTTTTTTTTTTATTAAAACAAATGGATGCTTCCTGTATGACTCTAGGGGAATCCATAATACATTAGTGTAAGTAGTGTATCTGGGGAGCTGTGTTTGCATTTTCTGAAGCAAGGAGTCAGTGTCTGGGCTATTGAGCGGGAAGTGGTCAATCATATCCCGTTATCAGGCAAAGGCTCTGGACTTCTGCTGGTTTGTTACCAGGGATGATGCACGCCTGGCCGGCTCTGAGCACCATATGAATTCTAATATCTAATATTCTAGAGAGACTGAATTTAAATGTATAGTATATAAGCATATCCTAGGGCCTACTTCTAGTGCCAATATATTATTTAAACTGGATACCATGACCCCAGACCACCTTATTAAACATAATACATAAAGTGGAAAAATGACACAACTGAAAGACAAATTGACATAATCATTAAAACACATCCCATGTCCATTTGATAGCCTTTGAAATTATCAAACAGATCAAATAACAGTGTTACTTGTGGGGGTATAGGGGAGCCTCAAAATCAATCATGACAACACACAACCCCATCATGCAGCTTTCATGATGTGATTTAAGAAACTCAAGATGGATTCCTGTACTCCTAAACAAAGTATATTCAAAGAATTCAGATTTAAAAAAAATCATGTCTATAGCTGCTAATATTCTTAGTTTGGTACATACTTGAAAAACATGTATTTTTCTTTTAACTGTAGTGGTCCTATGAATGTGATCACAGTCTTCATTTTTGTTCTTTACAGTAATATATTTGTAAAAACTGTTTGTTATTGTGTATTACTCTATTTTATTACTTATCAAATGTATGTTGTTGTTTTTTTTTCAGTGGCAACCGAGGTCTTCAACTCAAAGTACTTAGCTGTACAGGCCCAGAAGAAGATTTTGGGCAAAATGGCTTCCTCAAAATACATAACCACATCCTTGATTGATGATACAAGTGGTGAAGTGTTAGATGAGCTCTATCAAGTGACTAAGGAGTTCACCCAAAGCAAGAAAGATGCAGAGAAAATTATCAAGAATCTCATCAAGATAGTCATAAAACTGGCCGTCCTGTATAGGAACAACCAGTTTAACCAAGATGAGATTGCAATGATGGAAAAATTCAAAAGAAAAGTTCACCAACTGGCCATGACCGTGGTCAGCTTTCACCAGGTGGAATATACATTTGATCGAAATGTGCTTTCAAAATTATTGAATGAGTGTCGTGAGTTTCTCCACCAGGTCATCCAGCGCCATCTTACGGCAAAATCTCATGGACGTGTGAATAATGTGTTTGATCACTTTTCAGATTGTGAGTTTTTGGCTGCTCTGTATAATCCTTTTGGACCTTACAAACCCCATCTTCATAGACTCTGTGAAGGTGTGAACAAAATGCTTGATGATGACAACATTTAAGCACTTGAATAACAGTCTATAATATTCAGAGGCCTTGGTGTTATTTGCTGAAAAAATAAATATTGAGGAGCCATGAAGGATTAAGGGACCACTTGCATTTTTTGCCGATAAGCCTTTAACCAGATGGATTTCTTCTTATCTGTTGCTATTTACTGTCCCTCAGTGGAGGGCTGTATTACTTTTCAGTTAGTCTGTACAGATAAGCTCCTGATACATGCTGAAAATACAGGTGTTTATAAATGGAAATTCTCCAAAAGATTTCCAAGGAAATGCACAGAGAAGTGAATCTTATAGAGCTTCTGCATCTGGAGTGAAATTATTTATGATCTTCTGAGAGATCACTTAATGCAACTTTATAGCAAACATAGCACATGTTTTTTTTCTATGTATGTAAAATGTGTATTCTGATACTTTCTCCCATGTGTATGGTCTTGATATGTAAATGAATAAAAGGCAGCATTCTTTTGCTTTTGTTCTAAAACAGTAATTCTCTGTGGCTATTGCAAATTATTTTTTTAGAATTTCAAAACTGTAATATGTATATATGATTTGGCTTGAAAAATAGTGGGCATTTATTTGAAAGTAACATTGTAGTCCCGTATTTACAATATTTCTCCTCTTAATGGACAAAATATATTTAGGAAATAAAGAAACAAGTACAACCTCCAATTTATTATCTGTTTGATGCAGTTTTGCTGTACTGGGATTCACCAATGGCTGGATGAGCTGCTTGTTTGAAATGCTTTCTTAGCAGGATGGTGTGTCCTTATAAACTATTTAGTTCCATTAACCCTATTGAAAGCACTGAGAGTTGTGACAATTTGCCATTGTATCTGTTGCACATATCTCTGCATTAAAGAGCCGCTATAGTTTGGGTAAACGTCATGTGTATGTGAAGTATATAACATAATAACATTAACACCTATAAGAGCACAGAGACATTTTGGAGAAAATCTTATATTTAGCAGGATCTGCTTGTGTCATGAGCGCTTCCCTTCTGGACTGCAAGTTTGCCTGTACCATGAGTGGGAGGTTTTGGGGTTGCTCTGATTCTTGCTTCTAAAGTAAAACATCCTATTTAGAGTGGCATATTGCTACAGAACTGAATAGAGATCTTATCTGAATCCACTGTTCCTTAATTCCTATCTGGTGTCTAATCCTTTAAGAATCAAAGGCAAGATGTCTCCCACAATTAAAGCTACATTAAATAATATTGTTTTAAATAAATATAGCCTTTACTTTTTAACTCTGTGAAAACATTTCCACATTACCACCCCATTCACCTTCATAAGAGCATGCTATAAAATGTGACAAATCAGTGGTCCTTTGAAAGGTCTTCCCAACTTATAGAAGCACATTAGCAGAAACAGAAATGCTAGTTCCCTTGGCTGCATAATTGCAAATAATACTTAACCTATTATCAAGTTTATTTAAAAAAAAAAAAAAACACGTTATTAATATATTGCACTCCTTTAATCTTTAATCTGCCTATAGGATATATTCCGTTTTAGGCATACAAATCAGGATTTTAAGAAATAAGTATCAAACAAGTTTGTTGATGTAGTTAAATATAAAATTCATAATATAAAATATGTAGTTTATTTAATTACAGCATAAAATGACTTGCTAAAACTTTACATTGCGTGTAAAAGCTTTTCTGTAATTTTAAGAACCAAAATAAGTGACTCTGCACATGTTTTGTATACGTTGGTTACATTCATACAGGAAGCAGTATAATTCACAGTATTGCAGGCTGTTCTCAGAAGATTTCACCATCTGTTTACAGTAACTTTCACGTAACGTCTTTTAGTCTTTTTTTTGTTTTTGCCTTTGTTTTATGATACAAAATACTTTGTGTTGTGGGAATGTAGAGTGTTACTGAAGAAGCTGTGGGGCAGATGATGATAAATGATTATGTTACATCCATCTGAACTACAGGGTGTGTTCATCTGACGCAAAGTCAACACTCATTCCCAAACATGTAACAGTAAGTATTTCCTACAGCAATTTAATTTCCTCTTTTTATCCCCCATGTCTACAAAAACAACTAACTTACTAGCTTTCGGTGGAAATCATACCTGCAATTGCAGACTTATCATGCCCTATAGAAATTCTAATCTGACTGGACATCTAAAGTCTAGAATTACACAAATACTGGAATCTTGGAAGTTTTTTTTTTTTTTAAAGATTATTGCTTATTTTGAAAATGGTTAGTTATAAAAGGCATCTATATAAAAAAAAATTGATTAGTGCATACTGCCAAGACCAAATAAAAAGAAAATCATACTTGTTGATAAGCAATGATATGGTACAGCTAAACATATTTCCTGTTTTTTCATAAGGTTGATACATTATAATTTTTGTAAAATACATTAGAAAATTGCTTTCAACCTTCACTGAGTATACTAAACTTACCGCATAGACTCAAGTATAAGCCGAGTTTTTCATGTTTTTTTTAAGGCTAAAAAGGGCCCCCCTCGGCTTATACTCGAGTCACCCTGTGTCTCTCCACCCCCGTGTCTCTCCACCCCCGTGTCTCATCCCCCCTCCCCCGCGTGTCTCTTTCCCTCATCCTCCATCCTCGATCCCCTCCTCATCCTCGATCCCCTCCTCATCCTCAATCCCCCTCCTCATCCTCAATCCCCCTCCTCATCCTCAATCCCCCTCCTCATCCTCGATCCCCCTCCTCATCCTCGATCCCCCTCCTCATCCTCGATCCCCCTCCTCATCCTCGATCGTTATCCTCGATCCCCCTCCTCCCTCCTCGATCCCCCCTCCTCCCTCTTCGACCCCCCCTCCTCCCTCCTCAACACCCCTCCTTATCCTCCATCCTCAACACCCCTCCTCCTCCTCCCTCCTCAACACCCCTCCTCCTCCTCCCTCCTCAACACCCCTCCTAACTTTACCCCTCTCTAATTACCTCTCTTTTTCCCGTCACTTACCTTCCATCATCATCAGCTCCTCCTCGAGTCTTCTGGCTGCGTCGGGACCGGCATATGCTAATGACGTGACGTCACATGCGCGTCACGTCATTAGCATTGGCCGGGTCTTGACGCAGCCGGAAGACGCACGGAGGAGCAGCTGCTGAAGGAAGGTAAGAGAGGTGAAAAGGGAGAGGGGGAGATAATTAGAGAGGGGTGAAGTGAGGAGGGGGGGTTGAGGAGAGAGGATGAGGGAGGGGGGTTGAGGATGAGGGAGGGGGTTGGAAAGAGACACAGGGGAGAGAGAGGGGGGACACAGAGGGCACAAGAGGGACACTGGGGGCAGCACATTTCCCACCCTCGGCTTATACTCGAGTCCCTAAGTATTCCCAGTATTTTGTGGTAAAATAGGTGCTTATACTCAGGTCAGCTTATACTCGAGTATATACAGTAAGTAATAATTACTAGTAGGTTATTTCATTGTCATATTCAAACATCACCAATGTTTTTACTTTTTTACATTTAAGCACAATAAAACATCTCTACTGGGATTATTCTGCCTGGAGCTATGCTGGTGATAGTGTGAATAGTCATAGTGACATATGAATGGCAGTGTCTTTTATAGTGAACATGTTTAGTACATTGTACACGAAGACACAAACACACACTGCGTTCCTAGACACCGCTGACTGGTGCTCATGGACACATCACGACTGAAGAGTGAGTTTCTCACTATCCAAAGAATAGATGTATAATTTTGCCCAGAAAGCAATTACCATCCATCTGAACTTGAACAATAAGTACTTGCTCTCTGTGTATACAGTAAGCCTCAACTCTGACATCCGTACAAGTGACAATGTAGCCTAGTGGTGCTCAAATGTATTCCTTAAGACACCAATAAGTTAGGCTTTGATGACCATTATCTCCAGCAATTGAGTCACACCCCACTACTTAGATAAGAATATCCTGAAATTGATACTGTTGCTGTGACCTGAGGACCAGGCTTTGGAATCAATACCACTGGTGTTGACATAATAAATATTGCACGTACATATCAAGATTTTCTTGTTTTTGTTATGTTTGTTTTTTTTAGAATACAAATACATTTTTATTTAATCATATAATGGAAGATCTTTATTTTCACTAACATCTATTGGAAACATCTGGCTTCTTGTTTTTCCCATTGCTGCACTAAAATGAAATACACACAACCTGCCAAATAATCTCTTAAATGCTTTCCAATCTTAAATTGTCCATTCTTAAAATACATTACCTTTTTATGATCTGCCTTTGTTTCACTAATCCTTACTGATTTAATAGGTTTAATTCTGGGATAATGAGAACCAGTGGTTAAAGAAGTCTGTCGATGTGAGGTTCTTGGGATTTACAGATTTGGCATTATTAGTTATTTTGCCATACTCTATAGGGAAGGATTGGTAGGAAGGTATACTATACAGTATTGAGAACCAAATAATCCCAAACTTCTCAAATTAACAGATAGTTAAATATAATCAGCCTTTAAATTCCAAAAATAATATTTAGAAACTACAAGAAGAAAAAGGTATCCAGATGAAGACCCTACATTAGTGATAGGCATGTTATTTTATGAAGCCTGTTTTGTTTAAAGGTATGTTTAAGTTTCCCTGTTTTTCCCTTTTTCTAATCTAACACATGCTGCTTATATCAGAAACCCATATTACATTAAATCTATACACAAGCAGATTTTTTTTTAATTTAAAAATAAAATGTAGTTCTCTATCCCCCCCCCCCCCCCCAGAGCTCCACCCCACCCAAACTGCTGCCATACGCACAGTTTACCTACTAATAGTAACACTGGATTATGGATTTTAACGCGTTACTAATATTCAAGCTAGCAGCAGCACAATGCCGAGGCCTACAGAGCAATGACCGGGATCCTCCTGCTTTCTTGTGCAGGGGACTACACATCCCATGATCTCTTCCTGTACTTCTATCACACATTGATACAATGTATTAGCTGCCTGTGATTGGTCAACACAAATTATGAATTCCATGCTACTTTTAGCAAAATTTCCAGGAGTATTAACTCTACTGTTTGCCAACGTTGGGGTAAGTATAATAATGTTTTTTTTCATACATCACTGATTTTCAGATGCATTGATAATCCTTGAAACTTATTTATCCCTGTAATACATAGCAAACCTAGTTACATCCACTTTAAGAGAAATATGAATTAAGGGGTAACAGATGAATGGGAAGTATGGTATTCTGGAGAAAGCAAGAGTGATCTTCTAGGTTTTAAGGCAAAAATTGGACTGCAGTCCCATTTAAAGTCTCGGAGGAACGCATGTTACTGAGCAACACCCTACCCCAATTGGTTCTGTATACTGGGAAGCCATGTTGAATACAGGTAAGTGATTTTTTACTTCTGTGGGATGGAGGCTTACTACCTTGAAAGGAAACCTGAATCAGTCAACCAATTATTTCAATGATTATTTGTTCCAGAAGTCTACACTGTATAGTCTTTTGCATAGCATTAAGACTGCCCAATACATTTCAGGAGAATATCTAGATTATTCAAGCATAAGGTTCTAAGCATGCCTAACAAACGCCTAAGGCTATCTATCATAAGAATTAAGACCAACCTTTTTTTTAGGTAGACAAAATCTTTAAACTAATTAATTGAACATTTTGGTTCTTAGCTGACATCAAATGTAATGTTTGCAGGATTATTTGCACCTTTAGACAATCATTTGCACTATTTGATGCTTTCTCAACAAATATGCATTTTCTTACATTTTTGTATTGGTTATCTCTATTATGATATGCTAATAGTATTTTTTTTTTTGACCTATGCCTTGAAATGTATTCTTGAATTTAGTTCATATTGAGTTCTACTTTTCTCAGCAGGTCAGGATTCCCCACAGTACATAGACAAATAATTCAAATGAGTTGGAAAAAACTGTGAATCAGGATATCCTAAATGCCTGACCTGTTTGTGGCACTCCAGGACAGTGGGCAAAACAGTTATTTAGTTGTCGCCAACAGTCAAGTATTTCAGCATCTCTGTGCATGAGCACAGGTTGATCAATCAGAATGAATGAAATTCAGCAGAGAGAAACCGTTTACACAAGCAGGAAGAGCCCACTGTTATACTATGGCTATTACTATGCAATTAGAGTAAGGAATTCCAAATTAACTGGTTGCCCAAGTACCAGCTTAATGCATTTTGAATGGATCCTTCGCTGCAAAGCAATGGGTTCTGCCTTTCATTGTAATTAACTATTTATGCTGTGAAGGTTTTTTAGGGTTTTTCATATCTAGTGTTCTAACTTGAATCCGTAAATTTGTTTTCTGCAACAAAAGAAAAGGAATAAATAACTATATCCTGACACATTTCTTAGCCGCAAAATGATTAGCTGAGCTTTATGAATTTATTCTTAAGTATGCAGTACTCGTTTTCTTTTGAACAGATGGTTTTGTTACAACTATATTTTGAAAACCCATCTGTGGAGTGAAAGTGGTGATTCGCTTCCTGCACGTATACATTCTGAATTTTTTCCTAAAAGGGAGAACTTAAATTTTTTTAACAAAACTAATAATTCCGATTGACCTAAAATACTACTGAAGTTATACCAACTGCTCATCATATACAGACAGAACAGTAAAAACTAAAGTGAAGATAAAATTAAAATAGTTTTCACCCATTTATCTGTGTTTATGCAGGCTTCTAGTCACCCTCCTGTGTTCTGCATTCGTAAAAGGCTGTGTGGTGCTTTGGAGTCTATGGAGCTGGTTGTGACTAACAGTTCTGTCTGTTAAACCCTCCCAGCATATTCATAACTAATGTATGCGGCAGAAATGCTTCAATTGCTTGCTATATATCCTTCTTGCTTCAGGTAACAATCTAAACATAGACAAAAATTACCAATTTAAATAAAAGAAAAAGAAAAAAAATGTATTAATTAAAATATATACAAAAAAAAACAGTATTGAACTTATTCGCTATTAAATGAATGAGTGTGTTAAATATAGGTTCCGCGAACATAGTCGATAAATCTTTTCTATTTGAATCTTGCAACGAAGATACCCAAGCCTAAGCTAAATAAAATGAGTCTTAAAGTAACTGGAATATCAGCACTTTTACTTTACTTAAACTATATAGATCCTAACTTATTGTTACTACTAATGCTATACAGAAATAACAGGTTGAAAGACTTCCCTTGATATGGCAAAAGTTTTGAAGATGGTGCTGCAATACACCACTGTTGCTTTAAGGCAGGTTCCATTGCAATTAAGTATAGCAATCACATGTATAGTTGTCAGTGTTGTGGGCATTTGCGATGTTGGTCACGCTTTTGCGTCACTCGCGAAGCGAGCCATTGACACATGCACGACTGACGCTCATCGTGAGGCCCCCTGAGCTTGCGTCACCCTGCAGTACCTGGTCCCTGCCAGTAGCTCAAACATGTACCTGGATGCGACCCTGCCAGCAGCGCCGCACTCTGTCTTCTCATCTGCGCCTCCCGTCCTCCGGCCGGAACTACTTTTTGGATCAAGCTGCGCAGGCGGGATGGCATGCGCAATGCCCTGCTTCATCCAGAAAGTAGTTCCAGCCAGAGGAGGTGAGCGAGGCCCTGCTGGCAGTATTCCATCCATAAAGACAAAAGGGAGAGAGCGGAGGTGGAACAGAGACACAAGGGAGGGAGAGAGAGGTGGAACAGAGACAATGGGAGGGAGAAGGAGGAAGGAGACACAAGGAAGGGAGAAAAGAGAGAAAGGAGACACTGGAAAAGGGAAAGGAGGAACAGGAGAGGGAGGGGGAAAGGAGATAAAGGGGAGAGAGAGGGGAAAAAGAAGGAACAGGTGAGAAGGAGGAGAAAAGGAGACACAGGGGAGGGGGGAAGGAGACACATGGGAGGGAGAGGTGGGTAAAACGTATTCCTGTTGTTTTTGAAAGGCAATTTCCTAGTATATTATAATTATTTGTAACTTAAATAAATCTTATAGGATTTTTTTGGATGCAGCATTTGCTATAATTAAAACCAACACAGTTTATGGCTTGGGCATCTTTGTTGCAAGATTGAGATGGAATAAATTGTGTGGCTATATCCATGGCACCTTTTATTTAACCTCACATGCTTTACAGGAATACAAGGAAATCAACAAGGCTTGCAAAAGCGCGATTGGACTGGCTAAAATAGAAAATGAAAAATTCATTAATCTCTAGTAAGACTAACCCTAAAATATTTTTTAAGTATATTAATGGGAAGAAGGCGAGGAAGGAAGCTATAGGAACATTACAATGTGACACAGGCTGTCTGATACTTAGTGACCAGGAAAAGGCAGATGAGCTAAATAGGTTCTTTTCTTCAGTATACACAAGGGAGGACCCAGTGGTTGGGACACCGCAACATAATGGGGCTATGCTACCTTTGCCAAATAATTGGTTAACACAGGAAGTAATCCAAAAGAGGTTGGAAAAAATACATTTTAATAAAGCCCCGGGTGCTGATGGAATACATCCAAGGGTACTAAGGGAACTGAGTTCTGTAATAGCCAAACCATTATATTTAATTTTTCAAGATTCACTCAACACTGGGTCTCTACCAGATAACTGGAGAAAAGCTGATGTGATACCTATATTTAAAAAAGGAGCAAGAGCAAATCCGGGGAATTCTAAACTAGTGAGCCTCACCTCTGTAGTGGGGAAGCTTTTAAAAGGGTTAATAAGGGATAATATACAAGAATATGTCTATTTGAACAGGATTATAAGTAGGAGTCAACATGGATTTATGAGGGATAGGTCATGTCAAACAAATCAAATTAGTTTCTATGAAGAGGTTAGTAGGAACCTGGATCAAGGCAACTCAGTGGATGTAGTCTTTTTGGATTTTGTAATGGCTTTTGATACAGTGCCACATGGGAGACTATTGTGCAAACTAAAAGATACAGGAATTGCAGTAAATATCTGCTCATGGATTGAGAGCTGGCTAAAAGACAGGAAGCAAAGAGCTGTTGTAAATAGAACATACTCTGATTGGACTAATGTGGTAAGTGGGGTTCCTCAGGGTTCAGTATTAGGTCCTCTCCTTTTTAACATATTTATTAATGACTTAGAGGTAGGATTGGAGTGTGGTGTCTCCATTTTCGCTGATGACACGAAGTTGTGCAAGGTAATTAAATCAGATAGTGATGTGCTTTCCATCCAAAGGGATTTACATAAAATTGAGGAATGGGCATCTAAATGGCAGATGAGATTTAATACAAATAAATGTAAAGTTATGCATCTGGGAAGGAAAAATAGCCATGCAATTTATAATCTTAATGGAGCAAATCTAGGTGTATCAGACATTAAAAGGGATTTGGTAGTGCTTGTGGACAACCACCTAGGTAACAGTGCTCAAAGCCAAGCAGCAGCTGCAAAGGCAAATACAATATTAGCATGTATTAAGAAGGGTATAGAAGCCAGGGAAGCAAATATAATTCTGCCACTATACAAATCTCTAGAACGCCCTCATTTGGAATATGGAGTACAATTTTGGGCACCACTTCATAAAAAGGACATTTTAGCGCTGGAAAAGGTCCTTGGAGGGCAACAAAACTAATAAGGGGAATGGAGTGGCTAAGTTATGAAGAAAGACTAACCAAATTAAACGTATTTTCTCTAGAAAAAAGGCATCTAAGAGGAGATATGCTTACCTTATATAAATACATCCAGGGTCAGTATAAAGATTTGTCAAGGGAGCTTTTTGTGCTAAGAGGTTTTCAACTGACAAGAGGACATCCCTTGAGGTTAAAAGTAAAAAGATTCCACCTTAAAGAAAGAAAAGGGTTGTTCACAGTTAGGGTTCTTAATCTGTGGAATTCTCTACCAGAGGAGGTGGTGACAGCGGATTCGATAGATAACTTTAAAAGGGGACTGGATTTATTTCTAATTAAAAAGGGAATTCAGGGTTTTCATGGATAATTAGAGAGGCAGTATTGATCCAGGAAGAAGTTCCGGTCGCCGGTGTCCGGGATCAGGAGGGATTTTTTTTATACAACTAATTAATTAATAGTTAATCCGCATATTGCAGATCAGAGGAGATGTTAAAATGTTGAACTTGATGGACTGAAAGTCTTTTTTCAACCTTAAATACTATCAGCCTTATTAAATTGTGATTCAGCAAATTTAAAAGGGCTCTATTTAAGCACACAGCATATTTTTTTTACAGAAGTTTTTAGTTAGTGAACTTCTATCCAAAAGCAAGGTTCACTAACTAAAAACTTCTGTAAATAAAATATGCTGTGTGCTTAAATAGAGCCCTTTTAAATTTACCGAATCGCAATTTAATAAGGCTGCAAGTAACTATGTAACCTGCATTTAATGGAGTGTATGTTCAATATTGCTGTTTTTTATATGTTAATAAATAAACAATGTATAAATTGGTAATTCTTACTACACAGACAAGGGACAATTAAGAGTGTTGTTTATTTTTTCTATGTTTAAATGTTTCTAAATTATATACAGTAGCACTTAACCCTGCATACAGATTTGTGTGTAAATATTAGGGGTTATAATGACAATGAGAAAGTGTAGTGTAATATAATGTTATAAATAAGATAATAAGAAATTGAACAGAACAGAATAAAATGTATGTACTTCGAGCCATAGGAGGACCTTCATTGACAAAGAATAGCAAAACTGTACTCATAGATTGGTGTAGGACACATGCGCACCTAGAAGAAAAGGATGGTGCAGTTGGGTAGTATGCTATGGGGACAGGGCAATTTGTCTAAGGCAGAAAGCCCAGTGTGGATTTTTCATCTAGTATCCATCCTGTGTTGTACTTTAGTACGATGATATGCTGCTGTCTGAGCTGTAACTGTGTTAACCTTCAATAAACAGAACAAACAGACAGAAAGGACACCTCCATTCTGATTGGCTAGAAAGCTGCAATCCCATAACATTAGCAGTGAGGAAGCATAAGGGCTAGAAACAATGCAAACACAAAATCTTCAAAATAGGGTAACAGGGCTAAAATAGCTTTTGAATTTTTAAAATTGAAGCTATTTTTACACATTCTAAATTATACTGCCCCCTTCTGGATCGCTACCTTGTTGTGCTGAAGGGGCTTGTTTACTTCAATGAAGCTGTGAGCTAAACCATGTAGGGTCACCCAAGATGGGCAGATGATAGCATAGGAGTCAGACAAATTGCTATCTATTAGAGAAGGAACTGGCAACTTACTCCAGTATCTTTGCCAAGATATATCTGGCATGCATTTCAACAAACTGTTGTCCCTTTAACTGCTCTTAATGTGATCATACTTTTATCCATTCATTTGGTTATTATACCAGCACATTTGTTTAAACGTGCTAAAGGATCAGTTGTTGCAAAATCCATAGCTAATGTTGAGCATTATAAAAGTTTCAAGAGAGTAATGATAATAAAATGTAATGTGAATAAAATAAATATATGTAACATGTCCTCACAGAAATGTAATTGGCCTTATTATATGTAAAAATTATTACTGTCCTTTCCAATGTATACCAACTATAAAAAAATAAAAACACTGCTTAATATATATGAAAAAAAGTGCACTATAGAATCAATCCTATGATGTAGATATAAAGCAGGTCAGCATGACCATAAATATAGGTTATAAATCAGACGTATGAGCCACCCTACATAGAGGGTTTAGCATCTACTGATGTAATAAATTACTCAATCCTCATATGTCAGAATAAACTGATAGATCTGAAAAAGTCAGGATATACTGATAATCATAGGATTGAGGAACAAGGTGGTATAATAAAAGCACTAATCAAAATATATACAAACAAAATACAGGGTAGAACAGAGATCCTAAATAAACTAAAGGCTAGACTAATATATATACACTAGCGACTTGCCCGTCAAAAAATGACGGCAATGTGATGTATATGTTTGTCAAGTTGTTTAGTTATTAACATATATTTGTGACCCTTGTAAGTATTTTAATATGAACGTGTATTTTTGTAAAATGTTGGTGTAATGGTTTTTTAAAATGTAATTAGTATCTGAAGAATTGTTAACTTTAATATACATTGAATGAATAGGAAAGCAAAAAGTAAAAACCCTTCTTTAAACGTCGCAAATTTTAACATGAAGTTTAAACTATATGTAAGCAATAACCATCAAAGTATATATTTTTAAACTTGAACTTTATTTTTTATGTAAGTTTAGAAGTTGACAAAACATTGGTATAATTTTGAACATTATAAACAGGAACATAATGAATACATTTTGTAACCTAATTTTTTATTAAAAGTATTAACATTTGAATGTAAAAACAATTGACATTTAAATTAATCAGTATTAAAATTCAATTTTTATCACAATAATTGTTAACTTGAATATACATTGAATGTAGAGGAAGGCATACAGTAAAACTCTTCTTAAAACGTACGTAATTAAAGTAATTTATTACTGAGCACATAAACTGGCGATAAACATTAATGTAGGTAGTAATCTTAAGATAACAGACAATATTTACATTGTGACTTAAAAGGTGCTTGACCTCTTAACATCCACTTTGTAATCTGTTGAATGAAATAACTTGAAAATATATTTTTTAAACTTGTAACATTAGAAACATTAACATAGTGACTTAACATTTTAACATAATTTTTACTAACAATGCAAGGCAAGTATTTTGTGAGGCAAATCATTCATAAACATGACTTCCATTAATTATGACTGAATTAAACAACCAATTGTTATGTATTTTGCAATGCTTTAAAAAAATCTTGGCATCTTTAATTTGTATCCTTCAAAGTTATAGTACTTCATAGTAGACAATGTTTTTAGTAAAAATACGTCCATCTTCTAATAAATCACCTTGACTTTCATTGTTTTCAATGTAAACTTTAATAGCCTGTGGATTTTTGCACCGTGACAACGCAACGTACAATTGACCATGTGCAAAAACTGGTTCTTCCAAGAAAATACCCACAGATTTGAAAGTTTGACCTTGTGATTTATTAATGGTCATGGCAAATGCCATAATAATGGGAAATTGTCTTCTTTGAAGTATAAAAGGGAGACTACTTTCACTTGGTGCTAAATCTATTCTTGGTATGAAAACTCTCTCTCCTTTATGGGTCCCAGTTAAAATTTCAGCATCTATAAAATGGTCCTTTAATTGTTGAACAATTAATCTTGTGCCATTGCATAGGCCTTTTTTGGGGTTCATATTTCGCAGTAACATGATAATTGCACCTTACTTTAGCTGCAAAATATGTGGTGGCATTCCAGAAGGAGTTAAAGAGTTTATGAATTCAGTCGAAAAGTTAGCCTGACTTTCATTGTCATCAGCAAGTACAGAATCAGCACTGTGATAATTTCTTTGTGGTGCATACATTTTTTTTAAGATTTCATTATTGAGGATTAATGCATCTTTATTTTTACACGTCAGTATGACTTGGTTGGCAAGCTCGGAATATTCTTCGTTATTTATGCTCCCTTCAAATATAGCCGATATAATATCTTGTTGACAAATCATATGAGGTGGGATCTCTACAGTGTCATCAGGTAAATGTAGTATTTTTTCTGTTCTGCCTTCTCCAATTTTAATAAGCCAATCATTGAAATCAGTTTGGCCTTCTGATCTCATATTTTGTTGCAGTTGAAGATGGGTAAAATGTTTCCATACTGTACTTGACTTTATACATGTTTCGATAATGTCAGTTCGATTTCCATGTACAACGACAGGTAATGTTTGTCTGAAATCGCCACCCAACAACATTACCTTTCCACCAAATGGAAAAGTATTCTCCATGACTTCACGAAGCAAACGGTCAATACATTGGAGGGCATAGCATGACATCATTGTGGCCTCATCTATTATAATTAATTTACATTTCTTCAATTTCTTTGCTTGTAAGGATGTCATGCGAATATCTGACACAGAATTTTCTAAAATAGGCACTGGCAGTTTAAATCCACTATGAACAGTTCTTCCACCTTCTAATAAAAGTGCAGCAATTCCAGTAGTGGCAAACGCCATTGCTATTTTTCCTTGTGCTCGTACTGAACTCATTAATAAATTGTACAAATATGTTTTTCCTGATCCGCCAGGTCCATCAAGATAGAAATAACGCTCTGTCACCATGTCATCATCTATAGCATTTTTAATGGCATGAAATGCTTGCAATTGTAGTGTATTTAAAGTTGCAAGTCTTTCTTCTGTTCTTTCTGCTTGTAGTTGAATGTCATAGTCTTCAAAGTTAATGTCATCTATAAGACCTGGATCAGGCAAATTAAAACTTGCACAACTTAATCCATGAGTTAAAAAGACTTCTTGGATTTCCATTAACGCTTTTAAGTGTGCAATGGGTTCATTGTATCGTCGCATAAAGTCTTCAGCCATATTACTTTTAAAAGTCTCCCACAAAGCTAATGCATTTGGAGCATTTGAGAAGATACAAATAAAAGCAAATTGTTCTCTCATCTGTCGTGGCATTTGACATTGTGCTGCTTCTTCTAAACATCTTTCCCACTCTGTATCATCAGCGAGTAAGTTTCTATGTCTTGCAGCTAAATGGAAGGATTTATATACAATGTCATTAACAGTTCTTAAGTGTTCAAAACTTTGTGCTCCAGGAACATTTAAAAGTAATATCCGTAAGCAAAAACGTTCCACATCTCTTGGACTGACTGTGTAAATTCTTGGAATAATTTTATTGCCTCTGGTTTTTCTTGGTCTCCATAATCCATTCACAAAAACATAGTGATATGGAATTTCAATATATAAGTATTGTGTTGCTTCAGCATCAGTGGAATTTAATGCAAACCATGCAGTTAGTGTAGTGTGACGATCTTCACTTTGGGCCAATGCATTCATTTCATTTCCAGCATGGAAATAGACTAAATGTCGTTGTGGCAAATGTACTGCTAACCTATATACTGCATGTGATCTATCATGCATTTCAAATTTTAAAAGCCGCCACATAGCTTCTGGCGCACTGACATAGCGAGCATCTACATGAGATGCAAGTTCATCATGTACTAACTCACTACTTTCAGGGTTGTCTGCACTTTTGACGACTACAGTAGCTGCATCGTAACCTTTGTAAATATATTTGTAGACATATTTAATGGATTTGATGGAAGTGCAGGCTTCTACGTTGATGTGGGCGTTGTACTTCATGAGTAAATGTGGATTGTAGGGTACTACATATCTATTGTCCACTTTTTTCCCACGAATAATGGCACTATCTCCTTCTCTTCTTTTATAAAGTGGATATCCATCACAATTGGCATAGGTTTTGTCTCTATAATCTTTTGGAAATTCTTTGGAACATTTATTATTTTCCATACATGGTGATTGTGGATTAAGGTCACCACAGGGTCCATGAATCATGCGATGAGTAACAATTTCATATAGTCTACCATATAGTTCTGGATCTGGTAGTTCAGCAACAATGACTGCATCCACTTTGTCTGAAGTATCTAATTTATCTTTTTCTTGAAGTATTATTAGAAGATGTGCATGTGGAAGGCCTCTTTTTTGAAATTCAATGGTATATACATAAGCAAGACATTTGCCAAATAACTGATTTATAGTGAAGTCACGTATTAATTCATTTAATTTAATCTTAAAAACTCTGGCTACTAAATCTGGTCGATCTGAAGCAGTTTGTCCAAGAAGTAGATTTAGTGTAATTTCTGGCCATTGTGGATTACATGTAAATGTCACAAATAGATCGGGTTTGCCAAATTTTGTCACAATAGCCATAGCATCATTGTATCTTTCTCTCATATTCCGAGGAGATCCTTGAAAGGAAGATGGTAAAATGATGACTTTGCCAGCTGTCATGTCTCTGCTTGTAGCCACGTCAGCAACATAGTCCATGAGTCCAGAATATTGTTCTACACTGAGTTTATCTTGTTGATATTTGATAAAGTTTAAATTATTTGCCTCAACTTGCAAATATGATTCAATAATCCATTGTTGTGTTAGTTTCCCACCACATAAAATTGGATTAAATACATTGCGAATGGCAATTTGAGCTACTTTAAATTCAAGCATAGAAACATTATTTCGGATTCTGGCTTTAGCATTTGGGTAACTGGGAAGAGTTAATTTTGGTTGCCAACCTGCTTCTCCGTGTGGGAAAAAGATGGGATATGTCATTGGATCTAAATTTGGACTTAAGATACTCATATTAATAAACCGTTGGTCCTCATTTCTAGGATATATTCGAATGTCTCGTTGAAATGGTGGTTCTCCTTCATCATTCTGAAACACCATTGCAACCTCATTTGTTGTTGGCAAGTTATAACGACGTTTATCAGTATGTCTGTCTCTTTTAAGCACCATATTAACCTTCGGCATTGGTAATTGATGTGTTTGTGCATGAAGTAGTTGTTCATTTTCTACATCTGCCAATTTTTTATAAGCTTTACTGTAGGGATTGTTGTCCATAATGTTATTTAGCTCTATGAAAACAGTGGGTAAGCATTTTTTATTTTCTTCCATCTGCATACGTTGGTCAACAGCTTCCATTGTATCTAGGACATATAGTTGAGCGAATTTTCTTTTATTTCCTTCCTCTGGATGTAAATGGGAAGTGCGATGATAAATTTGTCCTTGGACTTTAAAACAGTAAGGACCATGTCCTGGTACATTAGCAGCTAATGTTGCCCCCATGGATGCAAAGGATATGGCACTATTGTAGGATCTTATGTTTGTCTTAAAATTTTTGTAGTTTGGAAAAGTAGGTTCAGTCATAATATTTTGTAAATAAATTGGAAATTCTTTCCTTTCTGGAAGTTTGAACTTGCCTTTTTGACAACAACTAATAAATTGTCCATCTCTGGGTCTCTCCTGTTTAAAATAATAAGCCTCACAAAACTGACATTGAGTAGTCATGTCCCCACAACTATGAACCTCTACTGCTAAAGACTTGAGTAGAGGACAATTTGCAAAGCATATAGGATTTTGACTTTCATATTCATCAGGTGAAATGTCATATAATGTTTCAACAACAGGTTCTAAATGTTTTGTTTTTTTCTTTGCTTTTCTTGGTATATGTTGTATTGTTTGAGGTAAAATGTCATGTAATGTTTCATGAAACGGTTCTAAATGCTTTGTTTTCTTTGTTGCTTTTTTTGGTATCTCTTGTATTTTTTCTGGTAAAATGTCATCTGATGTTTGAGCAACAGGTTGTAAATGCTTTATTTTCTTTGTTGCTTTTTTTGACATATCTTTAATTTCTGCAAGTGACAGTCTTTTGCTTGCAATTCTTTTGCGTTCTTTTTCTCGTCGAATTTCCTTCTTCTCCGGTGTCTGCTGGCTGTCTGCTCTCTGTCGTCGTTCTCTAGCTTGGCGTCTTTTCTTTTCTTGTTTACTCTCGTTATCAGCCATGTTAATCTGTAAAAATAAAATAATGTACCATTAGTTTATTTTGAGATGTTAAGTTGTTTTTCATGACAAATAGTTATCAATAGTGTGTTAACATTTTATACTTAATCAATTTCAATGCGGTCAATTGAATAAAAGTCTAAATAAGGCCATCAGGTAATTATTTAAAGAAATTTTTATTTATTAAACATGTATCCAAAAGCAAGTGTTTCAGTAACTAAAAAGGTATTTTCAATAAGATGTTATGTCCTTATTTACAGCACTATTCAATTTGTCAAATGGCAATAAAATTAGGGTTTAGGACTGGAATGTTACAATGACAAATTGTATAGATTCTGTGTTTTTAGACTTTTTTGGACTATGCCAATTTATTTTTTAAGTTTACATTGAAGTTTGTATTTACTGTTAAAGATTATTGGCCCTAAAAGACAAATAAGAGATAGATGATAGATATTACTTTTTATACTGTACCTTGGTTGAAGTTTGATTTCAAGCAAAATTCTTTGTTGGTCCTGTGTTGAAAGCCTTCATCCGATGGTCTGGTCCTGTGTTGAAAGTCCTTGTCCGATGGTGTAGTCCTCTGTTGAAAGTCCTCGTCCTCTGGTGTGGTCCTCAGTTCCAACTCCTGTTCCGATGTTCTTGACGCAGTATCTGTTATAAAATAAAAATGAAAATGTTATGTTATTTGAATGTCTTTGTATTAATGAAAAAATGGCATTATTTCTGTGTTTTTCTACAATCCTTTTTGGTGCGCCGCAATTTTGGTATGCTTCTGTAGGCTTTTTTCTAAGGCTTATAGGTGGTTAAACATTAAAGAAGAATATTAATTAATTTTTCTCTTTTTTTACTTGTTATACTGTACCTTGTTTGAAGTTTGATTTGAAGCAGAATCTTTGTTGGTCCTGTGTTGAAAGCCTTCGTCTGATGGTCTGGTCCTGTGTTGAAAGTCCTCGTCCAATCGTCTGGTCCTCTGTTGAAAGTCCTCGTCCGATGGTGTAGTCCTCTGTTGAAAGTCCTCGTCCAATGGTCTGGTCCTCTGTTGAAAGTCCTCGTCCGCTGGTCTGGTCCTCAGTTGAAACTCCTGGTCCGATGTTTTTGACGCAGTATCTGATATAAAATAAAAATGAAAATGTAATTTTCTTTGAATGTATTTGTATGAACTAAAAAATGACATTATTTCTTTGTTTTTCAACAATCCCGTTTGGTGCCCACCACTTTTGGTATGCTTATTTAGGCCTTTTTCTAAGGCTTATAGATTGTTAAACATAAAATAAGAATGTAAATGTAGTTTGGTATGTGTTTGTGTGAGTTTTCATACAATCCTGTTTGGTGCGCACCACTGTTGGTATGCTTATTAATGTTGTTTTGTAATGCTAATAGGTTGTTAAACATAAAATAAGAATCTAAATGTAGTTTGCTATGTGTTTGTGTGAGTTTTCATACAATCCTGTTTGGTGCGCACCAATGTTGGTATGCTTATTTAGGCTTCTTTCTAAGGCTTATAGGTTGTTAAACATTAAATAAGAATCTAAATGTAGTTTGCTATGTGTTTGTGTGAGTTTTCATACAATCCTGTTTGGTGCGCACCACTGTTGGTATGCTTATTAATGTTGTTTTGTAATGCTAATAGGTTGTTAAACATTAAATAAGAATTTAAATGTAGTTTGCTATGTGTTTGTGTGAGTTTTCGTACAATCCTGTTTGATGGGCACCACTTTTGTTATACTTATGTAGTGTTTTTTCTAATGGTTATAGGTTGTTAAACAAAAAGAATATGAATTTAGTTTGCTATGTCTTTGTTACAATCCTGTTTTGTGTGTACCAGTTTGTGTGTACCATATGTTGCATCCTTTGGCCCTCATTCAATTGCAGTTTGGCCAATTCAATAGGGTTCTAAATGTGCTTCTTTCGAGCCCTATTGAATTGTCCAAAATATCAATTGAATGAGGGCCTTTGGTTGCTGGATTTGTTATATTGTGAGGGCCTCATTGAATTTGGTTTTTCACAATGGAATTTGGCTCAATATGAGCACAGAGCATCTTTTTTTACAGAAGTTTTTAACTAAAAACTTCTGTTCAAAAATATGCTCTGTGCTTATATAGAGCCCTATTGAAATGGGCAAATCACATTTGAATGAGGCCCTCGCCCATTAAACATATTTAGGTCCTGAATCAATTGCGTTTTGACCAATTGAATAGGGCTCTATATAAGCACATAAAATATTTTTTGACAGAAGTTTTTAGTTAGTGAAGACCTTGATTGTGGTTAGAAGTTCAGTAACTAAAAATGTCTGTCTAAAAAATCTATTATGTGCTTATATAAAGCCCTATTCAATTGGCCAACTCACAATTGAATAAGGCTCATGGTTCGGTTCTTTTTTATACTTAATACTTTACCTTGATTGAAGTGTGGAATGACAGAGGGTCCCCTCCTGCCAATCTTAATCCGCCGGTCTTCTTGTAGTGTCTGTTTGAAAAATAAAGTGAAATAGTGAATTATAGAATTTTTTATTTGTATTTAACAAAGCATGTATCTTACCTCTTCTTCTTTGTTGGTGTTCTTTAAAAGGAATTGTGCTTCACAATGCACGGTGCAAATTGTTGAGAGACGCTGTTGATGCAGAGTCTGTTTGAATATTAAAAAAAGTAGAAAGATTGAGCTTTAGGTGATCTATTGAATTGCAGTAAATTAATTTCATTGAAATATACTTCTGTAATTATTTTGAATTAACATTATTTTTTGTTGGGGGCTACACACATATGTCACATACATGAAGCACATTTCCATAGTTGAAAGTAATTTTTTTGTGTGCGTGTGACATATACATGAATCATATTTTAATTGTTAAATTAACCTTATTTGTATTTTTGGCCAACATACATAAATGTGTGTGTGACATGTGACTATAGATGATACACATATATGTGCGTGTCACATATCAGTATACATGAGTCATATTTTAATAGTCCCAACTTATTTTTTTCTAATGTAATTTAAATGTAGTTGTTTAATTAGTTTGTTTTAAGATAATTTTGTTGCAGGGGCAATACACATAAATGTGCGTGTCACATGTCACTATACATTATACGCATAAATGTGCGTGTCACATGTCAGTATACATTATACACATAAATGTGCGTGTCACATGTCAGTATACATTATACACATAAATGATCGTGTCACTTGTCAGTATACATTATACGCATATATGTGCGTGTCACATGTCAGTATACATAAACCTCTTTTTCTTATTTAAATTTTTTTTTTGATGTCCTGTCTTGATAATAAAATGTAATATATTATTGCTTACCTCTCAGTTGTAATTTGCACAATGTAAAGTAGTAAATTATCTTCTCAAGTTTTAGCAGCAGTTATGTCTGAAGTCACTCTGTTCATCACCTCATCACTCTGTTCATCACCTGAGGAGAAATGTATTTTTCTCTGTCAAATAGGCAGTATTTATAAACTTGTAGAACATTCTGGAAAGTTAGACCGTTAGAACGCAATACGCATGCGCTATTTGCGTTCCAGCTTACAATTTGCGTTCCATCCGCCATTTTGTGCGTAGTAGTGGTTAAAATGGTGTTTAATATGAGTGTGATCCGTTCCGCATAGTATGTGTTTCATTATTGCGAGTAAGTGTAGTGTAGTTACGTCTGGAGCCTCGTTTTCGTTTTGTTCGGCGGACATTTTTTCTCTCGCTTAGCCGATTTTCGGCTGTTTAAACTCTTTGTTTTGGACTTAAATGGACGTGTAAATGAAGTTTTGGAGGTGCTGGATGCCCCCCCGTGCTGTAAGTAAGCTTTTTATGTGTTTGTTGTGTTTATTTCTTCTGTTTGTGATGTTTTGATGCGCGGCGGTTGGAATGGGTCTTTCGCGGCCGTATTTTTTTCCGATGCGGCCGTATTTTGTTGCGATGTTGCCGTATTTTTTTGCGATATACGCAGTTAGCTTTTACGTGTACGACGCAGTGTATTTGTTTCTAAGTCATGCGTATGTGTGTTAAGAGCGTGTGAAGGGCCTTTTTTACTGTTTTTTTGTTAAGTCTTGCGTCTGTGTGTCTGGGTGTAAGCGGGTGTGAGGCGACTTTGAGTTTTTTTTTGTTATGAAGTTGTGTGTGTGTGTATGTATGTGTTAACACAGCCGATGTTGGGATGCTCCCACCACCGCAAATGCGGACCCTCGCTTGGCGAGGATCCGCATTTGCGGGGACGTTGTTGGGTTTTTGTTGGCTGGGCGGTTGGGTTTATTCTGTTAAAAAGTCGTGTGTGTGTATGTGTGTGTTAACACAGCCGACGTTGAGCCTCCACCACCGCAAATGCGGGCCCTCGCGTCGCGAGGACCCGCATTTGCGGGGAACTGCGTCCCTCGCTTTGCGAGGGACGCAGTTCTTGCGGGCTCGCTACGCGAGCCCGCAAGCGTGAGCAACGACTCGTACGCTCACAACTATATATGTGACTGCTCAAAAAAATAAAGGGAACACTAAAATAACATATCCTAGATCTGAATGAATTAAATATTCTTATACGTTGTTCTTTACATAGTTGAATGTGCTGACAACAAAATCACACAAAAATAAAAAAATGGAAATCAGATTTTTCAACCCATGGAGGTCTGGATTTGGAGTCACCCCCATTATGAAAGTGGAAAAACACACTACAGGCTGATCCAACTTTGATGTAATGTCCTTAAAACAAGTCAACATGAGGCTCAGTAGTGTGTGTGGCCTCCACGTGCCTGTATGACCTCCCTACAACGCCTGGGCATGCTCCTGATGTGGTGGCGGATGGTCTCCTGAGGGATCTCCTCCAAGACCTGGACTAAAGCATCTGCCAACTCCTGGACAGTCTGTGGTGCAACGTGACGTTGGTGGATGGAGCGAGACATGATGTCCCAGATGTGCTCAATTGGATTCAAGTCTGGGAAACGGGCGGGCCAGTCCATAGCATCAATGCCTTTGTCTTGCAGGAACTGCTGATACACTCCAGCCACATGAGGTCTAGCATTGTCTTGAATTAGGAGGAACCCAGGGCCAACCACACTAGCATATGGTCTCACAAGGGGTCTAAGGATCTCATCTCTGTACGAATTGGCAGTCAGGCTACCTCTGGCGATGTAATGATACAGGAATCACAAGGTTGTGGAGACCAGTAGCCAAGGTCATCAATAATCCAGTTCAGCAACTTGTAGGTGAAACAGGAACAAGCTTTATTGAAGGGATCAGGAACCAACAATAATCTGGCAAGGATACAGACAGGAAGTGCCTTATATAGGACAAGAACCAGACAGCTGACCATACACAGCTAAAGAGAGTTGTCACTGATTGCATTGCTTTTAGAGTCAAGGTGTCAGATCTCAGGTAAATCTGCAAGAGGCAGGCTGGCGTACCGGTAGGGAAGAGGTCCAGCAACATGCAAACCAGGGTTCGAATCCCAGCAGAGTCAATTCCTCACATTACCCCCACCTCTATAGGAGCAGCCTCTGGATACCCTATTAAACGGTTTAGCAGGGTATTGTGCATCGAAAGACCGAAGAAGATCAGGAGCGTGAATATTGTCCACTGGTTCCCACGATCTATCCTCCTCACCATAGCCTTTCCACCGAACCAAATATTGAAGCTTGTTACGGAAGATCCTGGAGTCAATAATTTTTTCCACTTCGTACTCATCCTCACCATCCACGAGGACTGGAGGTGGGGCAGGTAGGGCTCGGCCAGGGAAAGTATTTTTATGAAAAGGTTTAAGCAGTGCAACGTGAAACACTGGATGTATTTTCAGGGAATTTGGAAGTTGCAAACGGAAAGTGACAGCATTGATCTGAGCAATGATCTCAAAAGGTCCCATGAACCTTTGACCCAATTTATGAGAAGGAATCCGAAGCTTAAGATTCTTTGTTGACAGCCACACCTTGTCACCAACATGATAGACTGGGGCCTCCTTTCTATGCCTATCAGAAGCTCTTTTGTAACATTCCTGAGCCTCCAAAAGAGTCTCTTTCAACAGTGCTTGGGAATCACGTATGGCGGTTAGCCGGTCAGTGACTGCAGGAACGGGAGTAGTAATCGGGAGACTCACTAGAAAGGTTGGATGGTAACCAGAATTGGCAAAAAATGGGCTCAGAGAAGTGGAGCAGTGTTGGGCATTGTTATAGGCAAACTCCGCCGTAGGTAAAAAATCCAGCCAGTCATCCTGCAGGTAACTAATATAGCACCGCAAATATTGCTCCAAAGTCTGGTTGGTTCGCTCAGTCTGTCCATTACTTTGTGGATGAAAAGCTGACGACAGATTTACATTAATACCTAGGTTAGAACAAAAATGTTTCCAAAAACGAGATGTAAACTGCACTCCCCTGTCAGAAACTACTTCATCAGGCACTCCATGCAAGCAAAATATTTCCCAAATAACCAGGTCAGCCGTCTGTTTAGCTGAAGGGAGACCACGAGCTGGTATGAAATGACCCATCTTAGTTAACCTGTCCACAACAACAAGAATGGTAGTGTGTTCCTTCAGAGGGAGGTAGTTCCACAATAAAGTCCATGGATATAGATCCCCAGGGACGATGAGGAATCGGAAGAGGCTGAAGCAAGCCAACAGGGGATGAGCGAGGAGTCTTATGTCTGGCACATACATCACAAGAGGACACATACTTCTTAACATCCTCATAATACTTGGGCCACCAAAAGGATCGGGCGAGTAGCTCTTGTGTCTTTCGGATTCCTGGATGACCTGCTGGTTTTGAGTCATGGTAGAGACGTAAAAGGTCCAGTCGCACTGACTCTGGAGCAAACAGACGTTGTTGAAAAATCCAAAACCCATTAAGCATCGTCATATCGAGATCACGAGGAGGATCACGAAGAACTGGGTCTTCAGCATAGCCCTTTTTAATGCGAGACATCAGATCAGAAGGAAAAGTAACTCCTATAAATATATCCTCCGGCAAGATGGTGGTCTTGGTTACGGTAGCATGGAGGGGGTCAGCTATTCTAGACAAGGCATCCGCCTTACCATTCTTGGAGCCAGGACGGTATGTAACTAAAAAATTAAACCTCGAGAAGAATAGGGACCAGCGTGCTTGTCTGGCTGACAGTCTCTTAGCTGATCGAATACATTCCAGATTTTTGTGATCTGTGAGGACAGTAATTGGATGGGTAGCTCCCTCCAAGAGATGTCTCCATTCGGTGAAGGCAGCTTTTATAGCCAATAGTTCTTTATTCCCTATGTCATAGTTTCTTTCTGCTGGCACCATCTGGCGGGAATAGAAGGCACACGGATGTAACAGCATCTTAGGTCCAGTCCTTTGAGACAGTATAGCACCAACAGCTGAATCAGAAGCATCAACTTCCACAATAAATGGTAATTTCGGCTGAGGATGGGCCAGGACGGGGGCAGATGTAAACAGAGTCTTTAATCGGGAAAATGCGGTATCAGCCTTATCGGACCACTGAAAAGGAGTCCCCTTACGTGTGAGTTCAGTGATCGGTGTAATAACATAACAGCAGAGAAATTCTTAATGAAACGCCTGTAAAAATTGGCAACCCCACAAATCTCTGGACATCTTTTTCATTCTTGGGGATGGGCCAGTCCAGCACAGCTTTAATTTTACTTGCGTCCATAGGTAAACCTTTAGGAGTTATGACATACCCCAGAAATTGAATTTCTGTTTGTTCAAACTCACATTTTAATGTATAGGTGGTGAGTACGAAGGCGCTCCAGAACTATACGGACCTGTTTTCTGTGGTTTTCAAGATTATCAGAGAATATTAGGATATCATCCAAATATGCCACAACAAACTGATCCAGGAGATCTCGTAGTACATCATTGATAAGATGCTGGAAAGTTGCAGGGGCATTACAAAGCCCAAATGGCATTACTAGATATTCATAATGCCCGTACCTGGTTCTGAAAGCTGTTTTCCATTCATCATTTGGTCTTATGCGAACCAGATTATATGCCCCCCGAAGATCAAGCTTTGTAAATATTTTAGCTGAGCGAAGTCTCTCCAAAAGTTCAGGAATGAGAGGCAAGGGGTAGCGGTTTTTAACAGTGATGTTATTAATGTCCCTGTAATCAACGCATGGCCGTAGGCTGCCATCTTTCTTCTCTACAAAGAATATAGAAGCTCCCGCTGGGGAAGTAGATGGTCGAATAAAACCTTTGGCAAGATTTTCTTGTATGTATTCACGAAGAGCTTTCAATTCAGGCTCAGAAAAGGAATATATACGGCCAAATAGGATAGCAGCCCCAGGCAACAGCTCTATTGGGCAATCATAAGGCCTGTGGGGTGGAAGCTGATCAGCATTCTTCTTATCACAGACATCTGCAAAATCACGATATTGTAGAGGAAGCTTAGTCAAGTTTGTAGCAACCATTTCATTAATTGTTGTGGCAACAGGTGTTAGCTTAGTGGGTTGACAATTCATTAAGCAGTGTTCTGAAGGAAAGGACAAAGTTCTGATCTTCCAATCAATTTGTGGGTTATGCAGAGCAAGCCAAGGTACCCCCAAAATCACTGGAAACTGTGTTGAGGAAATTAGGTGGAAAGATATAGTCTCATGGTGATTCACTTCCAGAGTCAACTTTAAGGGCACAGTCTCATGTGTAACCGGGCCCGACGTAAGTGGAGAACCGTCCACTGTCTCCATTAACACGCGGATAGACTGAATTCTATTTCCTGCTGCAAATTTAATGTCCATAAAGTTTCCGCCTGCTCCAGAATCTATCATAGCTGTAGTTGAAATTTTATGATCACCACATTGCAATGTGATAGGTACCACAAAATGAGGATGTTGAGTCTACATACCCTCTTCACCATGAGCCAGAGAAAACAAGCGTTGTGTGACAGAATCCAGTTGATCTGCAATCTGGGATTGGTGTCGAATCTGTGCGCCCTCAGCAGCCATAGCTATTGTTCTTTTGGATTTGCTAGGGCAATTGATGGCATAGTGCCCTGCACTACCACAATACAGGCAGAAATTGTGAGTGTGTCGCCACTGTTTTTCTTCATTGGATAATGGCCCTCTTATTAGATTTATCTGCATAGCCTCAGGCTCAGAGTCTGAAGGTGTTTGTGGGGTTGGAGTAGAAATTCTTGAATAGGAAATAGGAGTAGTACTTAGTCTAAAAGAGCCCTGTCTTTCCAATCTTCTTTCAGAAAGTCTCCGATCGATACGAATAGCCAAACGCACAAATGCATCAAAGTCAGCAGGAAGATCAACACAAGCTAGTTCATCTTTTATAGCTTTTGAGAGATCTTTTCTGAAGTGGAACCTCTGAGCTGATTGGTTCCAGGTAGTATCAGCAACCCACTGTCTGAATTCAGCAGCATATTCAGCCAGAGAGCGCCTCCCTTGATGCAAATGACGGAGAGTGGCTTCTGCTGTAGCACATCGATTGGGGTCATCAAAAACTAGGCACATGGCCTCAAGAAAGTCATTTAGATTACCCAAGACTGGACTGTCCTGTTCCAGAAGAGGGGAGCCCCAAGCCAGGGCTTCATCTTTGAATAGTGAAAAAATAAATCCCACCTTCTCTCTTTCAGATGGAAATTGGTGAGGTAACATCATGAAGTGCAAACGGCATTGATTTAGGAAACCCCTACATTTTTTGCGATCTCCTCCAAACTTTTCTGGCAGGGGCAAGCGGGCATCTTGTGCAGGTGTAACAGTAGCAGCCGCAACATCACGTGCCCTGTAGCTGGTATACTCACTGTGCATTGACTGAAATTGATTTTGCAGTTCAGCTACCTGGTCCTGCAGCACTTGAATGGTCTGTGCCTGGGTCTGCACAGTTCTTGCAGTAAAAGCAACCTGTTGGGCCTGCAATTCAGCTACCTGGTCCTGCAGCACTTGAATGGTCTGTGCCTGGGTCTGCACAGTTCTTGCAGAAAAAAAAAGTAACCTGCTGGGCCAATGCAGAATCTGACCCGGCGGTCTCCATGAAAGGGCCAGATTATTCTGTAATGATATTGGAATCACAAGGTTGTGGAGACCAGAAGCCAAGGTGAGCAATAATCCAGTTCAGCAACTTGTAGGTGAAACAGGAACAAGCTTTATTGAAGGGATCAGGAACCAACAATAATCTGGCAAGGATACAGAGACAGGAAGTGCCTTATATAGGCCAAGAACCAGACAGCTGACCATACACAGCTAAAGAGAGTTGTCACTGATTGCATTGCTTTTAGAGTCAAGGTATCAGATCTCAGGTAAATCTGCAAGAGGCCGGCTGGCGTACTGGTAGGGAAGAGGTCCAGCAACATGCAAACCAGGGTTCGAATCCCAGCAGAGTCAATTCCTCACAGGCGAGCACATGGAGGGCTGTGTCGCCCCCCAAAGAAATGCCACCCCACGCTATTACTGATCCACTGCCAAACCGGTCATGCTGGATGATGTTGCAGGCAGCAGAACGTTCTCCACAGCGTCTCCAGACCCTGTCACATCTGTCACATGTGCTCAGTGTGAACCTGCTTTCATCTGTGAAGAGCACAGGGCGCCAGTCTTGGTGTTCTCTGGGCGCCAATCTTGGTGTTCTCTGGCAAATGCCAAACATACTGCACAGTGTTGGGCTGTAAGCACAACCCCCACCGGTGTATGTCGGGCCCTCATACCACCCTCATGGAGTCTATTTCTGACCGTTTGAGCAGACACATGCATATTTGTGACCTGCTGGAGGTCATTTTGCAGGGCTCTGGCAGTGCTCTTCCTGTTCCTCCTTGCACAAATGCGGAGGTAGCGGTCCTGATGCTGGGTTGTTGCCCTCATACGGCCTCCTCCACATCTCCTGATGTACTGGCCTGTCTCCTGGTAGCGCCTCCATGCTCTGGACACTACGCTGACAGACACAGCAAACCTTCTTGCCACAGCTCGCATTGATGTGCTATCCTGGATGAGCTGCACTACCTGAGCCACTTGTGTGGGTTGTAGACTCTGTCTCATGCTACCACTAGAGTGAAAGCACCACCAGCATTAAAAAGTGACCAAAACATCAGCCAGAAAGCATAGGAACTGAGAAGTGGTCTGTGGTCACCACCTGCAGAATCACTCCTTTATTGGGGGTGTCTTGCTAATTGCCCATAATTTCCACCTGTTGTCTATCCCATTTGCACAACAGCATGTGAAATTGATTGTCACTCAGTGTTGCTTTCTAAGTGGACAGTTTGATTTTACAGAAGTGTGATTGACTTGGAGTTACATTTTGTTGTTTAAGTGTTCCCTTTATTTTTTTGAGCAGTGTATATCATAGGTTTTTTTTAACTTGTTTTAGAAATTCAAATATGAACACAGATGTACAATTCATTTACTGTACTACTGTATATTGTATATTGCTCTTTTGCCCACCATATTATTGTGGTGAACTACCTTCTCATAAAGTCCACAACACAGGCTGAGATCCCGCTCCATGCTGATGATAGCCAGTAAGCTTGAAACAGCTGTACATGGATAGGATACTCAGCCTGTGTTTAATCCAACCTTGGCTTAGCATTAAAGCTGTGTAATACAACATGCATAAGCTTAAAGGAAGCCATGTTTGATAATGGCTAAGTATTGAAGAGCGAGGCATTTGTGGGCACATTTGCATGTCCCAGTTCAACTTCCCAGAATGCAGTGTAATAACAGATTTTGGAATTCTGAGCTGGAAGCAGATTTTTAAACTTGTTTTAGACATTCAAATATGAACACAGATGTACTATTTATTTATTATATATATATCTATATATCTCTCTTTCTCTCTCTCTCTACATATATATATATATATATATATATATATATATATATATATATATATATACTGTCAAAGACTACTGGGCAAACAAACAAAAAGATGCCACAAGCTGAAAATAACATGTAACAGTAATAGTGTATTGGCAATAAATTGCCACACTCAATATACTTGCTGTTCAGTTGCCAAGCTTGATAGGCATATAATAAAGCTGTCCCATTTTCGTCTTGAGTCTTAAGTAGCCTAAAGTGGTCTCTGTCCCCTGTGATGATTAATAAAGTTGACAATGGGCCGTTTCGTCCAGCCTCGGGGACTTTCTCTGAGGCTATGTACTATGCTAGCTTGCCTGGCTTATAAAGCCAGTTTACTTCCGGATTTCGTAATACGCATTGCCTAATTGAGTCTTAGATGCAATGACGTCACACACCGTCGGCGTGATCGCGCCATTACGCAATTCTACATTATTCTAACTTCATTAAGAAAGAGCTCATGGACATCTACAACTATCTATTTATGACTATCATATATAGTTGTGAGCAAGCGGGCTGTTGCTAACGCTGCGGGCTCGTGTAGCGAGCCTGCGGCCCTCGCAAATTGAGGGCCGCAGTTGCTGGCATGGAGCGCCGAAGGTACTATAAATATCTAGTAGTATTTAAAGGAAAGCTGTATAAGAATATCCTTCATTGAGACCTTTCGGATATTTACTATCAAGTATAAATATCCATTTATTTTCAGCTTGAAAAAGTCTCTTGTCAATATGTCCCCCTCTTGGTCCCTCACACAATCTTTCCAGGACTTGAAACTTCATAGTTTCTGGCTGATTTCTGTGAAAAAAATGTATATGCCTAGAGACAGGGGTGTCAAGTTGTTTTATGACAGAATATGCATGTTCCAATATTCTCCTTTGCAGCTGGCGGAACGTCTTTCCTACATAATATTTTTGACAGGCATACGTCATTACATATGACTTTGACACTATCATTTCTCCTAAACGTGATCGAAGGTTCTTCCGTAAGAAAACTCTCAGAGTTGTATTCTCTCTCGTAAAATATACCAGTGCCTTTTAAGTGTGTTTTTGATGGCTTGCCAATCTTTGCCGTATGTGCTTATGCAACGTATTGACTGATCTGTTTCTTTGTTATCCGATTTTCACAGAAATCAGCCATAGATTATAAAGTTTCAAGTCCTGGAAAGGGACCAAGAAGGGGCAATATTGACAAGAGACTTCTTCAAGATGAAAGTAAATGGATATTTACACTTGATAGTAAATATCCAAAAGGGCTCAATGAAGGATATTCTTATACAGCTTTCCTTTAAATAGTACTAGATATTTATAGTACCTTTGAGAGATATCTAAAGTATATATATATATATAAATATATATATATATATATATATATTTGTATCTACTATTATCTACTTATTAATTTATATTACATTTTAGGGAAAGAGTAGGACTTGTCCTTCAAAGAATTATTTATTTTGTTTATTATTCTTGAGATATTATATAGACATAATTATAATTAGAATGGACATAGAGAGCTATCGCAATATTTTCACAATGATACATTAATATTAGTTTACAATAGAATCACCAAGTGGTTTATTATCATTTATATTCAAAAACTTTTTTGATTATTTTATTAAAATAATGTTATTATAAATATACACCTTTCATTTAGTTCATACATTAACAAAATATACTAGCACGTTATTATTCACATAGTTCACAACTTTTGATCTAATTTATTATAGCTAAATTATAACACTAGGTTGAAGCACAGAGACTATCATTATATATCATTCATGAAGCACTTTATAATAATCAATGATCTTTTAGTAACTTATTATTATAGTAGTAAAATTCCTTATGATTAATTATCATTGTGTCTATTTATAATAGTCATAAATAAGTATTTGTAGATGTCCATAAGCCCTTTCTGTAAAAAATGAATTACTAATAATTAACAAAGGTTTGTCTTTGTCCAGATCGCGATCTAATAAAGTTAGTCACTCTTTGAATTTTGTTAAGATGTCTGCCAACTGTTAAATAAAGTTATATATAAAAGCATATTGTAGAATTGCGGAATGACGTGATCACGCCGATGGCATGACGTCATGGCGTCTAAGACGCAATTACGCAATGTGTATGACGAAATCCGGAAGTAAACTGGTTTTATAAGCCAGGCAAGCCAGCATAGTACATAGCCTCAGAGAAAGTCCACAAGGCTGGATGAAACGGCCCGTTGGCAACTTTATTAATCATCACAGGGGATAGAGACCACTTTAGGCTACTTAGGACACAAGACAAAAATAGGACAGCTTTATTGTATGCCTATCAAGCTTGGCAACTGAACAGCAAGTATATTGAGTGTGGCAATTCATTGCCAATACACTATTACTGTTACATGTTATTTCCAGCTTGTGGCATCTTTTAGTTTTTTGCCCCAGTAGTCTTTGACAATAAATAAATATATATTAGTCTAGCCTTTAGTTTATTTAGGATCTCTGTTGTACCCTGTATTTTGTTTTTATATATTTTGATTAGTGCTTTTATTATACCACCTTGTTCCTCAATCCTATGATTATCAGTATATCCTGACTTTTTCAGATCTATCAGTTTATTCTGACATATGAGGATTAAGTAATTTATTACATCAGTAGATGCTAAACCCCTTATGTAGGGGGCTCATTAGGTCTGATTCATAACCTATATTTATGGTCATGCTGACCCTCTTTATATCTACATCATAGGATTGATTTTATAGTGCACTTTTTTCATATATATTAAGCAGCGTTATTTTCGGATTACTAGTATCCCATTTAAAGTTATTTATTTTCTTCAGACAAATGTGGTGTTAAGCACTAAGGCCCTCATTCAATTGCAATTTTGCCAATTGAATAGGGGTGTAAAAAAGCATATCACATATATTTTTTAAAGAAGTTTTTAGTTTTTAAGCATCTATCCAAAAGCAAGGTTTTCACTAACTAAAAACTTCTTTAAAAAATATATATTATGTGCTTATTTAGAACCCTATTCAATTGGCAAAATTGCAAATGAATGAGGGCCTAAGAGTACTACAGATATGGATCATATATTTCCCTTTTCTTTTTCTTCTGAAGTATACCAAATATACCTTGTATGGTGCTTGTCTTATTAAGTGTCACACATTATACTCATTTATTCAGTGAACAAGAAAGATAAAATACTGTTTGAAATGCCCAGGGCTTGACTGAACTGTTTTACACTATGGCCTGGGCCTGACTGGCCAGAGTTACCCTGTTTTTATTATTATGGTTATGTATTTCATAGTGCTTATGGTTAAAATATGATTACATTGTTATACTGTATGTATGTTGGTTTATGTATTGGGTTTCATGTCATATGAACTGTTGTAAATAAACATATTAGCTAGTCTGCAGGCTATTGCACCAGCCTATTGTGTTATCTGGTGATATCTCATACAGCCCACGTAAATATAATCAACAGGATGAAATTAAAGATAGAGGTACAGGGGTTCCCAATAAGCAGGGGGCAGCCTATTATGTTAGAATGGTGTTATCTGGGATAACTGACTCATCCCAGCTAAATATAATTGCCTGATCTGCTTCTTCAAGGGGGCTTGATATGAACCTAGTTCAAACCTACCCCAGCAGAATCATGTAGTTCTTGTTCTCTGTGGCACAAAAGATGGTTTCTGAAGAGGGCAATGCCCAAAGATACAGGCAGAGAATACTGGATACAGGTTACTAGTGGCCTATGGCAAGACCACTCCCCAAGTCAGGATACAAAACACAGAAATAGTCTCACACTGTGGATATGTGAAAACTATAACTCAACCTTTATTGAATGATCAAAACAACATATTTATACTCTCCAATACCACATCCTTGTGTACATTTGTGTATGTGTCTGATGTCACACATCTGTCCTGTAGCCTTAGTTAATATAAAAACTCTATAGAGCAAATTCACCAGATATCTATAGCTGACTAGGTAAACAACCTTGATGTTCATCTCAAGTGTTTGCTTAGGACTACTTGAAGTACATACATCCGTCTTGAATGTGAGGGTGCAATGATCTGCAGCTAACTTTTGGGCAGAGCGTTCTTACCAGTTCCACATATATTCTACAACACATTTTTACTTTTATAATATATAATAACTAGTATACAGTGGATATAAAAAGTCTACACAAATGTCAGGTTCCTGTGCTATAAAAAAATGAGACAAAGATAAATAATTTCAGAACTTTTTCTTCCTTTAATGTGACCTATAAACTGTACAACTCATTTGGAAAACAAACTGAAATCTTTTAGGTAGAGGGAAGAAAAAATATAAAAATAAAATAATATGGTTACATAAGTCTGCACACCCTTAAACTAATACTTTGTTAAAGCACCTTTTGATTTTATTACAGCACTCAGTCTTTTTGGGTATGAGTCTATCAGCATGGCACATTTTGACTTGGCAAGATTTGACCACTCTTCTTTGCAAAAGCTCTCCAAATCTGTCAGATTGCGAGGGCATCTCCTGTGCACAGCCCTCTTCAGATCACCCCACAGATTTTCAATCGGATTCAGGTCTGGGCTCTGGCTGGGCCATTCGAAAACTTAAATCTTCTTCTGGTGAAGTCATTCCTTTGTTGATTTGGATGTATGCTTTGGCTCGTTGTCATGCTGAAAGATGAAGTCCCTCTTCATGTTCAGCTTTCTAGCAGAAGCCTGAAGGTTTTGTGCCAATATTGACTGGTACTTGGAACTGTTCATAATTCCCTCTATCTAAACTAAGGCCCTTGTTCCAGCTGAAGAAAAACAGCCCCAAAGCATGATGCTGCCACCACCATGCTTCACTGTGGGTATGGTGTTCTTTTGGTGATGTGCAGTGTTGTTTTTGCGCCAAACATATCTTTTGGAATTATGGCTAAAAAGTTCAACCTTGGTTTCATCAGACCATAACACCTTTTCCCACATGCTTTTGGGAGACTTCAGATGTGTTTTTGCAAAATGTAGCCTGGTTTGGATGTTTTTCTTCGTAAGAAAAGGCTTTCGTCTTGCCACTCTACCCCATAGCCCAGACATATGAAGAATACAGGAGATTGTTGTCACATGTACCACACAGCCAGTACTTGCCAGATATTCCTGCAGCTCCTTTAATGTTGCTGTAGGCCTCTTGGTAGCCTCCCAGACCAGTTTTCTTCTTATCTTTTCATCAATTTTGGAGGGAGCTCCAGTTCTTGGTAATGTCACTGTTGTGCCATATTTTCTCCACTTGATGATGACTGTCTTCCCAGTGTTCCATGGTATATCTAATGCCTTGGAAATTCTTTTGTACCCTTCTCCTGACTGATTTTTACTGACTGACTGACCTTTTAACAATGAGACCCCTCTGATGCTTTGGAAGCTCTCTGTGGACCATGGCTTTGGCTGTGGGATGGGACTAAGAAAATTTCAGGAAAGACCAACTAGAGCAGCTGAACTTTATTTGGGGTTAATCAGAGGCACTTTAAATGATGGCAGGTGTATGCTGGCTCCTATTTAACACGATTTGGAATGTGATTGCTTAATTCTGAACACAGCTACATCCCAAGTTATAAGAGGGTGTGCAGACTTATGCAACCACATTATTTTTATTTTTTATTTTTCTTCCCTCCACCTAAAAGATTTCTGTTTGTTTTTCAATTGAGTTGTACAGTTTATAGGTCACATTAAAGGTGGAAAAAGTTCTGAAATGATTTATCTTTGTCTAATTTTTTTACAGCACAGAAACCTGACATTTTAACAGGGGTGTGTAGACCTTTTATATCCACTGTACATAATAACCATGTACAGGCAACATATAACCACACACAATAACACATAATGCCAATGCAACAATGTCACGCTCCCTTAGCCATATTCATAATTACTGGCAATATGAGTCCTTAAACAATTAAATCATGACAATAATCAACACGATGAGATTAAAAATCTGATTTGATCCGAGGTACAGGGCTTTCCAAGTAAACAAGGGGCAGCCTATTATTTAGGGATGAAGTTTACTGTGTGCCAGAAAATTGGATAAAATGTGCCAATTAATAAAGGTAGACAGTGATATATGTTTTGACAAGGTGTAAGTGTCATTATGTGCATAACTCCTAATTCTAAGGGTTTATATGGTGTTCCTGATATCCTGAGGCCATTTTCTGTACCAGAGATAGTAAGAACTACACGGTCCTGCTGGGGTAGGCTTGAACTAGGTTCTTGTCGAACCCCATTGAAGAAGCAGGTCCTCACACTGTTATTTTACATTTAATGAAACTGAGCTCATTGGATGTGCAAACTAATATATTATATGCACCAAATGGTTTTTGATGGTCCTTACATGTTCCTTTTTTGCCCTTCCATACATAAGGAGTTTGACATCGGCCTTGCTTACAAGAGAGACCGAAGCACAAAATAAATGTTCTTTTTATTAAGAATAAATGCTGTTGAGGTTACCAACTCTTTTTGGAACAATGTGATGTCCTACTTACAAAATTTAATTACGGTATATTAGTGCTCTGTGCTAGTGAAGATATAGAGCAGTGACGCGAATATGGTCTGTGTGTCTTTAAAAGGGTTGCACAATGTTTTTTTGTTTTACATGTATCAAACATGGTAACATCACTGAGGGAGAGAGGTAAAGTTGGATTCATTGGTGATAGAGGTATCGATAAGTGCAAGAGGGAATCATTTCCTCATTGTGAAGAGATAAAATGGACTGCGTATTGTTAGAGGGACATACTTTCCCGGTCTACAGAATACGTTGGGGATGCATGAGGCCCGGTTTTGTCTGTTGCTCTCTGCAAAAATCTGTTACTCCATGTACTGGCTATACCCGATAACTATAAAAATATCTATGGTAGTACAATTTGTAACCTTTTAAGCACTTACTTTGCATATAAAAAAAGCTTTCAGAAATTTAAATTCTTCTTTTAAATACTTAATATTAAATGTATGATTTTGTGTGCAAGCATAATATAAATATATTATTAAGCAGTTCATTATTTATCAATGTATTAATACATTAAGTTAATACATGTGCTAATTGTAGTCAAAGAGTATTTTAGAAGAATTTAAAAAAAAAAAAATCACCAGAGCAAGATTATGACTGACAGATGACCCTCCCTCATCACCTAGGTGGTCTCCAAGTGCCTTGAGAGAAGCGACGCAGCATATCCAACTTTCAACACTCAGTTATCTACTGTGGGCAGTATGGAGGATGCTAAGAGAGTGCCTAGGAGTTGGGACCATAATTACATCAACACCCCAATTGCACATACAAGTTGTCTTAAAGGCAAACTGACAGTTGAAGATCCGCTGCTTCAAATCATTCATTATATTTAAAACATTTTTTTTTATTTTTTAATATTTTAAAATTCTCACACTGTAATTTAATTTTTTCTGATATATTTACTTTTTGCAAGGTAAACATCGACGTCTTTGATTTTAAGAACACTGAATGAGAATGTTACCTACCGTAATTTATAAATGTATACAGACTCATCTCTTTCTCACCCCCACCTTTTCTCCTATGTCATCTGCATAAAGGGATATCTAGCTCTCCAAACCTGGTGTCTCCAATCAGATAGAGTTTTGAAAATCAAATGGGAAAGCAAATCATGTTTTCCAAATTTGCTTATTCTTAGGTATATTAATTTGTTGGTTGTACAGCCGTCTCACAAACAAACTTTTTATATAATAACACAGAATTCATATTGCATCGGGTCTGGTAAGGAGGTTGATGATAGAAAGTAAGTTAGACAAGAAATTATAGTAGTTTGTAGGTGAATAGAAGCTCAGAAGTCCTTAAGTCTTTGACTGTTTTGAGAGAGTGCTGCTTGAGGATGGGTGTAATCCATGATTAAAGTAATAGGCAAAAGTATCAGTTCAGAGGGAAAGAGAGAGGAGGTGGGTTAAATGTGGGGCTATGGTGCAATATAGATGTGGGTGAGTTCTGAAAGTATATGGTCAAGTGGACACTTTGGGCCCTATTCCATTGCCCAATTAGTAAAGTTATGCACTCTTAAAACTGCTCTTAATATTGCAACATATTCTGTTAGCTACTCACAATCTGATAACGAGTTACCCGCCCACAATCACTATGGGCCAGCCAAAGATGCAAAACCGGCCTTAGAACACCATTGGTTTTAGCACAGCTTGAATATTATGAGCTCTAAATAATTACAGTTACACAAAATCAATATCCTATTAGACCCATAGCACTAGATCGCAAATAAATTCTAAACCACAGCTGAAAAAAGTATTAAATTTCTGTCAGAAATATTGCAAGTAATCCGGAGGACCCACAAGGGCTTTTTCAAACACTTATTAAAGCTGGAACAGTAACTGTCTTAAACCCACAATTATGCAATTAAAAATATTATTTTTAAATGTTATTTCTGAGTAATATCGATCAGAGGACTAAAGGGGTTAATACATATCATGAAACCCACATGGACTAAAACAGATGATCTAATGCATTTTATAGATTGCTTGATTGAGAGCCCCATCGGCAAATGTTACTTATTGCCACTAATTAATTCTTATCTGTCGATTGCTGATTAAATCGTAAATTACGAGTTTGAGTTCAGCCTTGAGGTCGAATTTGTGAGCTGGAGTCAATAGAAATACATCTAAACATTTATAAAAAATCACCCACAGGCAAAAGTATGGGTTTAAGGCATCTATGAGCAACTAATAGAATATAGGGCCCTTTGTAAGAGAAGAGGGTGAGAGAAGCGAAGACACGTCACCCTCTGTGACTGGGGTAAAGACACTGAGCGACGCTATGGGACTAGAAACTAGCAAATTGATCATTTGTATGAACTGTATTTTTTTCATCAGGTACTATTTATCCAACATCAAAATATTTAATTATATTACTATATAAGGGACATTAGAGCACTATTATTTTGATAATCCTTTCATTGGTAATTTAATAAGGTGATGGAAATAATGCAGCATCTGACCATACGAGCAGGAATGCACATCTTTGTTTTTTGTCATTTTGTTTATCAAAGGGGCATCAAGGTTTCTGGATTTTACTAGGTATATAATATACCTGTGTATGTATATACTTTTAAATACTTACTTTATTAAGAAGTGCTTTTCACTGCCTAAAATTAACAAATATGGGAAATTTGGAGGTTGGCCTATTGTTTACAGGTGCTAGACAGAATGCCAGACTATTAGATCCCATGTGGAGTCAATCTCCTGTATTTATCTGCCACTCGCTGTCATTGTTGTGTTGTATACACCCCCCCCTGTATCTAACCCCTATAAATATTGTTGACTTTCCAAAAATAAAACCGTTCATTACTGAGACATATAGAAATGGTATGTTCTTTTATTTGCTCCTGCTGGCTGTGATACTGATCCTATCTCCACCCTGCAAGTAACCTGTCCTGGTTACTGAGACTCCTTGAAGTGCTGATTCCTGATGGAGAGACCCTAACTGATACAGAAGCCATATATCAGGGTGCTTGTCCCGAGATTTCCAAGAACCCAACGGTCTTTGTAGGAAGTTAACTTGTAGTCTATAGCAGGTGGCCCTGCGCAGTAATAGCCCCTACCCCTGGATCGTCACAGTGACCATCTCTCAGCAACATTTTTCAATGTGCTGCGGAGACGTGGTCCCTGATAGGCAAGGTCAATGCACTGCAAAGTCAGTACTACATAAATTAAATACATAAAAGTAAATATAAAGGCAAGTATAATATAAACCTAGAAAAATCCAGGAATCTCCATATCCCTTTAGTAAGTTTACTCACTCCTTGATTTTCTATGTGGCTAGTAAAGGAAATGATATTTTATACTTTTAAGTATATTTAAGTACTTTGTTTGAGTAGTCATACTGCTGCACTCTACATATTGATTTGTCTTGTAATTTCTCATTAACATTTAGTTCATCTGTATATTTGACGGTCATTCCAGAGCTAAAACCCCTGATCTCTTCCTGAACTTTATAGACTGAATGGTCACACTCTACCTACTGGTCTCCCTGCTTCTCACGTGTCTCTACTCCAATCAATGCTTAATTCCACAACTAGAATTAACTCTCTTTAATAAGTGGAAGTATGTCCGTAATGCCTTCTGGAATCTATTTCCCGTCTTCCCACGGAGATCAGAATCGGCTGTCAGATCTTTTTACTCATCCTCCCTTCTCTTCCATTCAACCAGTTGCTCTCCCCTATGTGATGTTTTCCATACACTCATTCCACACATTGGAATCTAGTTTCTATCCCTCAGTGCTTCTGCTTTCTTATTGTTCCCTTTTGTTTATGTCACACGCAGTCTACAACATCCTTCTTATATAAATTACAGATATGGTGCTGAAATGAAGTAACATTGAAACAGCTGGCCATCAGTGTGCTTTTTTTGTGTGAAGATTAATACTTTGTGTATATTGTTGCATTTGAAAGCTTTCATAATGTGTACAACCCACTAAATAATGAACTTTAGGAATATCTTCATATATATATATTGCATGGGACCCTTGTCCTACTCAAATTGTGATGCACTTCTACAGACTTACAAAATAAGCAGGATTTGACTATTTTACAATTCTTACATTAAAATATTTTGAATTCAAAGATTTGCTAATGACCATCTAAGAAGCAGACCCAGCTACTCTATTCAAAATAAGTGGAGGAAAAGGAGGAGAGTTAATGTATGTAATTTGCATAGCTGCAGCAAATGCATAATTAGTAATGAGATGCAAAATATTATACTTACGCGATTTGATGTGTTAAATAGCACATAGCGCATTGATGCAGTACACAACTGTGAGGGTTCATCTCATGGTCATGTGCTGCAGTGTGGTTAGTAACAACGATAAGACAGACCAGTATGGCTTAGGTAAGAGTGTGAAGTCTGACATGAACCCTAAAATTAAAGTCCACACTGAACTTGCTAGGATCTGTTATATGCCCCAGAATAAGGGCCCTGGTGCAAAATAATATGGAGGTCCTATTTACAACTTCTCTATACATGGAAGGTGGCTGTAGGAGCCAATAAAAAAGTCAAAAACAAATATAGATGATCAGATCACTCCTAGGGTAATGAGATCACCTTTCTATGAAAATAATTAAATGCTCCTATCCTCCAATAAATTGAGAATCTCCCTTTTACTCTAGGCAGCTGCTGGTTGCAGAGGACCTCTAATCTCATGTGAGCTCCGGATTCACAATGGATTGCCACGATCAGCAGAAGCCGGAATTCAGGAGCAATGAAAATATCATACCTTAACAGGCATACAAAATGTGGCCAAAAGAGCTATGATCTGGTAAAAGACAGGGCAAGGAACTTTCCTTAAAAAAGATTAATAAGCAGCCACTGAAGAGGTAAGAGGTAATCAAGAATTTAAAGGGAAGTGAACCAATAAAAAGGGTCATTTGTTTATTTAGTTACTCATTGGCAATAAAATCAGTATTTGAAAAAAATTAATTCAATGTTGTTTTAAAAAAAAATACATTTGAGTAGCTTCCAGGCGATGCTCCCCTCTTCATCTCCTGTTAGGTGTAAGGAGAGCAAAAGGGATCTACCAAGAAGTATGTCCTAAAAGGTTTCCTACTAATGTTGTTTTGCCTGCAATAGCCCGTTCTGGGAAGTAGGCAATTAAAACATTTTATCAGGACAATAGATAAAACACCTGATAGGGGATGGAGCGAAGAAAGAACTATATACAAATAGTGATAAATTAATAAATTAATTGGGGAATAAATGGTCCCAAATCAATGAATATTACACTTGTTCGTGAAGGATTGTAGAGATAGATAACTTTGTAATCTATATACCTCAAAGAAAAAGAAGATACACCACATTGAGTGCAATATTATATTATTAAATAATTTGCAGAATAAAGACTTCCACAAAGGGGTCACTTACATGGAAACATGTTTCACAAAGCACAAAAAAGACAGAGCTGCACAAATTAAAGGTACATGCTAACCATCGATGGATGTAACCAAACTCTTGATGGCTCCACCTGTTTTGTTCACGTACTAACTCCCGATTTCCCAGCTCTGTTTGTATTCAATAGCATTCCAATGGTTTGCTGGCTATGCTACTGAATACAAATTGACACCACGGATGAGAATGTACAAAACCAGTGGAGCCATCCAGAGTCTAGGCTGAGCTGAGGGTCCATTGATGGTTAGCATATACCTTTAATTCACACAGTGCAGATGAAGACACCATCTATATCTATAATCCTTCATGTATGAGTATATTATTCAGCGACTTTGGTGTGTTTATTTAGTGATGTATTCACCAATTTATCAATAGTTTTATTTAGCCCTAGCTTATTTATTATATGTTACACATGGATGGTATTTATAAGGTATATTGCTCTTATAGTGCTGGTGATATACACAAGCAGGTTTTATAATGGTCGAAAAAGTGGTGCTATTTTCGATTCACTTAGCTGCTAGATTGCATTAAATATTCTGTTGGCGTCATACATTAAATAATTAGGTTTTCTTGGAGAGAAGCAGATCTGATAAAGTTCAAATTTAAGTTTTAATAGTTATATTGATTTTTTTCTAAAAGCATGTTGAAATAATGTTTTTTTAAAATACATGCATTTTTCACTGAGAATTCAATAAAGTAAAACCTGAGTTTACAGATGTCATGGACTGCCCACTCCCAGAGCATATGCTCCGGTAAGTGAGAAAATGAAAAAAAAAGAGTTAACCCTCAACAAATCAATCTGTGCAGATCATGGAATACTGGATTCACCTAAACAGGTCAGTTATGGGTTAACTTTTCAGTGGATTCCCGAGTTCAGGGAAAAACTGCTATCACTGTGCTCACTGCTTGCTAGACTGTTATTAATCATGAAACTGGCAGTAGGCAGGTAGCCTGTGTTTGTAAACAGACTTAAAACTTTGAATTTTTTTTAGCTGTTATTAGTATAATAAACATTTTTTTTTAAACATTTAACATACAATCCTGTGCACTTTCCCACCATGAAGAGCACTTACTGCGAGGTAAATTGCCCTTTAACATATCCCAACTGTGCAACTCATGCAGATAAAAAAAAATGGAAATCTGAATTTCTGAAGACTCTATGAGTAAAAATAATCAATTGGAAGGGGTTATTTATCAGTGGAGGGAGAGGAGGAGGAAACAATGAGAAAGAATTCATGGTCTTTGATAATTGATTCTGCATGAAATTGACACCTCACTCTTCCCCCCGAACGGGTTCAGAAACAGGAAGTTTGCATCCAATACATCAATGCAAATAGAAGTTTATCCCAGAGACATCTGTTATGAGGCACAAAATTCATAGTGCTAACGAGATTAGTTCAAGCTCTCTATATAGGGATAATAACTTGCTATTAACGCTATGATTCTTATGAGACAAATACCGATGGATTGTTAATTTAGTGTTGGGACAATTTATATGTTGTTCATCAGGAACCTCCATATGTTTCTCTAAGGGACCCTATCCTAAATTTTGAGTCATATAAGCCCCATTTACTAATTATTAGAATACCCTATAGTGAATTAGCTCAGGGTGGATTACGTTTAAACCACCTTGAGGGTATATACATTATCACTAAAAAAAGGGACTCTAACTTAAATGGTATTATAAAAGGAAAAGTGGATTTAACAAGAGTTAGACGTATCTGACCATTACATGTGCATATGATATATTAAGAAATAAAAATTCCAGTTTCCAACAGTTTACCATTTATCTATAAAAAGGAGGTATTTCCTTTTAAGTGTTTTTAAAATGTATTCTGCTTAGTGGTGGAGCTATTGCTGCTGCAATTGGTTCAAACTACTGGGGTCCACAGCAGGGTAGGGCCCTTTGCAACCAGCAGAGGTCTGGAGAAAAGGAGGACTTTTAATTTATTTTTTTAAACAAGGGTGATCAGACCACCTACTTTGTAAAGAACAGTTGAGAGGTCCCTAAATTATTTTGAACCAGGGTATTAATTAGATGCCATTGCCACTGATTCTGCTAATTGAAGAGACTGTTGTAAAACTCAATATGCCATACTATTAGTACAAACAAGACCATAATGTGCCAAATATAACCCTGTTTTAGATAGATGTTAAACATTCTATGAAACCCTATATATAGTTATAATGCGAAATGCAGAAAAATAAACATCTACAAATACTACAAAGACCCAGGTATTTGAAAAATTCCTTTCCTGAAGAATATTATTTGCATTATTATTTATTACTAGTGTATTGCCCGTCAAAAAATGACGGCAATCAGATGTGTATATTTTAAAAGTTGTTTAGTTATTAATATACATATGGAATTGTAAGGTAGCTAATGTTGTTTTCTGTGTACTACTGAAATATAGAAATCAAATTAATAAATTAATGTACGTATTTTTATGCATTGTGTTGAAGAGCTGGCAATCTGTGTTGATGTTGCAGCAGCATTAGTGGTGTGGAGGTGCTGTGTAAGCGTGATGAACGTGTGCAGTGTAATAGTGTGCGTGCGCGATCCGAAACCGTTAACGTAACTGTGTACTTCCGCATTATCCTAAAATGGTGGATAATGTGTGGTATGCGTCTTAGCGGATTATCGGTACGTGTTTTCCGTGGTTATAGTGCTGTCGCCTGGTTTTCGTTTTGTTTGTGCGGCATTTTTTTCTGCGGCGCTCATTGCCAAAGTACTACGGTTTAACGGCTCGCCGGGCAATGATCGCCTGCGGTGCTCATCGCTCAGCCCTGCGGCGCTCATTGCCAAAGTACTACAGTTTAGCGGTAAATATGGTCAAACGGTCAAATGACGGTCACTAAAAATTAAATGTAGTGAAATGTGTTTGCCACACAACATAACGCTACATTTGTCTCTTTTTTTTTTTCTTAAAAAAAATTCAATTTTTAATTTTTTTTATTTTTATTTTTGTAACTTGCAACATATTTCACATCAAATGCGTTGGTTTAGGCGGGAAATCCGATGTTGCGCGAGACAAAGTCGTTAAATCTGTGTTAATGCGTAAATCTGTAATTGTGTTTCGTAAAATGTACTCACTACTGTCTTTTTACTCATTGCCAGGTTAATCCGCATCCTTTATCTCGTTGTTTTTCAAAGACATACGTCTGTGACTGTGTTTTACGCAGTTCGTAGTAGTATAGCCTCGTTTTCATTTTTTGCGGCGGCCATTTTTTTCTTGCTTAGCCGATTTTCGATCTTTGTAACTCGGCTAAACCGATCTAAATTGCAGTTCCAACTCACTTCCAGACGTCCTGCCTGGTTCCCCATGCTGTAAGTGACCTTTATTTTTTTTTTTGTGTGTATTTAGTGGTTTTTTTACTGTTTTTGTTCCGCCGCTTATCTCGTAATTTTTTTCACCTCGTATTTTTTTTCTAAGTGCTACGGTTTAACGGCTCGCCTTGCTACGCGAGGCTCGCCTGCAATGAGCGCCTGCGGCGCTCATTGCCAAAGTGCTACGATTTAACATAACGGCTCGCCTCGCCTGCAATGAGCGCCTGTGGCGCTCATTGCCAAAGTGCTACAATTAAACGGCTCGCCTCTCTGCGTGAGGCTCGCCGGGCGATGAGCACCTGCGGCGCTCATCGCAAAGTCGTACGCACTACGCAACGCAGCGTGACGACGAATCGTAGTTAGACAATTATAATATGTGATTGAGTAGAATACACTGTGTTCTAATAAACAGATACCTAAATTATATTCGTAATACTAGCAAAGCAGTATTTATTTATGCACACTGCGTTTCTATTAATTTAAACTCATTTTATTAGCCACTTTTAAAAGCAATTTTCTGCTCCACCCATGTGAAGAAATCACACTTAAGCTGAAAATCTAATAGATTAAAGCAGTATGGGTGATTAAGCTGTAGTATGAAGATAATTTGGACATATTTCAGTAGCAGGGCCCTCTGATCATATAAGATTACCAGATCTAGTCTTCTAAAGCATGAGCAAGACAGATTCATGACTCACATACTACACATTCTTCTCTAAACCATTGCTAATAGATGAGTGATAATCCTGCTGGGTGAAAAAGAGAATTTATAAATTCATCTTTAGGAATTTGCTAAAATGTAGCCCTGACTTGTACGGGTCTCAGTTCCAACATACTCCTTGAGTAACAGCTGATGGATAGTCAGCTGTTTCTTTGCTTTACTATTAGATATTATTGGCAACAACAGCTTGTCATTAAAATGAAAATCACACCAACATTTTATTCCATTAAAGCATGCATGGTTCATCATGAAGATATGTGCTATACATTAGGATATACAACGGTCAATGACTTCTCCATTATACAGGGATAGAATATGGTGCAATCTGTAGCTCACAATTTTCAGAGACTCTTACCTTTGTTGTATGCATATAATATGATTGTAATATATTTATAGTATCAAATGTGTATATATTTTGGATATGGACATACAATATATGGGATTTTACTAAATGTGCTTATAATGTATATAATTATAATTTGGTATGCATTTGTATGATTCTCTGTACTTCTGGTGTTGGCTTCAAGTAAACAAACTAAAATCTCCATTCCAATCTGACATGTTACAGTGATAAATGGCTTCCTCCTAGTGGTGGGAGTATTTTTCCCCTTTACTAGAGAGCCATTTCATCACTGCTCTCTAAAATTTTCCTTCAACTTAGCTGACACACATCTAGGCTGTTCTTCCATTGCTCTCAGGCCAACATAGCGTGCATGCAGGAGACTCTGAATCTGAAGCTCAGTGGCCTCCATAGCAATGCTACAATTTTCCTTTTAACCCCCCATGCCAGGGAAGGATTTAAAAATAATATACAACTAATGTAGGGGGGCTTAAGACCTGGGATCCCTGGGATTCTCTTTGATATGAGCAGGGGGAACCCCGGGAATTCCACATTCACATGAGCTATGAGACGGAAAACCACAGGGGAACCCCTTCCTCTGCGCTTTCTCGAGGGATCCCCATCTATCTATAACCCTATCGAAACTATGGCACCTAAATTAAACCTGGTACCTAAAATTAAACCCACTGCCACAGAGGTCCTTAAAAGAACTAGTATCAACCTCTAAACCCCCGAGGTCCTGTAAAGACCTCCATGGCAAATAATATTAACCCCTTGGCCCCTTGCAGACCCCTATTTCCCATAGGGGTTAATCTTATGTCCCAGGGGCTACTTGACCCCCATGGTATGGGTTAACTTTAAGGCCTTGATGGCTTGGGTTAATATTTAGATTCCACAGAGGTCTTTTAAGGGCCACCTCATTGTCATTGTATAGGTTATAGGAGCCATGATTTCCCTACAGCCATCACCGTGGAAGTAAGGTTAATTTTAGATGCTTTGGAGGTGGTCACAGGACCCCTGAGGCAAGTGGTTAATTTTGGTTGCAAAGGGGGTCTTTACAGGACTACCATGGCTTAAGAGTTAATATTAAGTGCAATGGATCTTACATGATCACGAGCAGGGGTACATTTTAAACGACATCTGTGGCATAGGGGTTTATTATAGATACCACGGGTGTCTGTTAGGGACCACTGTGATGGGTGTTGATTTTTAGCTGCTAAGTCTGTTAAGGACCTCTGTGGCAGGAGGCTAGATTTTAGGTGCCATGGGGACCCCCATGGTTAAAAATAGATAGGAGATCCCTGAGTATAGCACATGGGAAGTGGGAATGCCTGGGGTTCCCTGCTCACAGCACATATAAAGAGAAAATCCCCAGGATTCCCCTCAGTGCATGAGAAGAGGGTGTACCTATGGTTCCCCATGTATAGAGTAGGTATCACTGTAGTTAGGAGTATTAGGGGATACATGGGGGGATTTTATTTAGAGGATGTTGGAGTGGCTCATGGGGTGCATTGATTACGCCTTAATTGTGTCTGACCCATGTTTGCTTCTCAGAGGTCTTTTTATGCCTCCACAGCCGGGTCAGTGTACATATAGGATTTTTGTACAATCTGAGGATTTAAGAGCACTCAGAGGCTTGGATGTTAAAATGTGATGCGCTCGGAGAAAATTGTAATTGGAAGGCTACATGTCTAATGTCTATTTGACTCGTAAATCAGCAACTGTGAGGAATGGAGCTCTTACAGATTAGCAGCTGTGTAAGCCATGAACTGCCATAAACATTTTTAAAGACTCCATTTTTTCATGGTCCCTTGTATCAGCGCCAAGATCTGGTTAGCAATAAAAAAGTTAAAATTGTTCCATGTTCAAGGACTGGCAGCAGGTATCAAGGTCTTGGTCAGTTACAGGAGTTCAGGGCTGGCAGCAAACTGGATAGCAAACAGATAAAGCATAAAGTTTGAGCTTGCAGTGGTCAAAGAGAGGGTCAAATCACTAGCAAAGGTCAAATCCAACTGATCATTTTCAAGAGCACAACCTCAGGGCATAAATCCTGGATTAGGCAACGTAGCTTCAAATTAACTTTATATTGATACTAATTTGACAATGCTCACTGATATCCATCATAAATACCTCTGCCAGACACATCACATCTACATTGTTTATCATGCTTTCAAGTCAGAGTCAACTCAGTAAACGATATACTATTTAAATACTCTCTGAAAACATTTTGGTTCATTTTGATCTATGTGCTTTTCACCTTGCTATGTCTCCTTCCTAATTTTACTACACAAACATTGTTGACCAGGCTGAAATATTCAACTATATAAAAAAGATAACATTTTAAACTTTTCCATCATGTAACATAGCAGTTTGGGTATGTCCTTGATGTGTTCCTTGATGTGTGGGCCGAATGCAGTTAATGCTTACAAAACAAATATTTATTAACCTATGAGGTAAAAATAATTCAAACTTGATAAATGAAATTAAAGTGGTATACAATATATTGTAGGATCCAAACTACAAAAATGTATGGAAGGACTAAGCTTTTATTTAATTGCTGACCTCTCTGTTATTTATGTGAGTTACAGTTGTTTGAATTATTTATCTACTAGTAACCTCTTGTGTAATATCCTGTGTATAATGCCCATATTGTACCAGAAGAATGGAATACTCTGAGTACTCTGAATATGTGGTTGATGTGGTTTGGCTGAAGTTGACACAGAGTGTTTGCCAAATCCAATAGTGAGAGGAAAAACTGTGTGAAAGTGAATGTAAATGTTTTGGAAGCTCCCTGATATACTTTAGATATTACACTGCCTTGACTGAATGGGACTATATGGGACCACTAAAGAAGACTGTGACCTACTTGCTTCATCAATGATAACATTCCTCAGCTGGAAAAGATATTGGCCACCATCCTCCATTTTATTGATTCTAATAAAATTTCTTATTCTTCATTACATTTAGCAATAATTGCTTGGAGCCTTGCTGAATTAAAAAAATATATAATGTAATTAATTAAACCAAATTAATTTATTTTTGGTTAAATAACTTGTTCCTAGGCAATTATTTTAGGAATAATCTACTCTATTATTTCTCATGATATTTTTGTTAATGATATTTTTTTAATAAATTTGATTCACCCATTATTCTCAATCTTTTTAATTATTTTTATCTTATTTATATTTTTTTATTTTTACTTTTTTTCTTATTATTTTCCCAATAAAAGCATTTTATTGAACATGGGGATTTGTAATGTTGTTTTTAATTTTATTAACTAAGAAAGGAGAGTAGATATGATAGAGGACATGGTCTCGTTTAGGAGCCCTCGTTCACCCTTACGCATTTCAAATACTTATTTTTCAAAGAGTGATCCTCAACTTAGCAAACCAGTCCTTTATAGTGTCATGGACCGATCAATGAAGAGAATTAATTGTGTATATCAAAGTAACAGATTGGTGAATTCCAATCGTGATTTAATGGTGGATAAAAACCAACAACTCTTTGTAGTCAAGAAACATTTTAATTGGATGGCTATGTCATATGATCTAAAGCCTGCCAAACAATATAAACAAGAAAGTGGAGTCGTTCACATACAAGTTGTTCACATAGTTCACGTAGTACAATGTAAGTACCAATTAAAAACTTTTTAAATGTAATTATTTATATTGGTAGCTTCACATTGTTAAATGTTCAAACTTTTTCAAGCTATGTCTTCATATTGGGTGCTTATATGAAAATACCCTAGTTTGCAGATGGCAGCTTCAAATAACTTAAATGTGTTAGTTAATTAATCTGTATGCACCTTCTTTACTGGATGCAAAATTTAAATCAGAGAAATAATGTGTAGACCTACTTGGTGTTGCCTTTGCAGTAAGGCTAATACATTTAAAAAGACAGCAACCAGTAGGAAAACTAAGGTTGTTTGCCTCATATACATAGCAACACCAAGTAAGTTTCCCCGTTAGCTATCAAATAGCAAAGCATTGTTAATGAGTCAGCTTTTAACAGTGACATTTTAATGTGAAGCGTATATGTCTCCACTTCATTAAATTCTCTAGCATTTAATCATTACATTTGGATAGATTTATATCACTTATAATGAATAATTCACATTGTTATGATCCACTACTAAAGCAGTTAGTATAAAAATCTTTTCATTATTATACAATTTTATTTATTCAGTTTATTTTCATTATTTCAGTGTTTTACATTGTTTTAGTCAAATATCGATGCATATCAATTACTAACAGTACAGAATGTCAGATAACAACTTTACATTGACATAAGCAGTTATACAAATTAAGTGCATGTAAATCATTTAGATTCCAACACAGTATTATATAAATAGTAAACTAGCTGGTATTTTAATAACATTACACTTTTGGATCAGCTATTTTTTATTTTAGCTAAACTCAAAATGTTACATTCTTATCAAAAAAAACACAAGTAGCACTTTATAAAGATGATTCATCCATCCAATAAAACACAAATAAGCTCAATTTTTTTTTTTATTTCTTCTTTTTTTTCTCATAATAAAAGTTAATAAATAAAGCAGAAATGTGCACTTGAAGCCTGATTTAGATTTTTAATTATCTTGCCCTTGTATGTACAGGGTTCCCTGCTAATTACTCAGTCTAGGTTTGCAAGGGCTTTTAGGCTTACAAACTTACGTGCAGACCCCCAGGGGATATTTAGCAATCATTAGAATAATTACATTCTAGTACAAAGACGAAAGCAATTACTTGGTACATTCCTCCAGTTTCTAAAAGGAACACTGCAGTTCAAGAAAAAGGGCACATGTCTGTCAAGTATGTACCAAACTATTATTGGGCCCTATTCTATTTCCCTATTCGTACATTTATACACACTTAAAATATTGCTTAATATTGACACAGATTCAATTAGCTACTCGCAATCCGATTACGAGTTACCAAACCACAATCACTATGGGCCAACCAAAGACGCAAAACCGGCCATAGAACTCCATCGGTTTTAGCACAGCTCCAATATTATGAGAGCTAAATAATTAAAGTTACACAAAATCAATATTCTATTAGACCTGTAGCTCTAGCTCATAAAAGAAGTCTAACTCGCACCTGAAAAAAGTATAAAGTTTCTGTCAAAAATATTATGAGTACTAAATAGGACTCGAAAGGGCTTTTTCAAACATTTATTAGCGCTATAACAGCAATTAAACACACAATACTGAACTTTATACCAAACATCTGTATTAACTTTTCATCTTATTGTGATAAAAAACTGTATATGTGAGAAAAAGGTACACAACATTGTTTACCAAACTGTACTACCAAAGCTGTACAGAAATGTATTTTAATAACATTTTAATAATAATGAATCACTCAAGTAATTCTTATTATGTAGACTTAAATTAAAAGTTATCTGGAACATTGTATGCTTTAAATGCATGATATAAAGTCTGCAGCAATGTCAAATTAAGATAAAAAGTTGCTTACCTATAAAATGAGTCTTTTGTTCTGTGTGCATTTAATAGATGACATAATGTTAATGTTTAATTTCTCAAACATTAAAGTCAACATGTAAACCAATTGTATTTTCTAGGATGCATTTTAAAAGAATATATTTTCAACATTACATATTTTATTTTGTCTTAGGATGAGAAATTTAAAGTCTTTTACCTTGCAGCACCGGACCCATGAGGATATAAACAGTGGTACTGAGTACACTACTGACATTGGATGTAGAGAAATTATGAATAACTGTCAACTTTCCATCACATTTGAAGAACTTCACTCTAAAATGGTGAACATGTTTTTAGAACATAAATAATAATAATATAGCCTCTAATGTATTACTTTTTATGAACCTACTAGTTTACAGCCTTATTAAATTGCGATTCGGCACATTTAAAAGGGCTCTATTTAAGCACATAGCATATTTTTTTTACAGAAATTTCTACTTAGTTAATACCTTGCTTTTGGATAGAAGTTCACTAACTAAAAACTTCTGTAAAACAATATGCTATGTGCTTAAATAGAGCCCTTTTAAATTTGCTGAATCACAATTTAATAAGGCTGTTAGTTTCCAGTGCCCGACTTCTTAAGGTGGGAGAAGACACATCATGTTGAAACAGGACTTGACTGATGCAGGCTCCATAAAGAAATCGGAAGCCTGCAGTAAAAAATAATTGCATATAAAAGTGAAAAATGTTAAGACTGCATAGATGTACTCCTTTTGTCACAACCCTCATTAGATATCTCCCTAACTGTTAAGACCTAATTTATCATCTCTAGCCCTCAGACTCACTGTCTTGGAGCGATTTTCTTCAATTTACACATTCAGTCTCTCGCTAAAACCTGCTGATTTCACTTAAAGAACATCTCTGTATGTCACTTTCTTACACCGGACACAACATAAATATTAATACACTCATATATCTTGTCTTGCTTTTACTACTGTAAATGAATCCTTACAGACCTTTCCATGAACTGTCTATCCCGACTTAAATCCACCTTGAATAACTCTGTAAGACTCACCTCCCTTACTCACCACTCATCCTCCATTTACACTTCTCTATCAGTCTCTCCCATTGGCTCTCAAAACCCTACAGAATAGAATTCTAAATATTGACCCTCCGCCTTTGTTCCGCTTAGGACCTGCTCCTATACTTGTCTCTAATGATATCCTTCCAATCACCCTTACAAGACTTCTTCTGTGCTTCTATCTTTTTGGAACTGCCTAACTAGCTTTGTTAGATTCACTCCTAGCTTTCAGAGCTTTGACAGGTCTTTAAGAACCCACCTTTTTCAAGGAAGCCCCATCTGTAGCTCATGCCTACAGTGCTTACTGATATCAATTAACCTGCTATTTCATTATTCACTATGAAACACAGCCACCCCCCCCCAACCTACTACTCGTTACGTATCTCCCCAAATTCTTTTGTATCACTTGCCCAACCATCAACTTTCAAATGTGTATTCTTGGGAGCAATTAATGGTTAATAATAAATAACAAAAACGGTGCTATATCATATTGTAGGGCGGTGCAAATATATTACATAGTTACATGGTTACATAGTTACATAGTAATTGAGGTTGAAAAAAGACTTTTAGCCCATCAAGTTCAACTTTTTAAGATCTCCTCTGATCTGCAATATGCGGATTAGTTGTTAATCGATCCAGAGGAAGGCAAAGAAGAAAAAAAAACAGTGAAACTTTGCCAGTTGTCTCAAAAGGGGAAAAAAATGAATTACTTCCTGACCCTCGAATTTTTCCCTGGATCAATACTCCCTCTCTAATTAACCAGGATAACTCCGAATGCCCTTTTTAATTAAAAATATATCCATCCCTTTTTTTTTTTTTGAATTAATTTTATTTAAAGGTATACACAATGTTTCAACACATTAGACAGTAGCTAGAACTGACATTCCAGATTTTTATTAACATAGATGCTTTGTATTTAGTACATTAGTATATCCTTTCCATTTTGTATTTTCTATTATTATGAAACAGCAACTATAACTCTAAAACAAAAACATAAAAATAAAGAAAGAAATAACTAAAAAAAGCATGGAGAAAAAAGGAAAAAAGAGAAAGAACAGACATATAGCTGTACGTTTATAAACAGTTGATTCTTTAACTAAGCTAAACCAACAAGCACAGCAACTCTTTAAGAAGGGTTAGCTACTTTTCAGTAATTTCCAACACAGCTTTCATATTAGATTGCATAGAAAGTCCTCTGATCTTCCACTTTGATCTAAAATTCGGTATTAATGGAATTCCTTACATTTACAGCCAGGCAAAAAAATGATTACCTCCTGTTCGATGGCCCTCGTGGACCGGAGTTTCCAGGACATCCTCCCGAGCCTCCTCCGCCCCGAATCCTCCTCACACTAAATTATGATAAGTTTGCAACCTCAATCAAGTCAGTGGAGTGCTAAGAGGCGATTCTAACCAGGGATTCCAAATCTTATAAAATTGTGGCATTGTATCTAGAACAGCACACGTTAGTTTCTCATTTATTAATATGTAATTAATTCTCCTAATAACCTCCTGGAAATTTAAGGTTCTAGATTTCCATTGACTAGCAATGTGTAATTTAACAGCAGCTGCCATTAATTGAAACAACTAATTTTGATTCGATGATAGACATTGAAACTCAATCCCCAACAAACAGGATTCCACGGTCGACAAAACAGGTGTTTCAAACAATGATGTAGCAAGTAGTGCTAGATCTTCCCACAACTTATGCACCACCGGACACAGCCACCAAGTGTGAATATGATCCCCTATCTGGTAGCAGCCCCTAAAACAGCTATTATTCTCTCTGGGGTCAATATTTTGAAACTTATCAGGGGTACAATATATCCTCTGAAGGACTTTAATAGATGTTTCTAAGTGGGCATAATTAAAGGATCCCTTGCTTAAATTTGAGCATGATTTTTCCCATTTCTTCCATTCCCATTCCTCCCCTAGGTCTCTTTCCCATCTACAAATAAATGTTGGTTTTTCATTAACTTTAACTTTTGCAAATATATCATACAGAGATGCCACTATTCCTCTAGCAAGTGGGAGGGTCTTACATATTACAGAGAACCAAGAAGATTTCAAGGGGCCCAAATCTTTTAAGTAACTCACTGTCCCAGCTTCTTATTTTCAGATAATTATAAAACTCCTTTGGAGCGAGGGAATATTTCTTGTTGAACTGATCAAAGTCATCAGGCGACTTTCAGTGAACCAAGAACCTAACCTGGCCTAACCTCTAGAGGTCCACCAGTGTTTAGATATTACACTCGAATCTGCCAAAATTTCAGAAAAAGAGAGAACCGACACCAGAGGGGATGCATCTACATCCAACCTACTTTTGGACCTAGCCCACTTGCAGGAGGTTAGAGTTAAGTGTATTATAGGGTTTTGGTGCCTCTTGACCGGGCTTAATCCCTCAGGGACCCAAAGTAGCGTCTCCCAACTATGGGGGAACATTTGCTGATGCTCCAAGAACACCCAACTTGGCTGATGTTTGGCGGAGTGCTCCAGGGGCAACTGAGCTAATCGCGCCGCTTTAAAATAGTACCGCAATTTTGGGCACGAGAGTCCCCCTCTTTCTTGTGCATGTACATAATTTTTATAGAAATACGGGGTTTTTTATTTTTCCAAATAAATCTGAATATACTAGATTGAAACCGGTCTAGCTCTTTGAGGGAAATCGGTATAGGGAGAGTTCTGAAGCGATACAAGATCTTAGGTAGTATAGTCATTTTGTTTGCTGCTATACGGCCAGTCCACGAAAGTGGGTATTTCCTCCATTTCAATATGTCATCATTCAATTTTTTATACATAGGGGGGTAATTTGCCGTGTATATATCCGATAGTTTGGGTGTTATGTTAACTCCTAGATATTTTATTTGTCGGGCAGGCCACGTAAAGGTGTATATAGATTTCAGATTTTTCTAACTCGCTCGGAGTCATGCCCTAGCTTAGGGCCTCTGATTTTTCTAGATTCAGTTTAAGTCCCGAAACTCGACTAAATTTATATGTATCCGACATAAGTGCTGGTAGGGATGATATGGGTTTAGTTAGTGTACATAGGATATCATCAGCAAAGAGAGAGCATTTGTAATGGTGCAATCCTACGTGAAACCCTTGAATCTCCTTATCCAATCGAATCGCCTGGGCCAGTGGCTCTACAGCCAAGGCAAATATTAGGGGTGAGAGTGGGTATCCCTGCCACGTACCTCTTTGGATTTGGATCTGGGCCCTATGCTCGCCCTGTAACCTCAGATTGGCTAGCAGGGATTCATAGTATGTTTTAAGTAAAGTAACGAAACGACCCCTAAAGCCGAACTTGTCAAGCACCTTATATAAATATGGCCATTCTACCCTGTTGAAGGCCTTTTCAATATTTAAGGCCAATAGGCACATCAGAGATTTTGATTTGTGCGCTAAATATTGGATATTCAGGATACGTCTGACATTGTCCCCTTCTTCGTGGGCTGGGTGGCCATGTATACTACAGGATAATCCTTGTGAAGAAAATGTGTTTTTTTCGTATGCTAAAAGTGGGTTTCTTGCATGAAAATGACTGAGGGCTTGAACTGTCTATAGTACCGAAAAGCCTTCCGTCTCTTGAAGGGGGAGTTAAACCCTTTCACATTGTGGGTAATAAATGTGTATTCCAAATCACTCATTTTAATGTATGTCTATGTGTGTGAGGAAATTTCTCCTACCTGCTTTTTCTCTTCTTTTGGGGTTCCCAGAGGGGATCAGGACGGAGGAGGGCCCGGAGGACAACTGCAGGCGCTGGAAAGTCAGATCACTGTCAACATGGAAGGGAGCATACAGGTATTGCATTAGTATTGCACATTGTAAAGATCTATCATTTATATATACAGTGTGAGCAACAGCACTCTTAAGTACTAAAGCTACAGTATTCAGTGGGCCTGGACCTCGGCTACCTTCCATTAAGCATATAAAGCTAGCTGGAATTTTTTTTAGTAGTAGATTCGTCTCGGCTACAAAAGCTACACTTGCCCAGCAGTTATTCTGCTATGCCAGTAAATTTAGTGTTTCTCTTTCTCCGTGAATAATAATAAAAAAATTAAACAACATTTTAACTTTTCAGATTTAAACTAATAGAATTTATGTCAAAAGAATTTATGCCAAATTCAACTAACTTCTGTATTCTCACATTTCTAAGGTTTTGACTAGTATAGGTTTAAACTAAAACTCTCTGCTTTAATCTTCCTACAACATAAATGTACAGGACAGTCCAGAGACCAAGCAGTATCTTGCGTTTCACTTCCAATTGCTGTGCTGCAGTTTCAATCCGATCTCGCAGCAGTCGAAGGGTCAGCAGTAAGTCTAGAATCCCCTTTGTGCGGTGGGCTGTAAATGGTCTGGCCCTTACGGATCAAGCTCTTGTCTCTGGGAGTTCTAGGAGGAAGTGGATTCTCTATTTAAGGTTTTGAGCCTACTAGAGTCCATAGGAGGCGGAGGAGGGTGGTCTTGATCCTCCAGCGATATTTCCGCTGGACAGAGACGTAGATGACGCAATACAGCCAGGCAGTCTTCCAGTGTGTGGGTGGTATGTGCAGTGCCTTGTTAATTAAAGGTGAGGACAAAGGGGAAATTTCAACGATACTGTACTTTATGATGTTGAAGAATTGCTAAAGCAGGTTTCATCTGTGTCCGTCTGTCCAGCGTGTTGGGTGACAAATCCGCATAGACTTGCAGACTGGAGTTATCAGGGTCCTTGATAGACTGCATTTTCCTGGTCTCTGAAAGTAGGAGATCGCTAGCCTGTTGTCTAAGAAATCTTACAACAACGTCTTCGGGGGCCTCTGGATTTTTCGTACCTCCAAGAGGTCTGTGTGCTCGCTCAATCTCAAGTATAGTTTCTGCCTGATCAGGAAGTATAGCTGCAAAGGTCTCTTTCAGGTATGCCGTTAAGTCCTGAACGGCTCTTGGTACTCCTCGTATTCTGATGTTATGGCGACGAGACAGATTTTCCAAATCCTCAATTTTGTCTGTCAGTTCCATGATGTTAAATGTGTTTTGGTCTATGGAAGACCGATCGTGTTGTTGAGCCTCTCCAATCTGATCTACGATTTCATTGAGTAGTTGGGTCCTTTGCCCCAGCTCCTTCAGATCTTTCCACAATGGTTCTATCGCTTTAGTTAAGAGTTGTTCAATAGTGGCTCTTGACCTGGGAGAAAGATCAATATGTTGTTTCACTTTTTTAGAGGTGTCTTCTTGGTCCGAGAAATGTTCCCGAATGCCTTTTGCAGAGGGGCCCCTTTTGCTTTTCTTCATGGTTAAGAGTTAAGATTCACGTGTTCAAGAAAGCTTTCAATATCCTCCTCCTGTTGCAGTTGCTTATGATCGGCTTAGAGTTACATGATTAGAAATACTGCATCACAGCTAGCAAGTAAGATCTATAGTTGTGCTCCAGAGGAAGATTGATGGTGGCAGCCATGCTAGTCAAAAACCTCCTGCAGAATAGCGTTTACATCTTGTAGTTCAATAATTTTTAGGCCGCAAAAATATCTCCAACAGTTCTTTTGAAGGCAGGATTTTGGAAAGTCCAATTAGGCAGGATTCAGGCAGTCTTTAATGTGCGGTCTTACTCCCCTAACAGGGATATAGAGAACTAGTGAGGAGAGAATCTTCCGGGATCTTATTGGTACTTAGCAGTTCCTTCCAAAAGTGGGTATTTTTAATTCAGCAGACAAAGCTTCTATTTTGTAGCCTGTCAGTTTTAATTATGCTGTATGGTCACAGGGTGGCAGTGTGGAGCCACAGCAACTGATAACAGACACCAATCAATTGGCCTTGTGGAATACAGCTTTTGATATTCTGTCACAGAGCTAGCTGGGTCGCCTGGGGCAGGGGACAGTGGAACCAGCCTGCAGTTATGTACCAGTGGGGCTGCCAAACACTCAGATCAATAAAATTGCAGTGTCCTTGCCAGTAGTAAATTCACAGCCCCTGGCCTGGTGTTGTCAGGGTGAAAGTAATAACAGAGACTTTTTGGGTGCCGAGCTTTGGGTGGGAAGCCCCCTTTCCTGTTCTCAGGGGCCCCATGGCTTTATTCCAGCCCTGCTGGGCTTCAGTAAGGCGCTGGATTGCCTCTCAGGCCTAGGCCTCAGGTCCGCTTTGTGGCACCGCAAGATGGCAGCCGTTGTTTCGAGGGCTTCTTCTTCCCGCCCGCCAGCACACCTTGGTCCCGGAACCGTTCCAAGTAAGCCTAGGACCCACCAGTTTTGGGCCACAGGCCCTGTCGGGCTCTGCAAGTTCTCCCGGTGTCCCCTTCCGTGCAGGTCTGCATCCCTGCATATCCGGTGACCCCGATGAGGTCCACAAGCCCTCGCCGCCGGCCTCACAAGATGGCAGCTGCTGCTTCTCCTCAGACCCCCGCCTTCTCCTCCTCTCACCTCTCTGGCTGGGAGTTCGGACCTCTGAGACCTCCGCCGCAGTCTCCAGGACCTCCGCTGAGTCCGTACAGCCTGGAATGTGAGACCCACCTCACGGCAGAAGCTCCCCGACTGGGAGTGCAGGTCCTGCCTTGCCCTTGTCTCGGATACAGGTAGCTGCCACGTCCAAGGTTCCCTTGGTGGGTCGGGTTTGTTTCCCCAGTTGTCCCCAGATGTAATTAGGGGAATCTTGGATGTTTTAGGTGAAAATAAGCCCAAAAAGGCAGCTGGAAATGCGGAGCTCTAGACTGACACGTCCTACTCCATTGGACGCCAGCTCCGCCCCCCTATCCAATCCCTTTTTAAAGTTATCTATTGGATCCGCTGTCACCACCTCCCTTGGAAGAGAATTCCATAGATTAACCACCCTTACTGTGAATAAACCTTTTCTTTATTTAAGGTGGAATCTTTTTATTTCTATCCTCAAAGGATGTCCTCTTGTCAGTTGAAAACCTCTTGGCACAAAAAGCTCCCTTGACAAATTTTTATACTGACCCTAAATGTATTTAAATAGGGTAATCATATCCACTCTTAAACGCCTTTTTTCTAGAGAAAATAAGTTTAATTTGGATAGTCTTTCTTCATTCCTTAGTCCCTCCATTCCCCTTATAGTTTTGTAGCCCTTCTCTGTACTTTTTTCAGTTCTAAAATGCCCTTTTTATGAATTGGTGCCCAAAACTATACTCCATATTCCAAATGAGTGTGTACTATGGATTTGTATAGAGCCAGAATTATATCTGCCTCCCTTGCTTATATACCCTTCTTAATACATGCTAGTAGTTTATTTGCCTTTGCAGCTGCTGCTTGGCATTGAGCACTGTTACGTAGGTGGTTGTCCACAAGCACTCCCAAATCCCTTTCTATATCAGATACCCCTAGATTTGCTTAAAGATTGCATGGTTATTCTTCCTTCCCAGGTGCATAACCTTACATTTATTCATATTAAATCTCATCTGCCATTTAATTGTCCATTTCTCTAATTTATGCAAATCCCTTTGGAGGGAAAGTATGTCATTTTCTGATTTAATTACCTTGCACAACTTCGTGTCATCAGCAAAAATGGAGACATTACTTTCCAATCCTACTTCTAAGCCGTTAATAAATATGTTAAAATGGAGAGGACTTAATACTGAGCCTTGAGGAACCCCACTTACCACATTAGTCCATTCCGAGTATGTTCCATTTACAACAACCCTTGTTTCCTGTCTTTTAGCCATCTCTCAATCCATGTGCATATATTTACTGGAATTCCTGTATCCCTTAGTTTGCACAATAGTCTCCCATGTGGCACTGTATCAAAAGCCTTTGCAGAATCTAAAACGACTACATCCACTGAGTTACCCTGATCCAGGTTCCTACTAACCTCCTCATAGAAACTAATTAGGTTTGTTTGACATGACCTATCTCTCATAAATCCATGTTGGCTCCTATTTATAATGCTGTTTGAATAGACATACTCTTGTATATTATCCCTTATTAACCCTTTCAAAAGCTTTCCCACTACAGAAGTGAGGCTTACAGGACTATAATACCCGGGTTTGCTCTTGCCCCCTTCTTAACTATAGGTATCACCTCAGCTTTTCTCCAGTCATCTGGTAGAGACCCTGTGTTGAGTGAATCCTGAAAATTAGATATAATGGTTTGGCTATTACAGAACCCAGTTCCCTCAGTACCCTTGGATGTATTCCATCAGGACCCGGGGCTTTATTGACATTTATTTTTGCCAACCTCTTTTGGATTTCTTCCTGGGTTAACCAGTTATTTGGTGAAGGTAGTGTAGCCCCATTATGGTGCAGTAACCCAACCACTGGCACCTCTCTTGTATATGCTGAAGAAAATAACCTATTTAGCGCATCTGCCTTTTCCTTGTCACTAATTTTCAGACAGCCTGTGTCACATTGTAATGTTCCTATAGCTTCCTTCCTCGCCTTCTTCCCATTAATATACTTAAAATATATTTTAGGGTTAGTCTTGCTCTCTATTGCAATTAATTTTTCATTTTCTATTTTAGCCAGTCTGATAGCCCTTTTGCAAGCCTTGTTGATTTCCTTGTACTCCTGTAAAGCAGTCTCTGTCCCCTCGTTTTTGTATAATTTAAATGCCTGTTTTTTACTCCGTATCTTGGTCTTTAAGTCATTGTTAAGCCACGTTGGATGTAATTTACTCCTCCTACTTTTATTCCCACATGGTATATGCCGATGTGTATGTATATTTAGTATGGATTTAAATGTTGTAAATTTATGTTCAGTATTTATACCTGTCAGTTCTCTGTCCCAGTCTATACTTTGTATCGCTGCCCTTAGACAGCTAAAATCATCCCTTTTAAAATTAAGAGTTTTTGTTGGCCCCTTACAGTTTTGTTTTTTTTAATTCAATCTCAAATGAGACTGTGTTGTGATCACTGTTTCCCAAAGGTTGCCCTATTTCAACATTTGATACCATATCAATATTATTTGTGATGACAAAATCCAAGATGGCCTCATTTCGAGTAGGCTCTTGTAAAACCTGGGACAGATAATGATTCCTGAGTGTACTCAAGAACCTGCTCTCTTTGCCCGTACTGCTGGTCTCATTTATCCAGTTTATTTCAGGGTAGTTAAAATCTCCCATTATTAGAACTTGCCCATGCTTAGCTGCATATCCAATCTATAACAATAATTGTATTTCCTCACTTTCAATTATATTGGAGACGCAAACCCGTAAACTAAGCCAATGGCAAATGAGATCGTCATCATTACGTCACTCAAAAATGGAGGTTAGATTTCAAAGCCTTATGGGTTTCAATTACGAGTTTCGATCGGACCCGCATTCCAGAAATAATGCAATATTAATGAATTCATGAAAATTATATTCTAGTCCATGCAAGCTCCAATATATGTATTACCACATTGATTGCCATGATCGATATAACATGGAAATTAAAAAAAAGGATTTTATATTGCAGATTTGCGAGTTTAAGAATATTGTTCTATCCATTTTAATACCTAACATCACTTTTCCTTTAATTATAAGTATAGTAGTGTGTTTATATTTGCATTTACAGTGCTATGGATATGACTTTAACCCCCTTGCAGGTCCTCTCTAGTACCCATTGGCTTTTTGGCTCCATTTGCAGGTTACGGGTTTGAATACCAGTAGATTCATACAAATTTAATAGCAATTTTTCGAATGTAACAGTCACAGGCTTGAATGAACAAAGGATTTGCAGCAACATCCAGTAGGGTTTTTCCGCATGTAACCCGCAGATCGTTAGCGGGTTGCTTTACAAGGCCCATTTAATAGCCATAATCTTGCGGGCTCCATTACAGACTACGCCTTTACACATTGGGGTAATTTAATAGGGCTGCTAGCTAAGCAAACAAACATATGAACCTTAATTCAGTTACAAGGGGAAGCAGGGGGAACAGGAGCAGGAGGCAGGCCAGTTCTGAGTTGGCAAGCACCAACAGATTTGCCAGATTGAGTGAAACTGTTGGGGATGTCCATTAAGGAATGGCAATGGCAGATAGAGCTGTTCCCTCTAACAGCCGGGAGAACAGTTCTACTGAAGGAGTGGGAGGGGAGAATAGGCAGAGCAACAGGCAGATTCTGGTGGTTGGGGACTCTATGATTAGGAAGGTAGACAGGGTGATTTGTCACCCAGATCCTAGCAATCTAACAGTTTACTGTCTCCCGGGTTCGTCATGTTGTGGATCGGGTAGAGAAATTATTGGGAGGGGCTGGAAATGAACTGGCGGTCCTGGTACATATTGGTACCAATGACAAAGTTAGTGGAAGATGGAGTGTCCTATAGAATAATTTTATAGAACTAGGTAATAAGCTGAAGGCAAGGACCTCCAATGTAGTATTTTCTGAGATACTACCAGTGACACGTGCTAGCCCAGGGAGGCAGAAGGAGCTTAGGGAGGTTAATGCGTGGCTAAAAATGTGGTGCCTTAAGGAGGGGTTTGGGTTTTTAGAGCACTGGGCTGACTTCTCATTTGGGTACAATCTCTATAGCAGGGATGGATTGCACCTTAATGATGAGGGAGCTTTTGTGCTAGGGGATCGGATGGTAGAGTTTTTAAACTATTATGTGGGGGGAGGGACAAGATAGAAGTAATTGGGTAGTAGGTTTAGAGGGGGTAAGGAACGTATTAACTAGTCTTGGGGAGGAAATGGGGGAGGGTGAGTACAGTCAATAGGTAGATATTGCTAAGTAACTCAAGTACAGTGGCAGGCACTTCAGAACTACAGACTCATAACATAAGTGTATGCTTGCTAATGCCAGAAGCTTGCCAGGAAAAATGGGAGAGTTAGAATTATTAGCAGTTAATGAGAAATGGGATTTAATAGGCATTACTGAAACGTGGTAGGATGAATTTCATGACTGGACTGTTAATCTGGATGGTTATAGACTATTTAGGAAATATAGAGTCAATGGTAAAAGAGAAGGAGGAATTTGTCTGTATGTTAATCCTGAATTTAAGCCTATAGTCAGAGAAGATATTTATGGTGGACCTAGTGATAAAGTTGAATGTTTGTGGATAGAGTTAAATAGCGGAGGAGCAAATTCTAAAAGAATATTAGTAGGAGTATGCTATAAAGCCCCAAATATAATTGAAAGTGAGGAAATGCAATTATTGTTACAGATTGGAAATGCAGCTAAGCATGGGCAAGTTCTAATAATGGGAGACCAGCAGTTCAGGGGAGCAGGTTCTTGAGTACACTCAGTGATCATTATCTGGCCCAGGTTGTACAAGAACATACTAGAAATGAGGCTATCTTAGATTTAGTTATCACAAATAATATTTATATAGTATCAAATGTGGAAATAGGGCAACCTTTGGGAAACAGTAATCACAACACAGTCTCATTTGAGATTGAATTAAAAAAAACATAACTTTAAGGGGCTAACACAAACTCTTAATTTTAAAAGGGCCGATGTTAATAGTCTAAGGGCAGTGATACAAAGTATAGACTGGGACAGAGGCCGATTTTAGCTGTCTAAGGGCAGTGATACAATGTATAGACTGGGACAGAGAACTGACAGGTAAAAATACGGAACATAAATTGACAACGTTCAAATCCTTACTAAATAAACATACTTATGACCATATACCATGTCAAAATAAAAGTAGAAGGAGTAAGTCACAACCCATGTGGCTTAGCAATGAATTAAAGATAAAGATGAGGAGTAAAAAACAAAGACTGCTTTACGCAAGTATAAGGAAATCACCAAGGCTTGCAAAAGGGCTATTAGACTGCCTAAAATTGAAAATGAAAAGTTAGTTGCAAAGGAGAGTAAGTGTAACCCTAAAATATTTTTTTAAATATATTAATGGGAAGAAGGCCAGGAAGGAAGCTATAGGAACGTTACAATGTGACACAGGCCATCCGATAATTAGTCATCAGGAAAAGGCAGATGAGCTAAATAGGTTCTTTACTTTGGTATACACCAGGGAGGTTCGAGTGTTTGGGTCACTACAACATAATGGGGATACACTACCTTCACCAAATAACTGGTTATCACAGGAAGAAATCCAAAAGAGGTTGGAAAAAATGAATGTTAATAAAGCCCCAGGTCCTGATGGAATACATCCAAGGGTATTGAGGGAACTGGGTTCTGTAATAGCCAAACCATTATATCTATATCAACACAGGGTCTCTACCAGATGACTGGAGAAAGGCAGAGGTGATACCTATATTTAAGAAGGGAGCAAAAGCAAATCCAGGGAATTATAGACCAGTGAGTCTCACTTCAGTAGTGGGAAAGCTTTTAGAAGGGTTAATAAGGGATAATATACAGGAATATGTCTATTCAAACAGGATTATAAGTAGGAGACAGCATGGATTTATGAAGGATAAGTCATGTCAAACAAACCTAATTAGTTTCTATGAGGAGGTTAGTAGGAACTTGGATCAAGGCAACTCAGTGGATGTAGTCTATTTGGATATTGCAAAGGCTTTTGATACAGTGCCACATGGGCGACAATTGAGCATACTAAGGGATACAGGAATTGCCATAAATATTTGCTTATGGATTGAGAGCTGGCTAAAAGACAGGAAGCAAAGGGTTGGTGTAAATGGAACATACTCCGATTGGACTAATGTGGTAAGTGGAGTTGCTCAGGGCTCAGTATTAGGTCCCCTCCTTTTTAACATATTTATTAATGACTTGGAAGTGGGATTGGAGTGTGGTGTCTCCATTTTTGCTGATGACACAAAGTTGTACAAGGTAATTAAATCAGAAAATGATGTACTTTCTCTCCAAAGGGATTTGCATAAATTAGAGGAATGGGCATCTTAGTGGCCGGTGAGATTTAATACGAATAAATGTAAAGTTATGCATCTGGGAAGGAAAAAAAACATTTTATAATCGTAATGGAGCAAATCTAGGGGTATCAGATATTGAAAGGGATTTGGGAGTACTTGTGGACAACCGCCTAGGTAACAGTGCTCAATGCCAAGAAGCATCTGCAAAGGCAAATAAAATATTAGCATGTATTAAGAAGGGTATAGAAGCAAGGGAAGCAAATATAATTCTCCCACTATACAAATCCCTAGTACGCCCTCATTTGGAATATGGAGTACAATTTTGGGCACCACTACATAAAAAGGACATTTTAGAGCTGGAAAAAGTACAGAGAAGGGCAACGAAGCTAATAAGGGGAATGGAGGGGCTAAGTTATGAAGAAAGACTAACACAATTAAACGTATTTACTCTAGAAAAAAGGCATCTAAGAGGGGATATGATTACCTTATATAAATATATCCAGGGTCAATACAAGGCTTTGTCAAGGGAACTTTTTGTGCCAAGAGGTTTTCAACTGTCAAGAGGACATCCTTTGAGGTTAGAAGTAAAAAGATTTCACCTTAAAGAAAGAAAAGGTTTCTTCACAGTAAGGGTGGTTAATCTGTGGAATTATCTACCAAAGGAGGAGGTGATAGCGTATTCGATAGGTAACTTTAAAAAGGGATTAGATATATTTTTAAATAAAAGGGCATTAAGGGCTATCCTGGATAAATAGAGAGGGAGTATTGATCCAGGGATGAATCCGATCGCCAGTATCTGGGGTCAGAAAGGAATTTTATATTTTTTTCCCTGTTGAGACAATTGGCAAAGTTTCTCTGTTTTTTTTGTTCTGTTTGCGTTCCTCTGGATCAATTAACAATAAAATCGCTTATTGCAGATCAGAGGAGATCTAAAAAGGTTGAACTTGATGGCCTAACGTCTTTTTTCAACCTAAATTACTATGTAACTATGTAAATTGTAAATGCACTACAGTGGCTCTTTAATCACAGAGCAGCCTGCTCATATGAAAGCACATATCTGTTATAAAATAAAAAAAAATATTCTGATTGCTTCCACTGGGATCACAGACCACTTTTATATTTTGGCACTACATCTGCTTTTCACCAATTTTCTGGCACTTAACCTTTTGAACATTTAAATATAATGGTTTGGCAAACAAAGTACTAGGTTCCCTTACCACCCTTGAGTGTATTCCATGTAGACATTTTCCCTCACTAAGCAAATATTAGGTAACCACAATGGAGTTCTATGAAGAGTAGTGTCACTATATAACTGTAAAGCTAAATATACACCAATGGCAATGGGCAAATAAAGTTACATACATAGCTGCTTTGTGTTCTATACAGAAGAAATTATATATGCAACAAAATTACCTTCTACATATTTTAATCAACCTACTCGTCTCATATTTTTATTTATTTGCTTTCCTTAGTTACCTCCCTTTTAGTCATTTAGGAGTTATTACACTTTTAAAAGTTACTCACACATTTCTTGGCAATCAGTTTTTATTCTGTTTTTATCCAACCTAGCTGACTTTTTAAAAGCTTTGTTATATATTGTCTACCTTTGGAAAAATGACTAATGTCCTTCCTATAAATGTTATGCATGCTTCTTCTTTCTTATATTTTTATTGTCTGCTTACCCACAAATCGTGTTGATAACATTTCTACATTTGTATTATTATCTGACCAAAATTTGTCCAAGCATTTACATTGTAATGATACCCTTAGAAGGAAATGACTGATATCTGTGACTGTTTCTCCTACTATAGGACTGATGTTGCCTATGTCGGTTTTAGGCAATTCAAATTTCACATTATTAGTACCCAGTGAAAAACCTGTCCTGAAGTAAAAACAAATAAGTACAGTTAAACACCAGCTTCATATTACTAAAAGTACTGCTAAAATTATACTCTTTAACAATATTAGCTTCAGAAATATGAAACTTAGGGTGGAAGTGTCATGAACGCTGCTTCACTTGGGCTCGACCTGAACCTAGTTCTGACCCACCCAGCGATGTGTGATGATTCTTATTATTATCCCTGCTAGCAGAGACAGAACCAGACCATTATTGGACTCTCAGGACAATCACAGGAACATGGGAAACATCAGGCAGGACAGCAGAGTTACCAGTTGTAACTATTCTTTTAGACAGAATAATTAACCCCTATGATCAGAATTAACTCTTGTCTAAATAAAAAAAGAAATAGCACACACTTAAAATTATGTATGACAGCTTGAGCACCTTTATTAGTGAAAACATTCAAAATCTTATACACCTTGGTCACCCCTCATCACCAAGCCATACCCCCTAGCAACATTTCTCTTAACCATTCCTCATCCCTTCTCCCTTTAGCTGTGACCCATCTGTCAATCAATGCTGTCAGCCTTTCTAGTCGCCCCCTGTGGTTTTGGAGACTAACTGGCTGAATAACTATTGGGACCTTTTTGTCCGGGGTAGGGGAAATCACACGTTTAGTTTCCTCTGCCCGGAAGCTAGCTGTCCAGGGGATCATAATTGCTAATTAGATCCTGCTCACCCTCCCCTGAATGACATATCCTGGCTCCTTCACGTCTGGATTTTAAAATATTTCCAAACCACCTCAGTCTGTTACCCCATAATTGTGACGCTGTCCCCCGAGGATTCAGGTGACTTGCTTTATTATATTCTTCTGGGAAATCCGGTCATTTTGAAGCCAAACATGATATGGGGATTCTCATACTTAAGAGTACATATAAGTGATTTATGTTTATACTTAAACCACAACATGCAATATTAAACTACACATGCCATGCAGGCAACCATAATTATTATGAACCCACATGTGCCAACAGGGAAACCCTAACCCACACATCCATGGGGTACCACAACTATGATCACCCTGCTTACAGCGAAATAGCAGTACAGATATAGTCCATATACTCATTTGTACAGTCCAGATAAACATTGGAGGTGCAATATTTGCACAGAATGATACTTCTTGTGCCACGCACTCCATGCACTCACCGGGAACCGGTTTGTTTAATCAACCCCAAGAGACTTCCAGTGGTCCCAGGGCATGACAGGAAGAATTCCCAGTTAAGGGACCACTGTAGCGCATTTGTTAGTAAAGATCATATGTTTGTTTTTTAGGCTGAGACTATTAAAAACAGTATGAAGTTTAAAATAGTTTTCCCTGAATCTGAGCTTTTCCTCATCTCCATGTTCCTATTAGGTGGTGGAGCCACTTCTGCCTGGAAGCCGGAGTAAAAAATAGTCTGACAGACTGGTTTAGACTGAGTAACGGGGGTGGGGCTATGATAACTCACTGGGTGGAGCCTAGGGGCAGCTGCGACCAGGTTACAAAACAGCTGTTACCTCTGTGTTATCAATGGGGGAGTGGCTAATTATATCATGGGGAGGGGCCAGTGACAAAGCATGCTTCCAAGCTCCATAATGGTCTAGCCCCCAGACAGAGATGACCATGCCTTCAGACAAGACACAGGAAGGTGGAGAATGGCATATGTAAACATATGAGCTTTACATTTAAATGCATTGCAGTATGTCTTATCACCACTCTAAGCACTTAGGGTCCTATTCTATTGCCCAATTTGTAAATTTATACACACTTAAAATCACTCTTGATATTGCTACATATTCGGCAAATATTACTTACTAGCGACTTGCCTTTTTTTTTGGTATGGCAATGAATAATTAACAAAATAAGAAATGAATATACTTTACGTATTATGAAGTAATATATGCAGGAAGCATTGTGTTGAAGAGCTGGCAATCTGTTTTCATGTTGCTGCAGCATCAGTGCTGTGGAGCTGCTGTGTAAGTGTCATGAATGTGTGCAGTGTGTAGTGTAAATAGTGTGCGTGCGCGAGCCAAATCCATTAGGGTATCTGTGTACTTCCGGATTGTGTAAGTTAGTGTTCTAAAATGGCGCCTAATGTGTGGTACGCGGCTGTGGCTGATTTTGCGTCCTTGTTTTTGGATTTCGTCCAACTTTTTTGGAAAATCCGTAGGTGTTTGGTGGTGTTTTGCCTGTTTAGGGTCCTTTAGCCTCATTTTCGTTTTGTTCGGGGGCCATTTTTTCTCTCGCTTAGGTGATTTTCGGGTGTCTAAACTCTGTAATTTGGACTTAAATCAAGGTGTAACTTCACTTGCAGTGGTCCTGGGTGCCCCTCCTTGCTGTGGGTAAGCATTTTATGTGTTTGTTGTATGTATTTATTGTGCTTCTAATGTTTTTCGGGTTGCGCGGGTTGCGTCCTTGTTTTCGGATCTAGTACGTCTTTTTCGGAAAATCCATAGGTGTTTGGTGGTGTTTTGCATCTTTAGAGTCCTGTAGCCTCGTTTTCGCTTTTTTCGGCGGTCATTTTTTCTCTCGCTTAGGGGATTTTCGGGGGTCTAAACTCTGTTATTTGGAAATTGAGGTGTAACTTCAGTTTTCGAGGTCCTGGCTGCCTCCCCTTGCTGTAGGTAAGCTTTTTATGTATTTGTTGTGTGTATTTATTGTGTTTTTAATGTTTTCATGTGCGCAGGTTTCGGGCGATAAGATCGTATTTTTGCGAGGTCGTAATGGGTCGTAACGCGTCTCGTATTTGTTTGTCGTAAGTCCGTAAATTTTACGAGGTCCGCAGTTGCTGGCAAGGAGCGCCTTTGGCGCTCCATGCCAGCAACTGCAGGCCTCGCTTCGCATCCCGCATGCTCACAACTATAAATGTGATTGGCACTAATGCTTTCTTAAGTCAATAGGATGCATATAAACATTTAATAAAAAAACACCCAAAGCCAAATTTATAAGTTCAAGGCATTTGCAAGTAGCTAATAGAATATGGCCCTTAGAAAGTAACTATAGGTAAAGTGAAAATATTAAAACATTAGCCTAGTACACACACATAAATACTGTTAAACACTCTCTCTGATCGTATGCATGGAAAGAACGTGCACCCATTTATATGGACTCCAGTAATATAGATATTATTGACAGTACCCATCACTGCATTATTTAAATCATGTAAATTATGGGGCCGAATTTATTAAATTGTGCTATCCAATAATGTAGTTTCCAGTATAGCTGGGATATATATGGCTCTTTTAAGATCACTGTTTAAGTGAGTGAGTCTGCATTGGTTTTACTGAAGGTGACCACTAAGTAGAACAATCAACTGTGACTCACTCGGTGAACAATCTTTAGGGTACTGCACAGTATAGTAAATGTAACTCTTTCTGACTCACTCAAGTAAGTAAGTTAATTAGCCGGTAAGGTGTCACATTGACAAGTAAAATGTTTTTTGAATTATAAATATAAACAAATGAAAAATAAATGTCTATAACTCACTCAATTTAATATTCTTATGATATAAGTATACAACACAGTCACATTTTTCGCTTTGATAATTACTGAGAGCAGATATTGTAGTCAACTAGAAGTGGGGTTAGTCCTCCCTTTTGCATACTCTGGGTGTACATTGCATCCACCGTTATATGTACCCTCAGTCCTTTAATAGGAGCAATATCTTTGAGATGACAGATCAAATCTCAACAGTGCAATAATTATAAGCATGTGATCTACAGGACTGTATAAGCATCCAGAAGTGTTCACTGGTCCTAGAACATCCCCAGATAGAGAATAGACCCCCCCCCCCCCCCCCCCCAGAGAGGGTTGTAAAATTGTGTTGGCACTGGGAGCTCCTCCAGTACCAATTCACTCAGTGCCCCTCTCCAAGACCCTTTCCAGTTGCTGCTACCCCCAAGAGCCCTTTCCATGTCTGTTCCCCTTCGCTTACCACCTGCCTGCTCCAAGTTCCTCTACCAGCAGCACAGCCAGTGGCGTAGCTAGAGATTTTGGAGCTCAGGGCAATTTGTAAATATTTTACTATATCTTTTCATGTGACAACACTGAAGAAATGACACTGTGCGACAATGTAAAGTAGTAAGTGTACAGCCTGTATAACAGTGTAAATTTGCTGTCCCCTCAAAATAAGTTAACACACAGACATTAATGTCTAAACCGTAGGCAACAAAAGTGAGTACACCCCTAAGTGGAAATGTCCAAATTGGGCCCAAAGTGGCAATAATTTGTGTGGCCACCAATATTTTCCAGCACTGCCTTAACCCTCATGGGCATGGAGTTCACTAGAGCTTCACAGGTTGCCACTGGAGTCCTCGTCCACTCCTCCATGATGACATCACGGAGCTTGTATATGTTAGAGACCTTGCACTCCCCCACCTTCCGTTTGAGAATGCCCCACAGATGCTCAATAGGGTTTAGGTCTGGTGACACACTTAGCCAGTCCATCACCTTTACCTTCAGCTTCTTTAGCAAGGCAGTGGTCGTCTTGGAAGTGTGTTTGAGGTTGTTATCATGTTGGAATATTGCACTGTGGCCCAGTCTCCGAAGGGAGGGGATCATGCTCTGCTTCAGTATGTCACAGTTCATGTTGGCATTCATGGTTCCCTCAATGGACTGTAGCTCCCCAGTGCCGGCAGCACTCATGCCGGCCCAGACCATGACACTCCCACCACCAAAAGTATACATCTGTACTGAGGAAAGGCAGTTGAAATAATCCCTAAATGACAGATAAAGGGATAAGGCACAAAGAACACAAAAACACTGAGATGAGATGAAAACCTCAGTTTGAACGTAAACAGCGATGCAGAGAGTGTGGAGGCAGCATCTGACATCATCAAGCAAATGCATATAGGGTGAATCAACACAACATATTATAGAAAACATATATACACATATAAACCTATGTATATATATATATATATATA